>CM063729.1:10478216-10900441 GCA_032441825.1 Chaetogeoica ovagalla
AAGACGAAAAAAATTTTTTTTATATTTATAGTTTTATATTTCATCAATATTATTATGTTAAATTTTACCAGAGTTATGCATATATATTTTTTTAGTATTGAGAATAGTAGACGTTCCGCAATATAAAAAGCACAGTTACTTTTAACGTGTAACATTAAACGTTATTCGTTTTCTTAAACTTTTAACATAAAAGGTTAATTTTTGTTTTAAAATTAATTTCTCGCCGAATTACAAAAATAAATAAATAAATTGAAAAATGTGGCAACTAACTGATTCCGCGACTGCAAT
Organism: Chaetogeoica ovagalla; assembly: GCA_032441825.1. Taxonomy (NCBI): domain Eukaryota; kingdom Metazoa; phylum Arthropoda; class Insecta; order Hemiptera; family Aphididae; genus Chaetogeoica; species Chaetogeoica ovagalla. Next base: position 10,478,505 of record CM063729.1, read on the forward strand.
GTAAAAATGTAAAATCCGAAACCGAAACAACTTTTTCCCGAATAAAGCGATTGGTACAGATATCTGTAAAAACCTAAAAAAATATTCATGTCTGTTCATTGGCGCCGAAAAATAAAAATGTTTTCGATTTACATATTAAAGTTGACGGGGTCGCAAAATTGATATTTGGTCAATCGCGAATGCACAATGACATATTCAATTAAATTCCATGGATAATAATTTATTATTATTATTGCATTAGGCGCACGTTTTTGTAAAAGCCTTTTTTTCCCTCTCATTTAACGTCCCCGAAACAAATTCCTGAGACTTTGACTAGATTGATTATCCTTCAACGCAGTACATTCAACCGCATTTCAAGAAAACGTCTTTTGGTAAGATGAATTATATTTATTTATACAGATTTCCTTGCAAATCACGTTATAATCCGACTTTACGTGAGATTGATATTAAAATTATACGAGAAAACTGTTTTTTCTTTTTTATTCAAACCGTAACAAGCTCAAGGCATTGGAACACTAGAAGTCCGTGATTACAGTTATACAAACCGTCGATATCACACGAATATAATATTACTACTATCGCCGACAGAATCGAAATTCAATAGTGTTTATAGTTTTCCATTTTGTAAACTATAAAACTTAAATAAAAATTAATGGTTTGACATATATATGATATTATCGCCGTTGATATATCTGCTGGGTATTATTATAATACACTCGTATAAGCAAATAGTTTTTAATTTCATATAAACGTTCATAGTTTTCAGATATTATCGGTTTCAAGTTCAAGAGAATTATATTGAAAAACATGTAGTCGATGTTAATTTTTTGTATATTATATCGATTACGTAGGTACATAGTTAACCGAGTACTTGACCGAAAATGTTAATACACACTTATATCGTTTTATTCAACTATTGTAAAGAAAAAAATATTCTATTCTCTCGGTTCCTAATAACAGCAATACAATATTTTTAATAAATATGTATATCTCACAGGACATCATAAATTTCCAAATAGTATCACTTATATTATTTACTCGTCGAGGCTATAATATAAACGTATTTTTATTGAAATTCGGTAATTTGTGTAGGTATGTTTTATGTTAACATAAATGTATATTTTTTCTGCTACAAATTAATATTTTATTATAGACGTATTAAAATATGTGTATATGTTAACGAACAATTTAACTATGTTTAACGGTACACACAATATATAATTTGAATTTAATCAATGACAACCACGCACTTGAATTTCCGAATAATACTTTTTAACGAAACTATTTAATTACTATCGCAATATAAAAAAATTCTCTACATTATGTATATGTAAATATATATATACGGACTTTCTTCTTAAGAATATGGTTTGAAATCAAACGCATAAAGAACAATATTTAGTCGTAATTGAATTCACTCTTTATCACTTTTTGTTCACTTCCATGAATTATGTAGGTTTTTTAAACGAACTAATATAAGTAGTGTTCAAATAAACCGAACAACTCGTTAACAAATAAACAATTCAAAGAAAAATATCTAAATGTAAAAATGTGCGTTGTATAGATCGTATTATATTCGAAATTAACGTCAGGGCATACGCACAAGAACGCGAAAGATTGAATACAGTTTATTATGAAAATATATCGTTCATACAACAAACGTTATTGAATTAAAAGCATTTATAATATTGTCAAAGCGTTCGTCGTAGTCAGATGATTAAAAATTATCATCGAATTCCACAAGCAAAAGGTCCAATTAAAATAATAACTTTTTTTTCGTCACAAAAAATTAAAATTTTTGTTACATTCAAATGATAAACAAATTTATTTTGTTTCTATTTTTTTTTTTGACCGCCGTTCAAAACGCCAACGTCAAATTGGATTACATTGTAAAACGTTAATACTCTATAAGGTACGAGTAGTCGTATGTAGCTCGTGAAAAAATTGTATTTCAAATTATTTTTTTGAAAGTCGATTTCGGGTTAATCACAAAAAGGAAATTAAAAATGTCAACGTCGGAATGAAACTATGGCGACGTTTCGTATATTATGTAAAAGTAACACACGCGACTTACTGCGTTTATAGCATATTCTATTCGTGTCTATAATATTTACACGATCATTTTTGGACGGCTAAGGCAATAAATAAAAATTGCGTATATTCTATAATGATTATTATAACTGAAATGTGTTATGTACGCACTGATATTTTGTTTGTGTGTGCGAGAATTTAAAATAAAAGAGGATTAACCCGACGATAGAGACGATGATAACAATAAAGGTATTAGAGAATTGCGTAATATACGTTATAGAAATATTCAAACGTGCTGGAAGAATAGAAAATTATAATAAATTTATGTATTCAATTGTGAAAGGTACAAAATAAATGAATTGATTTTCGTTTAGAATTATTTGTATCATTCATACGCGGACTGGTGTCTAAAATCGGTGACGTTGTATAGTTTACTATATATTCAATATTTAATTTATATTTTTTTTTTTTTACGAATTATGACGAAATACAATTTTTCCAAAATCGAACTAAAATCACTTATGTACCTATGTATAAAATAATCGAAAAACTTTTAAATATATATATATGTCGTAAAATTAAAATTTTATTGCAAAAATAACATAAATTAATAATTCAGCATTTTAATCCAGAAATTCAACGAATATGTTTTATGCAAATCCATACGAATTACCGAAACCAAGGGTAATAAAAATAAACATATTCGCATATGATATGTATACGTGTAAATTTTAAGACACCAGAGGTTTTAACGTGGTAATTAATAGACAAGGCTTGGCATTAAATAGTTAAAAGTCAAAATTAAGTAAAAAATTCAAGTTAATATTAGTTAAGTTAGTTGACGCGTTATTTTTGTTTCAAACTGACTTTTAACTCGAAATGTTACTTTTGTTTTCTAAACTTAACGTGTATCTTTAAGTTAATTTATTTTTTTTTTTTACAAATGTGTTGAAGTTACGGTGAATTTTATCCGAAATACATTGTACATAATTCTGACGTCCATTGACAATAATGGCTTGATTTCAATCTCCATATAACTGGTATTTTTTTCTATTTCACTAATAAATAAATCAGTTTCCATTTCTTTGGCATATAAAATATATTTAACAACATAATCGTATTAAAGACGACGCGGCATGATTGACATGGACTTAGGTTCGTACAATTATTAACAAAAAAAAAAAAATATAGAATCATATAAACGATAATAATAAAACATAATGTTTAACATAATACAAATCGCTGGTTCGTCGTCGACGTACTCGTGGTAGACGCACGTGTCGACTGAACGGTCCCGGATAACAATCAACAGTATTTCATTTCGCCGGTGTCACGCGCGGAAATAGAATCTTTGCGCCATTACCTTTGATAATAAAAATATATTTACGTCTCTTATCTTGCGGTAATTTTCATAAAAAATTATACGGGGAGGTTTCTTATTCTATTTTCCACTAGCAAGTCACTGTTTCTCCCACGCTTCCAATACAAGCATAAATTCGAATATAATTTGAAAATAACTGTTATCATTACGTATAATTCCCAAAGGTAATAAATACAATAATTCCCATTAAAATATACATTAATAGACTTCTGTCTCCTTTGAAACGGATCGTGCATATTCATTATGCGAGTGGGCCTATCCATATACGTATTTCTCATCTATGGCGCGTTATTGAACGATATAACACCCGTACATCTAAGTACGCGCGAATAGCCTAGTCCATAATGTTTTCCAAAGTGATAAATTTAATATAACATTCATTGATCAAAGTCGAAAATAATGATAAATACGTGTATAATTTAACATTTCCACTGACCAACAACACATGCACGCATAGAACACGCGTACATAATATTATTGAGATTATAATATAAAACCAAATAAATTTTATATACGTATTATAAAAAAACAAGATTACAAGAAGACTGTATTATTATTCCGCGATCCTCGTCGCTTTCGGACGATTTTGATAATATTTCCATTTTATGTAATATTTTTGTTTGAAAAAATTCCCATCATAATTGCACAATAAAATAAAAAATACACAACAATAATACCCCCACACGTGTTAACGAGTAAATTTAAAGTGTGTGCTACGAAATTGATATACTTGTTGGTAATGAGAAAATTTTAACTTCTAAGTTCCGTTACTTTTTTTCAAAGTTAACTTGTTATGAAGTTAACGAAAACAATTTTCGGTTAATTTTTGACTAAATTCAACGTCATTATTTAGAATTAACTTAATGAGTTTTAAAACAAATTGTCAACTTGCCTAGCTTTGTTAATGGAAAAAATATTTTCAGAAAAATTTTCACGAATTTTGATAATAATAATAATAATTATTTGAAAATATTATGTCTATAAAATTAGTCAAAAAAAAAGAAAATTACGAAAACTATTAGAAACGTCCGTTATCAAATTATATCTTTTTGAATTAAAATACCTAATTGTTAAAATATTTATATATATATTGGCATGTTATAGGTACTTGTCTAATTGCAATCTCCACGATGTGAATAAGTGTCAAATTATAATTCGTATGAGACAAATGAATTCGAGAAACAAACTTTTTGTATTTACTTTTTCAAAATAATTAACAACATTTGAAAATGCCATTATGTAAATGAAATAAAAAAATCAGAGAATATTTCTGAGATTATCGAGAAAAGTTGTAAAAATATAAATTACAAAGTTCTTTACCGTGATATGAAAATTCGAACATCGGTGTCACTCACGTGTCACCTTAACGGTTTTAATAACCGCGGTATTTCTGTAAATTTTCCAAATATCGACTAGACAATTACTGAAAACGTAGCATCTGAGTCGAATTTTCAATGTAAATACGGATTTAAAGCAAGCTCTTTTTATTCGAAATTTATTAAAAAAAAAAATGGTAAAAAAACCATCACAATTTCTATTATTGGCGCATCGTTTAGAATCTCATTATAATAGTATATTTTCGAAATGTTTTGGTATATTAACTAATATTTTTTTTTTTTAGATTCTGAGCGAAACGAGGAAGATGTTCATTTTACAACGTTGTTTATTTTCTTCTGTGTTCACATAATCGACTAGAAAGAATGATCGGATAATCTTGCATGCGTTACGTTCCGATAGCAAATTATATAAGTAATTGATACTTTATTTGTAACATTTTTCAATTTTTTCAGTAGTATCCTAAAACCTACCCCAAAAATTATAAGGAAAAACAATTTTCCTAATATTTTTTAAAATCAGTAAAAAAAAACTATTAAAACAATGTTTCCAGAATCGTGAAAAGTACATCAAATATGTAATTTTTCGCTAAACATACGTAAAAAAAAAAAAAAAAAAAAATAATTTACCGCATTGCTTTCAAATTTATAGCATAACAACAAAACTCTTAAACTTTATACGAGTAATTCACTTGAGCGACGTCCACAACATTCGAAGCTCGCTACTCTTTTATTTTTCCGTTTTTAATTCGTAAGGCAACAAAATACACACTTGCACGGTTGAACGACGTAAAAACATAAACGAAACAAAAAAAAAATGTAAGCAAGCCCGTCTTTTTGTGGTGTTCATTTGACGAGACAAATGACAGAGAGAGAGAGAGAGAGAGAGAGAGTGAAAAAAATACGAGCTGCTTTACATAAGAAATGCGTATTTATATCAGCGTGACGACAAACGTGGAATACTAAAAATCAACTACTGTAACTGTTTGTTTATGCTCTTTCGGACATTTTGTGACGTTTTTCTCACCACTTCAACATTTCGTTGACATTGGTTGTGTGATTAAAACATATCGGAGTGGAAAATCGTGTTCACAGAACCAAAGTAGAAGGGATTTCCAAACCGTAAGTAGGTAATTTTTTTTAGTAATACACGAAATAAATCGCGAAATAATACATTAAAATAAAATTAAAAATTTGGTATTTTGAAATACTATAAATATATAATAATAATTTTGAATTTTTTTCTATGAAATCATACACGATTGACTTTACCTCTCGTAATGAGTTGCTTTGTGTCCTACTTGAAAATATACGTTAAAAATAGTACGAAAATTTGATTGTTATCGTTGGATATAGTCTGGATAAATGACGTATACAACAGCCGACTGTTTAAAACACCACTATCGACTTTTTACACGTGCAAAGAGCGGTTTATCTGTTTAGAAATATTATTCGTTCTGACGAAGGCTAGCTCGGTGTTCATTAGCCTACAGATAGCCGACATCTCGTCTTTTTTCTCCGGCCCCGTACCGAACAATCATAAAATTAAAAACAATTTTCGTTTACTCGAAATTCGTCTTGTTGCAATAATCGTTATTTTATTAATTGCCTTTTCAAAAATTTCCAGAACTTTTTCTATTTAAAACGCCGACGAAAGTAATGCGCGTATAACAATTTTAGATACTGTAACTACCTTCTTTATATTCTGTACGTTACACTATGACACTACAGAGTCAATGATGCGATTAACTGAAATAATAATAGTACTCTATTATAAATAGCTATATGATTCGATAAATAGAAATGTAAATAAAAAAATTAAACCATATTTTTTTTTGTCACGTCAATCTCAGTGAGTCCAAGAGTCAATTAATATTTTTGATTACATAAAATTGTTGGTTTATCATTAAAAATTCAAAAAAACAGAAACAAAAAATGGAGATATTCTAAACAAAAATAAATAGTTCGACAGAAGATTCGTATCATAAATGTTTTAGAAACAAAAATGTTCAGCGTGAACGCTTTTTTTTTTTTTTTAAAGATAATAGAAAAGGGCACGCGTTTAAATACACGAAAACTGAACCAGGGGCGTATACAAGGGGGAGGGGCTATAGGGGCGATCGCCCCCCCCTAGATACGTGTGTATGTACCTATATCTACTGACAACTAAAATTAATCGAACTAAAACTAAAATGTAATAAAACGTTTTTTTATTTAAAACTTATTATTTTCATTAGAATTATTCGATAATTCTAAGTTGGCAACAGATTCGACGGGCCGTTTTTCTATTCGCCTCCCCTAGGGGATGAAGTAAATACGCCCCTGAACTGAACACAATATTCATTATCGTTAGCGATACGTCGAGTCTGTTTCATATAAGACGATATTTGAAAATAATGCGTTGGAACAATAGTGAACAATTTTCAAATATAAAAAATTATCGCGTCTATTAATGATCTCATGTAAGACATATACGCGGATGCGGCCACGTTTTCACGAGGCCCGAAAAACGCTCGTTCGTGTAGAAATATTACGTTTGCCTTTGACTGTCTGTTTTCGCTTTGCACGCGTGCCGCGCGAAGTTATCCGCCGGCCCGGCGGCGCGTCATAAGCGCCGGAAATCTCGCGAAACGATTACACGGAATCGTTTTTGCCGTATTGTTCGGGGCCCGGCTTTAAATTGTTGTGCCGTTACAGCGATGTATCGTAACCAAATCGTAACAATCGTCGATCCGAACCGGAGCTTACGAATCCTTTGCGGATCAAACCGGATTACGCGGGTATATCTCAATAGAATTTTTATTGTTACTTTTTTCTTTTTTTCCTTCTGTTTTGCCGGCGATTGCCGGTAAAAAGTGGCGTACACCCCGCCGCCGTTGCGACGTCGAAATCGCCGGGCAATTTAACGGGCGCGCGTAAATCGTTTCAAACCGATTTCCCTGCGTAACTGGACGCGCCGGATTCTGAATGTTTTTACACTGACTGTTTCGATTGGACGAGCATTCCAAAAGGATTCGTCTTCCTGTACTCGCGCGGAAAAATTGTTAGCGCATAATAAAGCATGTTTCGACGTTTTCGAGGGCGTTTCGTTGGAATGCGATGTGTTTTCTAAGAATGCATTGAGTGTTTTCAATTTGAACGCCTTACAAAAAACATTCAATGGTCTGTCGGAAAAATGCAAAGTTGAAAGGATGGAGCCTGATACGAAATGGAGAGAAGCAGCGGGGGACAGGGATAGGTGGCAAAGGTTATCGTTAGCAGTGTGGTCTTATAGGCCGAAACTAAGAAGGAAGAAGTAGATAAAAGATTATTTTCACGAAATTATAGAATATAAAAACGTCCTATTCATAGGATTTTATTGGTATAAATAAAATCCGTCATTTATAATGCGCAACCGCGTTTTATTCGCATACTTTTTTTTTCCCCATAAATATTATTTATATTTTCACACACTAAATAATATGAATACGCTCTATTCATAATATATAATTAGGTTTTCGCGATCCGTTTTTATTGTTCAAATGTTTTTAATACATGTCGAAAAAATCGTATAATATAATACAGTAATTAATTCAACTTTTTTTTATGATAAATATCAGCGGTAATTGATAAAACGGTAATCGTTCCTAGACAATTGTTATGTTTGAAAACGTTTTGTAACACGTACACAACAAATGCAACAAAATAAAAATTATTCAATGATGGTTGTACGCCGGATTCGCCTGTAAAACCAGCATATAAAACGTACGGAATACAATCCTCTTGAAAATCCACGCTCGACAAGAAATTTATTATTTACTTTCATCTCGTGATTCGTTTTCCATGTACATTCATATAGCCTTACCATTTTTATTTTGTTAATAATATAAAATTAAATAGGTGTGTGGCCAAATCTTTGTCGACCGTGATATTTATAAAAGTTTAGAATTTTTTGTGCTTTTGATAAAACTCTAATAAATATGAACACCGAGCGTGAAATTGAACACATCACTTCTCAGGAATTGTCCGCCCATACACATTACTAAACAAGCGCTCCTTTTTATAAAACAAAAATTTGGGTTTTGAATGTTTAATCTCTATAAGCGTTAATCGTGTTGAAAATAATTACTAATAGTAATTATAATTTTTATAATATTATTACATTCCTATACACCACATAACAGGAGACTATTTTGGTATTTAAAAATTTACATCCTAACAATTATTTAAGTAACAGAAAACAATTCAAAATCAAATCCACAATTTAAATGTAATACATAATTTTATAATAATAATAATAATAATAGTAAAATGTGAGCCCGGGCTATTCCAAATATAGGCTCGGGCCTATTTGGTCTATTCTTAAATCCACCTCTAGCCACGCTGCACATGGTATTGGAATGGATACCATAAAGCTACCGCCAATCATATATTTCGTTTTAACGGTTTGAATATTTTTTTCCCCCTTGAGGCGTAACAATTCTTGATATTATCGTAAATAATATGCAAACCGTTTCCGCGGATCACCCGACCGTATTTTTTTTATTCCCGATTTGCGTGCACGCCTGTGAATTTCGCAAAGAATTTTTCGGAAATTTTATTTCTTCGTTATTGTATCGTCGAATACGTTGACAAAAATATTTTCACCACCGTCACTTTTATGTAAATTATATTATTAAAAGCCTCGTACGGTATTGTACCTACGTTTCATTCGATTATACTATTCATCCTTTAACACGTTATACAGCCTCGCGCGTGTTTACCGATTTTCGTCTTGTGCAGAGATCGCGTACGTTATTCACTTTAGTTCTTCCATATACGCGTTACCCTACTTTATTCGGCTGCAGAAAAACTCTTTCTCGTCATTACAATATAGCAAACTCGTCGAATTCGTTTTGTCGTATTTGCGTTGTTTTCTTTATGTTTTTCAGTATTAAATAACTCATAAACACGTTATATTATAATTTTTATTTCATAATAAAAATTGTAACACTAACACGCAATTAGTAACAGATTAAGTAAAAAAAAAAAAGAAATATATATATATGTATACTCGTATACATAGTTAATTCTACAATAGCTGTAAAATATATGTACTAAATTACGACAAAAAATAAACTTATATAGGGTTGTGGAGTGTTGTTGCTGTGGATTCGATTGGATTCGAAAAATAACAAGTTGTATGTTGTGATACAATACATTTGAAAATTTAGATAAATTTAGATAAATCATTGTGTTTGAAGAACGATTATGAAGAAAACTCGTCATATTAATATTTGTAGTTTTTCGAAATTCAGATATCACACACGTAAATCAAAAAAAAATTTACAACTAACGATGATTTAAATACGCGGATTTTAACTATTATACGCGTTTTATCTTTTAATACATTTGGAGATTTTAAATTTAAAAAAAAAAATCCAATACGTTGACGGTTTTAGCAGTTCATTCTGTTCGCAATTTGTTAATTTACGAAAATTGTACGTAATTTTTCTACACGCGTAAGAAAACTATTGAGAAATCGAAATAAATAAACGTGTGAAAATAACAAATGGATACGATTTTCTACTGTAAAATAACGCGTGTAAAAATCAACGGAAAACTCGTTGTCAGGGGGGAAAATGATTTAATTGGAAAAAAAAGAACTAATTACACGGTAGAAGTGTGTTTTACGTTTATAAATTCACCTTTATATAGTGTAGTCCGAATATCTTCTGAACAAATTTTAATCGTAGATGCGTGGTAAACTAAAGGGAACTTATCGTGAAGTTATTCCGTACATTTATATATGTAAATACACCGTTCCATTGATGAAAAATACAAAGGGTGCCGACGAATTACGTAGGAATACTGTGAGTTAGAAAATAGTTTTTTTTTTTTTTGTATTTAATAAAAGTCGTACTGGAATTTGTTTAAGAACGGCATCGCAAAAGTGCCTATATTTTCCTGAAGAAAACTGCCAATAAACTTTTTTTGTTTGCAGTGTTGTTGGAAGTTTATTTTTTTCTCTCGTCTTTTTCCGTAGGTGCAGCGCGCGATTTGAGTTATGAACGTAATCAAATATGAATATGGCCCAGTTTGAGCGCACTCGAGGTATTTTATTAATGGCTACGATTATTATTATTATTATTATTATTATTATTATCATTATTATTATATTACACGCGTTATTTTCGTTTCAAATGTTGGAGAACCGTACAGATAAATGTAGTGAAACTCATCCGTACAAACACAACGCGCATAAAATATATATTAAATTGCGTGTGTTATGAAAACAGAAGAAAAAGTACAATTTTCGCAAAGGTTCGACTTAATAATATGTGCATATCGATGATTAACGCAACTCCTTACCCGGCCGATCTCAACCGGTGAATTCGCACGAATAATATCTTTTCTTATTATAATTTATTATTTTAATAAATCCGATAAGATTTGTTGACACGTCGTTTTATGTGTGATAAAACATTGGTCGATTTTTACAAAATTGTATACATAACGTTTTGTTACAATTCTCCTGTATCTATATATCGATGATAATGATATAAAAATAACGTTTGCAATTGTTTATATAATATTTAGGAACATAAAATTTTCCTAATATGATTTAAAAATTATATGCATCATTACAATCATTATTGCGCCATAGGCCATAGAATGTGCGTTTTGAGAAAAACGACGGTGCGGAAAAGGCGCCAAAATAAAAGTCGCGACGACGTCGTAACGACGGACCTTTCGTGACTGAATAATGACCGGTTACCCGGCGTCAGGCAAGAACGAAAAGAAATATTGCGATGAGTACGGGTGAATAGAGACGCACCGTCGAATATTCCAGAACGATCTCGCGAATCGCTAATTAATAATATTTAATGAATATGACGGCAAACGCACAAAACTATACAGCATCACTTCTTATGAATATGTAATGTTGTATTTCAAAATATAAGCGGCCTACATAAAATATTTTAACGACTTATCCGTAAAACTTGGGTTTTGTTGAAAATATTTCTTCGGAGCAGCAGCAGGTGTTGTAGTGAGTTACAGTTGAATTGAATAAATTCACAGAGTTGTGTTTTAATTTTGAGATTGAGAACCATGAAAAATAATATAATATATTGGAAAAACATTTCGATATACTACATTTGACATTTTTATAATAATTATACCAATTGAACATTGTCGAAATATGATGTCCAAACTTGTACACGACATTAAAGTGAGCCATTAAACAGAAAAAAAATTGACTACGATATCCAAAACGAATTACCGGCTGATCGGAATTTTTGAATATTTTTTTTTTCTTGTGCTTGATATGAAACTATTAAGGAATACGAAAAACGTATAAAAGTATTTAAAATCTAAAAAACAAACATAAATGACACGTGGCTATATTGCATACATTAACTAGGAAGTCAAAATCCACACGAGATAAGACGAAGATAAACGTCTATAAAACGTGTTCTGGTAGAAGTAATTTAAATCGGAACAGAGCGGATAAATCATCAACGGTATCGATCGTACTCTCGAAAGCCCCGTAATAATTTATTCGACATCTACTCTCCTCGATTATCAATCTCGTTTCTTCTTTAATCCCAGGGCTATAGAACGCTTTAGCAACTGTCTTGACATAATATAGTCGCAAACCGTATAAGACTTCGGAACTAAACGTTAAATCGTTCATTTCAAACTATATATTTATATATCGTCGGTTTAAAATATCACATTACTCCTACGTCGAAAGATAAAATATCGACTGTTTAAATGTGCTATTTTAAAATAGTAAAATACGATAAACAGTAGAAGTAACCAATGAGCCAGTGTTAAATTTTCTGTGACCATTTTAGAAAACAAAAAAAAAAATTAACGGTATAAAATGATAAAGTACTATGTATCATATATTATAATAATATGACACATAATAATGTTATGATAGCCGCTAGAAATGGAGCATACATTACAATTTTGAGGAAAAAATCTTATGAATATAAAATAATTAGTAGACAAATTATTGTTCCAAGTTATTCGTTAATAGTTCGGTGGGATATAAGCATCAAAATAATTATAATTATTCACTGTACCTCGAATATAATCAAAACATTAATAATGTATACGAAATGTAAATGAATTTTCATACTCAAAAAATATTTTATTAAAACTCTTAAAAAAAAATTTTGGCAGTTTTTCTTAGCGAAATTTTGTTTTGTTTTCCCAAAAATCTTAACTAAATGCGTCGTTTATTTTATTTTGTCTCGCAACAGTCGATAAATTAATTATAGCATTTCTTTACTTACATATTATATTATTTACATTATAACAATCAAAAATGAATTTAATATTTGTGTTCGTTTATTAGTACTGTTGAATAGAATATTGAAAACAGATTTCTCGATGACGAGGTATGTATAATGATAAAAAAACATTGTTTAAACAAACGAATTATAACGAAATATAATATCGATTGATATTGTATAAAGAGAAAAGGGCAAAATTATTGGATAGACCGTGAAACGAAGAAGTCATCATAATGAATGACAAAAACTCATTACAAAAAAAAAGACATACGAATCACTATTGCTAAGAATGGAGTAATGCGATTAAAAATAATAAACGAGAGAAAAGAATTCAACAATTGTCATTCGTTTTAAAAGAAAAATGATTAATATCGTTTTAAATCGTCGCGGTGTTTTATCATGTACTAATACAAAAATATATTTTGAAAAGAGATTAAAAATAATTCAATTATCACGAAAGCACTACTAGCGAATTTAATTAAATTTAATAATTTAATGAATTTTCACAAAAAAAAAAATATGTATATATATATTATTAATATAATTATAAAAATTTCTCTGTGAATACAATATTGGAGAATAAATCTAAACGAAACACAATTTTACAAAAATCTTATTTTCTAGAAATTCCCCATGATAGAATGATAAATCACGATTTAAATAATATAGGCATAAGTCTGAAATCTTTAAATCACTTAACTTATTATATAATCAATATCAATTGACAATAAACGCTTAACAGCATAAAAACATTCAATTTACTATTTGTTTTAAACGACGACAATATAAAATAATACCACAATACATAATTACTAATAACATTAACACCACAAAATAGACACTAGAATGTGCATTTTATATATCTAAAATTATAAGTAACGTACCAAGTGTTGAACAGGATGGCTGGTCATAAATTGACACAATAGCATCAGCCATTAAACTATTTTCACTTAATATATTTGAAATTTCAGTATTTTGAGGTACAGCAAAAAAATTATTTTGAGACTTGACTGGTTTTTTGGCAAATATTGTTGGGATCGCACTTCGACTAAGTCTATCATTTAACGTATTTACAAACATTTCATTTTCATAAGGCAAAGAGTACAACTTGTAAATGTTGTGTAAAACATCAAGGTCCGTGGTCGGTAAATATTTGGCTTCACAATTTCTGACCCAAGATGCACACCTAAAATTGTAATAATATACGTTAACATAATGGACGAGCACCGACAATTAATATTGGTAAGACATAATATTAGTTAATACTTTAATATATTAAACAGTTCTTACCTACAATGATCTTTTGGAAATTTGAAAAACGATATACTGACTCCATCTTTGTGCGACCAAAGGCTAGTATAATACGCCAACGAGCATCTACTGCCCAAGGCGTTTTTTTTACAACAAAAGACATTTGATAAACGAAGTAAATTAAAGAGTAAATAAAAATCGTAGATGACAAAATAAGAGAGCAAAAAAGTAGACACACAACCAGGATGGAGTAACGAGAATCGATAAGCGACGGCGACATGCAAACGCGTCTTATTAGAAATTACAAATTAACAGTGCACTCACAAACTACATAAAACATAAAAAAGGGAAGTACGGCACCACTGTTAAATTTAAGACATGGCCGACTGTTTTTTGATAAGCCTTGAGTTTCCCTTCTGTATATTCTGCGTTAACATTTCATTAATATTTTTTTAAATATAAGTATTCGATATTTTTATTAATGTTATTTTCTTAATTTTTGATAATCTCTATGGTAACGAATATCGAAAGTATTAAAACACAGTAAGCGCTTCTGTGAATTAACATTTTTTTTTTTATAATTTGAAAAGAGATGAAAATGTTGGAATTTCATAATGAACCGATTATTGTAAGACCAAAATTTTATTGTATTTCGCGTATTACTAATATGCATATTCCGCGGGTTGAATATTATTAATATCATATTAATCCTTTAATTCCTAATTGACAGATTTATTTACGAAACAAAAAATAACGTACATTTTTCCCCTATACAATTATGTAAAAATACAAAACGAAACTGAATGTTTAATAAAATATTGTTTCTCATTTCATAAATTATATAACCTATATTTATTTATTTATTTTAGTAGAATATTGTAAGCGTACATATTATTTGTTGTAAAATTGTAAATTGTACGTTTCGGTTTATTTAAAAAAAAAAATCCCTTTGTACAAACGTTTACAAACCGGAATAGAAAGTTATTTTAATAAAAATAAACTAATAAAGTCGTAGAGATTCAAATGACGATTTGCAATAAAATCCTTTACACACACACACGAACAGCCCAACTTGATGATCGTCGATGACAATTGATTTATACTAGATATATAGAAACTATTTGCATTAAACAGTAACTCGTACCAGTCAAAAGATTAATATGTTAATGATACGTATTTTCATTAAAGTTAGGTATATGTGTCTTTGATATTAAGCACGCGCCCGATATGTTAGTATTTAATTTACTCGGTTATTCCAAATATTCGATAAAATTTAAAATTAAATAGATAGGAGGAAAACATTTCAAATAGATTTTTTTTTTGTGCAAGTAAATTATTTGCTCGATTACTATAGTTTTATAGGTAATAAAAGTATTGTATTTTCAATTTAGTTAATCAATTTGATATAAAAAAATTAAAAACCCAAATCATATTATAATTTTTATCGAAATAATCAAATATTCAATCGACTTAGTGACAATGAGAAAAAATAATAAACGAGTATTGAAATAAATTGGTTATCGTCTTATTAATAAATCGTCATAACTTTAAGCAGTATTTTGTAATAGTTATCTTATCAAGAAATTACTCATCGAGAATTGATATAAGAAATGTTTCGAAAAAAAAAAATGTTTACCGATTAAATATTTATGATGAACAAAAGTATCCAATGATACTCGATTTTTAATGTAAGGAAAACGTATTTCAATGGGTCACTTTTATTGTCACGTCTAATAAGCGGTTTGAATCATAAATTTGTGTTCGTAACCATTGCTTCAAAATTAAAATTCACATTTATGCACAAACTGACGGAATCGACAAGAGTTCGAATCTCTATAATAATTGTTTCGTTTAACCTCAATTTTGGGAATATTCGAAAAATAACGCAATCGTTACGAGAAGAAAATACATAAAAAATATTATGTAGGTACATACGTCTTTAAGTATACAATATTTTAAATATAAATAAATTTGAACACGTATTATGAATGAGCAAAAACAATAAGTATATTCAAACACGTTATTTATATAAATAAAAAAAGGATAGAATATATAAAAAACATAACACGTTTACATTTTTATGGTATCATAATTAATAATATTTATCGCGCGTTAAATGAATTAATGATTTTTAATCAATTTTATATAACTTATTTACTATCACACATTTATAATATATGTAAATGAAATATGCGATTAGGTTAGGTTTATATAGTATTCGATATAAATGAACCCGAAACTAAAAACGATTTTAATATGAATCCGGATTCACTACAAATACCAACAAATAACATTGGTAATATATTATTTATGAATAAAATATTCTAAAACTATTATTCGCAAAAAAAGTTATATCATATACGAATGAGAATCGCTTTGTAAAACAAATATATTTATTTTTTTTTAATTCGTTATGAATTAAAAATTAAAAAAACAAATGTATTTGTTTTGAAATCATAATATACTCATTTAAATGCTTTTCATCCCGTTAAAATATTATAAACAACGATGACATAAAACAATTATGTCTCGTAACGAAGGTCTTTGGTGAGTAAATCTCATTATACAACAAAAGCTACGAGATTGGTTAATTCAATTTGAATCTATAATTAGTGGTCTACTGTTGCTTTGTGTGAATACCATAAATGAGTAAATTATGCGACGAATAAAAAAAGAAAAAATTAATTTCTACACAATGCGTACTGCGAAGGAGTATATAAAAACTCCACCTTGTTTGAAAACAAAAAATTGAAATTACACCGGAGCATACTGAAATGATGAAATTTCAACAAAATTTCACATGTTAATATTATTCAAATGTCAACCTACATCTCATTATAATAATTGCATTATCCTGTTTTCTATATTCTCCATTAAAGAATGAACAGAACAAACTATAAATTAAATGTCCAAACCGAGCGTAAATATTTAATATTAATAATAATAACAAAACTCACTGAATTGGCACTTATTATCCAATAAAAAAATATACGTAACCAATAAAATACATCATATTATTTACCGCGAACTTTATGAATACGCTAAACAAGCAGAAAAGTACACTTAGAGTAATACCCGATTGTGATTCACAGATATTTAAAGTATTTATATTTTCAATATATTTTCTCGCAAGATATTTGATTACGAGATTAATTTAATGTTTAGGTTTATAAGTAATAACATTAGGCATTGACGCAATTAATCATAATAATATTTAATAACAATTGGAAATATAAATTCTGAAATGACATGGTATTGTCACGAATGAAATCAAAATATAAACATCGTACAGATATTATTTTCATAACTTCTTTTGTGTTTTTACTGTTATGTAATGAACGTATATTTTGTAATTTTATTTATTGTTTCGACATAGGTAAATTAAATTTAAATAAAAAGTTGTACACAACTCTAAAAAATAAGTTATCTTAGAAAAAAAATTTGCTAAAACTTTTCAATACAAAACGACACTGCAATACGCAAGATATTAATTATGAATTTGAATCGATTTCGTACCGTGCTAAAAAGTTTAATTTTATTTAAAAAATTAACGAATTCGATATTATGTTCAACACTCGCAGCACATTGACTAAACGTAACGCTAAAATATTTTACACTTAAACTCTTAATGCCAATTGGAAAAATTCTACTTATAATTTTGATTTATAAAACATTTTTGTCCTTCGAGCGGTCAATTTTGAAAATAACAAAACGTTTACGCGCACAGTTTATGATAACGGAATTAAAACAAGTGTTAAAAATAATGTGAATATTTCACCTCGCCTAAGAAATACGATATAATTTTCCGTGGTATACTGGGAATAATTTTCATCCGGTTAAAACAGTTTGCAATGCAATACAATTATAACGTAACAGTGTATAAAATATACTTGAGTGGAAGACAAATACATCGGAGGAGAAAACGCTCTTGACTTCCGGCATCCAAATAATATTCCCGTAACTTTTTTCGTATATTTATAATTTATTTAAGCACACAAATGTTGTAAATTATTCATGAAAAAAAAAAAAAGAAAAAAGTTGTCATATTTCAGAGAAACGTCATATTATAATACACTGGCTAACATCAAAAAAGAAATTACAAATTCATTTTTTTTTTTTTTTGAAGGGAAAGGGTTTACACATTATTGAATATAAAAATTATACTATAATTTTACGTACGAAGAATTAATTTAGTAGCATTTTTTTTTTTTTTTAAACTCAAGTTTATAACTGATGAAATGCTGTATTTAAAATATAACATTTTCTTGTGTTTTATATATATATATATAAAATATATTTACACGACATATTTTTACTTAAAAACTTAACAGGTTGTGTGAAAATCGCCAACTTATTAGTAATTATTATATATAAAATGATATACCTAACGGGAAAGTCGAATTAAAAAAAAAAAAAACCATTGATTTAAGATTCGAATAGTTTATGTACGTATTTAAACGCATTTTTTTTTTTTTTTTTTGTCCGAATTATACCCGGATGAACGAGACGGGTGGCATATTGTACGCAATAATAATTTATCGTACGCACACGCCGAAGTGAATTAATCAATTCTAACTAAATGGATTATATTGTTTGAATGACTTCAGCAAATGTCACATACGATGATTACTGTATTCGAAAATTCATCGCGTGGAGACAGCAATATCGGACATAAACTAATCGTTTTCCGTTACAAATGTACACTGAGATTCAACGTTACAAATGTTATTGTATTTTCTTTTTTTCCGTCAATATACAATTAAAATTTATATGTTTAATAACGATCGTTATTGTAAATTGTTGTTTGTAAGCACACACGTTTTTCATTAAAGAATTTCACATGAATCTCACACAGCACAGTCACCGGAATCGTCTAATGTTTTTGGTCGAGTCGTATTATGATTTTCAACCACTAAACAACCGTTTGGACATTAATTATATTTAATACACTCGTATAATAAACTACGCGCGTGTCTCTGTCTTCGATTTTCTTTTCTTTTTACACGATCCAATCCAGTCCCCCGCCACTATTAAATATTTATTACGACTTGGCGAAAATTCAAATTCTATTTTTCTTTCACGCGGAACGAAAAATTACTTGATAATATTATCATCGATATGTGCACCGCGTACGAACAAGATTTTGTCCGTCGTAGCCATTTGTACCGACAGTTTCGTACAAAATTTCACGTTAAGATTTAGTCGATATAACTAACAAATCTTGTCACTGGACGATCAAAAATATTTTCACAACCGCCTTAATCGTGATTAAATCCGTAACGGATACACATCGTCGATGGTGACGAAAATTTCGATTCGACGTTGAAACAATAATTATGGAAATAATCGTATTTAAAAAATTATACCGCTCAAGAGCATCGTCGAGCCGTGTGCATGACGTCTGTCAAGTGAATTAATCGGATTTTAGATTTTAGAGTAAAAGAAAAAAGAAACCACATCGTTGTAAAACCAATAGATTTCTCGCTCTTGTTCGAAAATCATGTGATCGTACACACAGAATAGATTGTTCAAAAATTATTAAAACAGTTCTTACGAGTGAAGAATTAGAGTATTATTTAAAGGTAATTCTCGTTCCAAAAAAAAAAAATAAATAAATAAATAATAATTCGCGCGAAACACGAAATATTAATAATGAAGGCATTTGTTTTTTTTTTTTTTATGGAATTTTAAATTTCAACACGGACGCATTCGTTTGCGCGCGTTTCTTTAGGAAAAAAAAAAAAAAATTAAAACTACTGATAAACCGAACGACCCAGCTGTTGTGACGGACGGGATGAGAGTGAGACGCGGACCGCGATCGCCTACTCACTTGTCGTGTATGTTGTATAGGTCGGCACCGCCGATGCGCAGTGCGGTCTTCACGGCCCGGGCGCCCTTGTACACGGCCACGACGGCAAAGTGGCCGCCGAACAGCCGGTCGTCCGGTTCGGGCCACGAGTACACGGCCAACGCCTTGAGCACCACCTCGGACGCGCGTACCTGGGCCCGAAGGTCGTCGGCGGTGCGCAGGCACGCGGCCCGCACGCCGGACAACGGTGACCGGCAACAGCAGGCCAACGCCGCGGCCACGGCCAACGCGGCTGCCGTGACGGTGCGCATGACACGGCGGGTTCGCGGACAACGATACGAAACAAAAAGGATAACAAAAAAAAAATTCTAATATATAATACGCGGTCGGTGTGTCCAACGCGGGGCGGCGGTTCACGCGACAACGGCGGCCAATCGTCCGAGCCGCGTCTTCCGCATTCTTCGGATGTGTCGTTACTGTCCGCGGCGGACACTCCGCCGATTCGTTGCTGCTATCGGCCCGGCGGGCGATTCACCGAGAGAGCGGAGAAAACCGGACGGACGACAAGGCGCGTGTGCACGGCACGTCGGGCGCGAAACGACTGTTGAGCTCGTGTCGCGCGCGCGGACACCGAAATAACGGCGGGGGGGGGGGGTGGAGGGGAGGGCGGCACGCGAAAGCAGCCTGTCGCGCGCGCCACCGTTGGCCGCCACAATATTCGCGCGGGTGCGCGCGCGGAAACGGCGGAGGAAATAAAAAAAGAAAAACGTTTTCAAATGCCATCTGGCGAACGTTACGGGAAATGGACCGCCGCCGCCGCCGCTGCCGAAGCCGCGTACGGGAAAATAGAATTTTTTTTTTTTTTTTTAAAAAACAGAAAACTAACGCGTAAATCCGTCGCGTCGGCGGAATAATTCGTCGTCGTTCGATCCATTGTATGTCTATTGGTTTTCACGACGATGCGTTTTCATTTTTTGTGTCTGCGCCCGAAAATTCTACCGAACGGAGAGCATTTTTATACGGTCACGGTGTGTAACCGATGGTAGCGAGAATCGCATCTGGTACAATGCCGTACTCATCGGTAATGTGCCGAACAGAAGTCATTCAAATTATAACGAATCCAAATCGTATCGATATATATATATTGGATTTAAATATCGGACCCGGACTGGAATTATAAAAAAAATTTTGAAGAATTATTTTTAAAAACGTTGGAAACGCCTGAATACTCGATAGACTCAATAGTGAATTGTAGTTAAAAATTAATTACCAATTCATGTACCCGCTGTGTATTGTCGATGAAAAGACAAAACAATTTTTATTATTATTATTTCTAATATTGTTACAAGAATATTTTAAATCTTTCAGGAGTTTAAAATGTTTTAAAAATCAATTCTTCAAATTTTTTCTTGAATCTCCGTTTTGGCGCTCGTCGACATTTATGTCCAATCTCGTTCGGTTCGGATTCAAATAAACACTCGTGTGTTCGGTTTCGATTCGTTATAATTTGAATGGCGTATGTATCGCATAACGAAATATTGATACATAAAACGCTACAAAGTTCTTCGATTTGAACAGCTTTTTAAATTATTGTGGCATAAATAAGGCACGGGAAATATGTGTGTTATAAAACACAATTATTTACACTATAACTTGGCCAGTCAACCTGACATTAACCGTCAGCCTTTGGAAAATAATTTTAATTACGACGGAGCTGGGATGAAGTCACCTTGGTGGCCACTCTCTCACGTGAAAAAAAAAATAGAATTATATATTTATAATTTTTTTTTCTTAATAATTCGCAATAATTTGCAACTTACATTTCAAAATTCGTCGTTGATTTCGAATGGGTCTGTGCAATCAAAAAAATTTTTTTTTTAATAAAATTTTACTAAACTGTACCATACAAATACGTTGACCACGCAAGCATAGTTTTTGTGTTGCGGCATCGCGGGTTACAAATGAATTTCCAATTAATATTTATTTAATAATTGTTTTCTAAAGGCAGACGGCGAGTTGCGAATTTTGAAATATCGGCTTCAGGTTATGGCGAATTACAAAACTCTCAATTTTAAATATTTAAAATAGGATTGTACGTGCATGTACGCTAGTATTGTCTTATTAAGCGATAGTTTTTTTTATTATTAAATACACTTGTACTAAGCTTTGATTGCAATTGATTTCCAACTGTCCATCCCGTTGAAAAACAATTTCAAAGCCGATGCCGTAGCAGATCTAGAGGACGATTCCTTGTTCCTCCACGCCTCTAAAGATTCCGTGCTTACTACACCGTCACGATAGAGTTGGAAGAACACTCTGAATGACATGCCTGAAATGCGAAAAAAATAAAAATATCGTTATGTAATCAACGGACGAAGACTGATTAATGTGAGCGATTGTCGCGGGAAAACGGTATTATATTATAAGAAATAGAATTGATGACGATCGCTTACAAAATAAATGGGTGAAAGAAAAAAAAAATAATAATTTCTGGCACAAATTTCACAATTACGAACATTCGAGCTTGTTTTCTAACCGACGACTATTAGAGTCGAAAAAACTAACCTCCGTATTTTTCTTGTTCTCCGAGTGCTGTGGATATAATTGCACAGCCGTCAAAACATTCAATTTCTCTCGACCGTATTTCGGACTCGGGAAGCTCGTGTCGCACGTAACGATCCAACAATTCCCCTCGTCCGCGATCAATTAAATCTTCGTTTGCGTGGATTTTCGGTCCTAGAAAAAAAAAATTTTTTTTTTCGTCTCAAAGTATTGCTTATAACGCGATAATTGTTTAGCGCTCGTAATTTTGTTTACGGACGCACGGCATAGTTGTTGACAATTATATTCAAATGTATTAAAGAAATTCTTTTCAAAATGTTACGTTTATTCAAATATTTCGTGAACGATATTGACTGATTGACTTACTATTTGTGCACGCGATGACGGTGGCTATAGTTAAAGTCCGCACAAAACTTGGTTCTCTAATGATATCTGCGTCGATATTTCGCTAAAGACAAAAAAAAAAAAAAAATCATTCGTTTATAAAAGACGGTTTTACATACAATAGCCTAATTTCGTAATATTAAAATCTAATTAACCGATTTATTACGTATAGTAGACGTAATGTGTAGATACGTATAACGTATCAAAAGTATGTTTGACTGTTAAAACTTGTCTCAAGTATATAATATTTGGCGAAGTTACGAATTTTAAAACACGCGGAATACAAATTATGACAACTATCCGTGCCATATGATACTTGATCAACTCACCTTTATCCATTTGTGCGTGATATCGTTCAACAGACCATCACTATTAACGACTTTCTTGATATCGAACAAGGCCATGGCCAGTAATAATGTACCCACTCGCTAAAAATAAAACAAAAATTGTACGATTATATTGAAATTGGACAATAATAAACGACTTGCACGACTCTGAAACCTATTTAATTTTTTCAACGTATTAGGTAATTTTTCGGATCGAAAAGAAAGATTGAAAATATTTTATAAAAATTGCAAAAATATGAATGCAAAATATTTTTGCTAGTTATTTACTTTAATATTACACGTATATTATATTAACTTTTAATCCATTTCTTTCTATAGATATTAGTTAATCAGTTTTAAGCTAAATATTTAAAACGACACAAAGCCTCCGCCGCACTGTTTGTTTACCATAAATTTCTTTTTTAAATCGAAACTCACGTCTTTTTTGATGAATTTTTTTATTTGATTTGCCGGCATAAATACGTCCAGGGGCACGTGCTTCGGCTGTGAACTCCATTTATTAAACGTTCGTAATGTACCGCAAAAATCCTATATAAATATTGGAAATATACAATTGAAATATTTTACGGTTAAAAATATTAATACAAAAATAATTATAAATAATTTTGTACTAAAATTATTTTGATCAAATAATGGCGTATTTTCCATAAAATAAAATGTTTTAATATTTAAAATATTTGAAACATACAATCAATTTTAACCTTTTTAATTTGATACACTTGAAGTGCAAAAAAAAATCAAATTAACATTATTCGACACGCAAATAAATTGAACAATTGAAAAACATTAAACTCGTCCTTTAACAGTAACAATTTTATACTTACAGTCAAATTCCGGGTTTCTTCATAATTGAGAATCTCCTGCAATATTTCCGCGAATAACAAACCGGAAGAATTCGGTCGTATTGAGAAACAAGCGTATTTTAGGTTACTATATTCAAACGGAGCTGTCTTTGAAATTAATAATGGAGCTAAAAAAGAATGATTTTTATTGAGAAAAAATAATCCTTTTTAAAAGACGTGCAAAATATTTTTAACTCACCAATGATGCTAGCGACGTAGGAGAAGAATGAAGGATACTTGGTCAAGTAATCGTTATAGTCCCTAAAAACCATGTCGAACCTACAAAAAAAAAAAAAAAAAAACGAAATATCAAATATTTAGTATTTCGGGCTTGATAAATCGGACAGAAAAAATGAAATTTGTGTTATATTTTTACGTTTATTTTATAATATAAAATTGCAAAAAAAAAAAAAAAAAAAACCATGAGTTTTCCGATACGGCTAGTATACTTACCCCTGAGTGATCGCATTGACGGACACCACTTTTTTGCTTAAGAGTTCAGCGAACATTTTCCCAACCACTTTTCGCTTGTTAGAGCTACCGTCCAACGATACGATCGTCATACACGTCACGAATTGTTGATGTCTCGTACGAATACACGAGTTCTCTTCATCGATTAGCGAAAAAATTATATTCTGCGCGGTCCACATAAGAAATAAGTAAATTGTGTTCACAAAAATTGATCAATATGTGAAAAGTATCGAACGGATACACGTATAAACGTACGTCTAAATTGTATGACTTTTCGTATTCATCAAGCATTTCTTTAGCGAGCCGACGAATTTCGTCATTCATTTGCGGGTCGAATCCGGTTTGCGCGATATATTTAGGAACAAACAACGTAACGGTTTTAGTGTCGGTCTCCTGACCGGCCGTATCTGACGGCAGCACATTTTCCACACCTGCAACGGCTATGCATAATTTAATTTTAATGCTCCTAACGGGAAGCGAGTTAAATATTTTTCGCAAGTCTTATAAATCCATGTGGCGAATACATTTGGACGAATCAAAACACTCACGTAGATTTTCTCTTTCGCCACCATCTTTACTGTTCGCAACCTTATCCCTTCTGTCCACACGTCCCGGCGGCCCTTCGATCATTCGTACATCCTTAACCTTCTCAATTGTCGATCGGACGTTTCGTTTTAATTCCTGTCGGCCGCGTAAACCAGAAGTGAATATGACTATTTTGCAATTAAACTCAACAATGACATGTATTTAAAAAATCCATGTTTAAAATTTTCGGACATTGATTCTATTTGTTTTGCGTTTAATTTAAATTCCTATATGTACCTCAGTCTTGCATTGTCGATGCCTGTTCGTTGACCCAGCGTTAGTCGCATTTGTGGCAGATTCTCTTATAACGGTCTCCGGGACACGCGCCTTTTCTTTATTGCTCGACTGAATCACACTTTTTGACGATAGCTTTGTTTCAATAACATTTCGTCTAATTCTCGTGTTTTCTTCCCCAGTGTTGCGTTTTTGTTCCGGAAACGAATTTTTAACATTGGTATTTCCAGACTTGTTCAACGCATCGACCGTCTTCCTCTTGTAAGCAGCTCTATTAGCTTTCACTTCGAAACCCGATAATTTCTCGATGCGACTCGTTTGTTCGCGCGATTTTTCTAAAATATAAAAATAAAATACACCTCGAAATGAACATAAATATATTAAAATATCATACCTATAGCGCTGGTGGCTACATCGTCTGAGTGACGTGCACGTTGTTGTCGGGGTTTCTTAACAATCGTCCAACGTTCCGAGGTCTGTTCTTCGTTATCAATTACACGGCCTTTGCAAAGCTCCTTTCCGTTATTTGAATCAGAACTTTGTTCAATTCTCAATGATGTTTTCGTTGAACGACTACTCATGTCCGTTAATTTTAAGTCCTTGGCCGTCTTTTGTGACGTCTGATCAGCGATCAATGCTTTCGGTAACATACCTTTAACCGACTTTACATTCTTTCGCCGTGATCTCTTTATTGTATTTTCGTTCTGACATTTAAAATGTATAAATAATTATAAACGTAAAAATGTTTGTAAACAATACGCTATACGTTTAGAAGGGAACATTATAAAATCTAGCTTAAGGAATTTCAGAATATAATTGATTACATTTTAAACGAAATTTCCATTTTATTATAATTTATCGAGCAAGATTGTAATTCAATTTGTCTGAGATGACGTTCTTGAAGAAAACACGCGTTTATTCGCTTCAACAATTTTCTCAAAATTTCCATAATTCTTACAATGAATAGGAATTGAAAAACGCGAAACGCGTCTATACACACCTTTGGCTTCTCTTCGCAATCAATGATTGCACTAATCAAATCGTTCGCAACTGGTAAATCTTGAACGATCTCGGCTGTCACCGTTTTTTTATGATCATCTTGTTGAACACTCTTCAGGGACGTCTGAACCGTCTTTCTGCATATCTGAGTTATGGGCAGCATTCTTTTAACTGATGATTCCATTTTTTGAATCCGTTGATTTTTTAATGTTTGAATTAACAAATAAATATTAAATCACAAACAAAAATTAAGTGATATATTTAGCAAATATTCAAGTAAATATTTTGCCCTCGAATATAGGATAAAATGTTGCTAGGTAATTCTGTGTTGGCCAATAAACCAAAACGGCTAACAATACATAATCAACAAAATCATGTTTTATACTTTCCACGTATTCTATCTCTGCCTGAATGGATTTCGACAAATAAAGATGATATATAGATTATAAGATTATAAGATAATCGCGATATATAGATTGATGTAAAATAAAATAGGCCTATAATTGATATGAAAGTTAAATCAATTAACAATGAAAATTATAAATTAAAAAGGTATTTTAAATTTTTTTATTTTTTTATCCCTTAAAACGAGTTTAAAAATTCGATATTTTGCATTTATATTTTCTTTTCTTTTTTCTTAGCTTAAAATTGAAAACATTTGTATACGTTTATATTTGTAACGCAAGACGTATAGATGTAATTTAATACATTAAGCATCAGTCGATTTTTAAAACGGTTGTGTTTGTTTGGAATGTTATAGAATATCATAGATTTCACAATTCATCATGATAAAATAGTTTTAAAAATATATCTCAAATATTCGGAACAGTAAAAGAAATGTCAATGTCAGTATACAGATATTATAATTTTGAATTAACGTAACGTTTATCGTTAAATATTACATTATAAACTCAGTCTATAAAAGAATGGACCGTGCAGTGCACTAATCTATTGACTTTTCGCATACAGACTTTTTTTAACGCGATTTTTCGAAAATTAATATAATAAATTATTGAAAGCCGATTGTCACGCGAAATTATATCGTTACGTTTTAACGGTTCATTTAAACGTAATGGGCCAACACACGCGCACACACGCACGTCTGTTAAACATTTAAAGACCTGTTTAACTCTATGTATACGCGTTTATGCGATTTGGCACAATTATAGTCTCTGGTAGTTGTATATAGTGCGACGGAACATGGTATCAATACTGATCGTTGCGATTGAATTAAACGTTTAATCTGCAGGGATGTCCGTCTTAGTCCTTCTCCACCCGGCCAAAGAGATCGCTGCTGAATCGGTACTCAGGCAGGCTCGCCATCAGACGAAACTCGTGATTTATACGTTAATTATTTTGCTAATAACAAATACGTAGAGAACAATGGCCATTACACTTAAGTCTATATATATACATTACATAGTTATCAATATTACTGTGGCCCTGCTAGAGAAACATTAAACTCAATTGTCCCATTTAACTTCCGAGTCCGAACAGCGTGTAATAATGACAATATATTATGTAGTGTGACTTAGCCGATTCTCGAGGAAAGTAAATACAAAAGATATTACTCCATTCCGAGATGGATTACGTCTCGGAATACGATGGTTTCGTAGGCATTTGGGCTCATTCCACAGGACATTTACCACAGGTCATTTTATCAAATAATCCCGCTGACCGGGATAGTTACATTACCGATAGTACACGCTGTATATTGTGCGGCGTATAGGCATGTAAGCATGTTTACGGATCTGACCAATTTGGCATCAATCACCGGACTTGCGAAATTTGCCTCCAATAAATTTAAAAACATATTTATTATAAATAATAAATAATTTTCAAGCGCATCAATAAAATATTTACAATAATTTTTTAAATAGGTTTTCGGATTCTGTCGGTTCGTACATTGTCACAATCGCAGCCACCTTGCAACTTCAGCAACATACATTATATACATAATAAAAATATAAAACGTAAAGTCGAAATGTACGAAAATGAGATGTTACGGCGATTTATATTCTTTATTATTATAATATTTATTATAGTTTCCAGTGGTATTCCAGTCCTACTGCGCATAAGAACATATGATAGTATTATGTGTAGAGACAGAAGCAAATTTTAACGATATAATTGAAAAATTGTATTAAATAATGGCATAGCCCCGAGGATTTAAAGCTAAGATTTTTAAATAATTGATCATACACGAGCAGGTTTACACTTCACAATAATAAATTTCCTAATCCACTAATATGTCGTTGAATCACACATGAATGTAATTGGGCCACTTCATAGAATACACGAGACCGTTGCTGTGTGGTAAATTAAAATAAAATCGTTTGCATTCAAAAATAGAACCACAGGAACGATAAATATTGAGTAAAAAAGAATTAATTAAAATGTTTTGTTTATAATTCGTTTATACGCCACCGTTTTCGTTCATAACATGTATACGCAGCTTTCTTTTTGTGCCATTTCCGCATTTTCAAACTGAACATTTTAATTAAAATAATTATTTTACGTATTATATATCTTATTACAAAAATACTGTTTGGACCCGGTTCCACCAGAAAATGAACTGCCGAGATTTATTTTCTAAATATTTTTATACTCGTAGTAAAAAATAAAAAATAAACACGAAACCCATTCTTTTCATAATGTAAAATTTAGATTTAGAAATCGTGAAAATATCGTAAAAAATAAATTTTTATTATTATGACCGTACCAACAAAATCCACGTTAAAGCGGCCATTGGTATTATTTATAAGTTTTTCGGCATTAAATGTTTTGTATGACCGGCATATCGATACTTTTAACGTTTATAAATACAATCAATTAAATATAAAAAAAAAAATTCAATCGAATTCGCCCGAATATTGAAAATTTAGCTATTTTCTTATATTTTTATCCGACAAAAAAAAAGAAGACAAAATCGAAATGATAGCATTTAATTCAATTCATATCATTAGTAAGTAAATGGAGTTGAAACCAATAAATAAAATAAGTACGTTTTAAGAAATTATTGATATTAAAATCGAACGTTTTCTAATCGGAAAATAATAATTCGATACGATATGCGTTTCACGAAAATTAAAATTCAATACATTATAATAATTTGTATGTTTATTATAATTGAAATCTTCTCGTTTTCTTTATTTGAATTATCTTATTATGACAATATTATAAAAAAATTAAACATATCAAAAACGTTTAAGGAGTCGTGTTGATGCTTATACACAAACCCAAATGTGTAAAGAATTGCATACACTACTTGTGTATTTTGGTTTACTGTTAGTATTTCACGTTAGTAATTATTTTTAAGTAAACAATTGAAATAATGTAAAAACTTACAAGTTATTAATTCTATGAAATTTTACTTCCATTCCTTCCTTTTTTTTTTTTTTTTTTTATAATATTTAAAATAATCGAATTCAACACCTATCCCAGGTAACATTTTTGCCGTTCAGTGTCGGTATAATAACCGTGACAGTTTAACAGTTTATAAACTGTTAATTGAGAACCTTTGTAGTTCAATTTAAGTGTTTCGGTTCAAATTTTAATTCAATATTTAAAAAAAATTATCAATAGTTCTATGTTGGAATTTCCGACACTGAACCGCGCTGAAAATGTGTAATTACACCGACGGAAATTAAACGGTTCAGACAAAATGTTTGAGTACTACGTTCAGCTTAGAGCAGTGGCGATTAGACATGATGTTCAAAGGAGGGAGCGAAAATGGAGTCAACTCCCTCTGCCAATGAAATATCTACATCGAAAAATAATAACAAAGAAGAATTGTCTGAGAATCTATTAAGATGAAATGCAGATGTAAAAAAAGGAAAAGAAAATGGTTGCTTATAAATAACGGTTCGAAATCATTCGACTGCACATTGTAGGCGCAGCTAGCGGTCAACGTGAAACACACACGCACTGAGCGATAAAAAAAAACACAACATTTATAGCGTTGGTATACGATATTTAGAAGGTACGTGTAGCTGCTGATTTTTAAATCTAACCAAGCAAACATAGTTATGATCCAAATCATTTGAACAAATAATAATAAAAATTGCTATTATATATGATAGTAGAATTTATTGGTTTAAAATAAAATTAATATACCTATTTTATAAATGTCAAAAGTAAACCGTAATAATTTGAAAAAATAGTGTATTATTGAATGATACTAAAATAAAATGTATATTATAAATTATAATAATTAATTATATGTAGTATACGAATTACGCTTGATATACACAAAGTACAGATTTTTATTATAGTTACATACGTTTGTTAATGAAATAGTTCATTTTTTTCTTCCGTAATTCTCATAGAGCGATTTCTCATAGTCCTCTACCATGAATCATTTATCGGTATACAACAATTTGCATTATATTAATTGTCTATGTCCATATTTAACGTGAACTTTACGTTACACATACACACACACACATTCTATAACTTAGAGTTTTCGATAAATTTTGATCTAAACTTACCTTTAAACATTATAGTGGCCACTGAAATTCGTGTCGAAGGTATATAAGTTATTGCTTTCCGCTAGAAATTCTCAGCCCGTTATAACGGGAAAAACTGAGCCTTTAATATTATAATCGCGTGTTTCAAAGGTCCAAACATTGTTCTTTGGATAAATAATTGTAATAGTCTGGCTATCCAATGCGTTAATGAATTAAAAATTTTCGCAACATTACGATACAACATTTATTAATATTTCGATCTCGGGTAGGTGGATTGTTTTACAAATTTTCTCCGTACGTTTTAAGAATAAATTCGAATACATTAATCCGGAACAACGAATGTTGGAAAACAGTGTTGTGTTTAGAAAACCAAAAACAACATAACTCTGGAGGTAATGATGATGAAATCGAATGTCACAACTGGATGCAATTAAAATAATCGCCAATTACAAAAACCAGTGCGACCGAAAAGGATTAGTTAATAATTTAAATCAAATAATTTATTCTATTGTGCGCAAGTTCACAACAGTTTACCACCAACAGTACAAGTATAATACTTCATCGTACTTCGCTTTAATTAACGTATGAGTGGAGGAAAAATGTTGGATTATATCTTCTTAAATCGTGGATTTTGCTGTTAAGTCGACGAATTGAATACTCTGCCAAATCGATTGTGTTTGATAAGAAAATATCGAGAAATATTACTTGTATAATAGGATCAAATTTTCATTTTAAAAGTCTAGTAATCTAAAACCTACGTATGAAGTGTGCTGAGTCTTCCAATAGTATACACTTTGCGAGTATTGAACTGATGACAGTGTGTGAAATACACGTAGTTATATCCGATATGATTTCAAAGAAAACCGTAATAAACAACGCAAAAGAAACACTGTAGAATAGAGTTTTTTTTTGGAAACCAATTGAATTATAAAATGTGTGGAAGAGGGAATAACATTGGATCGTCCGGATATTTGTAAAGCGTCGCAAAATGTTCGGTCGTCGGAAGTCTATTCGCAGCTATTTTTTTTCATTTTTTTTTTTTTTTAAATATAATTTATTATTTTACTGGTGCAACAAACAATTTATATATTAATAAAACGCGTAACATAACATTAATGGCATCAATAAACATCAACTTATCCTTATATGTGTAGATATACATTTTTTTTTTCCTTTAAAAACTATAATATAATTCAATGGTCATATTGTTTATCACGACAGGATATAATAAGTATTATAAACAGACAATTTACAGATAGGTATCCGACATATTGCCAAAGACCGTTGTGGATAACAAACAAATATATGTACTATTTTAAGTGATTTTTGAATTATAAATTTATTAAATTCTTTCCGATAATAATCATGTATAAGTAGGTACCTATGGTTTAAATCGTATATATTCATAAAAGATAGATTCGTTGCAAGGTATTTGTTCTGACAAAACTAATTACCATTATGCGTGTATATAATAATTTTATACACGTGAGGACTATGTACACCGCGTTTAAATGAAAGATAACGGAATTTACAATAATATCGTAATAATAATAATAATAATAATAATAATTTGTTGACGTGTTGTGAAAATTTCACGTGTAAATAAACGCGGGCTGTACGTTTGAGTGTAACACTACGTGACTGTTTGCAGAATCCAAGGCACGAATTTGGATATTCTGGTGCACACGCCGGGTAAGTTCGCCTCGGCGCATCCGATACCCCAACTTATGATGCCGGCCAAGAAGTAACGTCCGTCCCTGCCTTTCACTTGTAACGGACCACCGGAGTCTCCCTGCGAAAGTTTCGTTATTATTATTATTATTTTTTAATGTTTACAGTCGTTCCGACGTTTTTCGCGCACAATGAAATTTTTTGTTCGTTTCTACTCACTTGACAGGAATCGCGTCCGCCGTCGTCGAATCCGGCGCACATGAATATGTCCGGTATGTATTCGTGTCTGCCGGCTCTCAAAAACATACTTTTGCACTTGTCATTGCTTACAATTGGTACGGTCACCTGTTAAAAAGCGATGGCGACGAATTATTAATTTTTTTTTTTTTTGTAGAACGGTAATCGTACTTGCTCGAAACAAAAACAAATAGTCACGAAATTCGACAAGTGTAAAATGGGGAGAAAAAAAAAATGTTGATCATAATAATATTGTTACGACTTTACCGCGGCCGAAAAATATATTTTTAAAAATATCAAATAAACTCGTAGAAACCGTTATGATTGCGATAGATATTTTTTAATAGATATTTTATTTTAATCGCTTAAACGGAAATAAAAACAAAGTGCGTAATATATAATTTACAAGGACTATTAAAAAAATATATCCGTGTATATGTTTTTTTTTATGGTACATTAACGTTAATAAGTTCGTAAATCGAGGTTTTTTATATATATTATATATATTTGGTAAATTACACGAGTCTCGTTTCGCTAGACGTTTGACCGCGGTTTTATTGTCGTCTACAATAAAAATACGTTCTGTATTTATAGTCGAAATTTTCGTTTGTCTATAAGACGAATGGATAGATAGATTGCTGATCGACTGTTATTCCCATACGTGTACTTACGAGTTTGATTCATAAGACAAAAACTTGTTTTTGTACAGTACATTTTATCGATTCCGAAACGTTGCACTATTTTACCGTAAACAAACGTGACAAAAAAAAATATTCAACAGTGCTTGAAACCGAATTTTTACATTTTACCTTTTTATTTTAAAGCTCGAAAATTGATTTTTATTAATTCCGATAACGGTTTTAACTATCCGATTTCTTTTTCCATTTTATATATTCGATCTTATGATTATTTTGGTTTAAAATTGATTGAAATATAACAGTACGTTGTGTTCTATCACAACTAATAATGGGTACAAGTGATTGTATTATAATATGAATATAAAACACGGTAGGTCAAAGCACTACTTTTTTTTTCTACTAATTATATTATATATTCAAAGCTACAATGGTCGATGAAAATTTGACAATATAGCAGCAATAGTACACTCGTGACATAATCGTCCACAGCGAGTAAGTGCCCCATTATCCTGTCGAAAATTCAATGGAAAACGGAAAATAAATTATGGGTTTTCGCATCGAAATAGAAGTTTTCGTTTTCGGTAAATACCGATTACTCACGTCAGGAGTGAAAAATATTTCGATTTTCTTTTCTGCTAAGTATCGGGGTTCCGCCAAAAATATG
The DNA here is from genome assembly GCA_032441825.1 of Chaetogeoica ovagalla. Classification (NCBI taxonomy): domain Eukaryota; kingdom Metazoa; phylum Arthropoda; class Insecta; order Hemiptera; family Aphididae; genus Chaetogeoica; species Chaetogeoica ovagalla. The sequence goes on from CM063729.1 coordinate 10,512,681, forward strand.
TTTATATTTATTTCGATTTTTAACACGTACTCTCTATTGAACATTGTTCTCGCGTTTTTCTATTTTATAAACTAATAATAAATATTCTAGAAAGTCGACGATAGCCGTGTCATAGCAGTGATTCCGTTGATGCGAAATGGCCGTTGACAATTAGAAAAATGCCGGTAAAATATTGACTTTATACGAAAAAACTTTATTTATTTTGTTTTCGCGGAAACAATACGTTTTACTTTCGATTTCGATTTGAAATAACGGTAATTAAACGTTTCGATTTGAATTTGGTTTGGTTACTACGAATTCAATTCGACGGGCTCTGAATAACGATATTCACATTTATTTATCACGCAGTTTATTTGCGTCGAATATACCGATACATAAAAAATAAAAAAGTAGTGAAAACAGAGAGGAATTTACAAAATTAAAATTAAAAACAAAAATCAAAAGGATATGTAAAAATAAATAATCCAAAAGATAGAAATCAAAAATTATAAGTTAATACTCGTGATAATAAATAAAAAATATATATAAAATAAATAAATACACATATACACATATATAAATAGCATATACAACAACCTTCTTATTTTATTTTATATAATACTCATTGGCTTTTTTGAATATTTAAATATACATTTTAATATATGTAAATATATATGTGTATATGTGTATTTATTTATTTCATATACATTTTTTATTTAATACCAATACAATTTTATTTTTTCCCCCGATGATTTCGTTTAATGTTTTATCGGCTTCGATTTTCAACGGGTATTAGTGGTTTGCGCAAAAATCGTTTTCAACTCCCCCCCGATATGTTTAATATTCCGCGAGAACGGAATAAACCCTGCTCAAGAATATTTATTATTTATCATTTAATAATGATAAATAATAAATAGTAATAATTTACCTCTTGTAGAACCGAAGGCAAAGTGCCTCCTTCGCTTAATCGTCCCCATCCCGTCACGGTGGCGTTCTCGCCAATGAGCAAATCGTCCGAACCAGGCAAACAAATGGGCACTATGTGCGGCATGTACTGTACGGGCGCGTCTAATCGCACCATGGCCAGATCGTATTCGTACGTGAAAAAATTGTATTTCGGATGAACGAATTTCCGGGCGACGGCTCGTTCCACAAACGGAAACGGCTCTTTGTCGGACGAAAAGTCGTACTCGCCGACTCGGATGCGGATTTGCGAAGTCAACAGGCTGAAAAACAAGGTATCGGCGATAACGCTTAAATAATTGTTTAAAGAATATTATTATAATATATGTGTAATACATTTCCGAATGGAACGGGGGGGTTTTTTTTTTCTTGAAAATACACTTTTTCGAAGCAGCAGCCACGGGTCGTTGTTTATAGGCCCGACACGAAAATAAATAAATACAAAACAAAAAAATAATTAATTTTCGAAACAGTGTGTACGTAAGTGAAATCGTTATTTAATCTTTAGAGTCTTTGATACAAAAAAATAAATAAATAAATAAATAAAAATAAATTGGTTCGGGTAAATAATAAATATTCAGCACGGGGGTATGAGAGATAGATGGCTAACAATTATTATTTAAAAATGTTAATATTTCATCAGACACTTATTGGAAAAGAAAAAAAAAATCGGAAGCCAATTCACTCTAGTGCCAGATTGACCGAAAAAGTATATAAATTATTAAAATAATTAATTTAAATATTAGGTATTTGTAGCTTTTTAAAATAATAATAATAATAATAATTTAAATATTAAAATTTAATGAGAGAAACTATACGAGATTTGTTAATCCCAAAACGTGCGAAAACATGCGAAACAAAATATGTTGTCCGAATTATTTTCCAATACGACGGACAGTGGTGAAGAGAATTCACGCGAGAATTCGTCGGGAATGAAATTACATTTTCGTTTACACTCACTCGTCTACGCAATGGCCGGCCGTCGCTATCCAGTTCTCGTTCAACAGCGCACCGCCGCATCGATGCGTACTGGAAAACCCGAAGAACGACGTTCGCCTTACCGACACCTGTGCGACACGCGAAGATCGGATGTCAGGAATGCACAAGAGAACGGAAAAATATTTTTTTCTTAAATCGTTTACGTTGCTTATGAGCGAAACTTACTTGCCAAGGGTAACTGCCGAACGCGGCGTTCTTTCCGCCGACGATTCGCACTTCGTGTCTCGGATGCAATGGCGCCTGGCCGCAAGCTACAAAAGGAGAATTGTTCGAAATTAGAAGTCTCCGTTAATGACGTACCTTGGAACAATACACTTTATTACTAATAGACGGCGCATTTTTTTTTTTTTTTTCACTACGGTTTTCTGTAATTAATTGTGCAGTGACACCCAATATTTCCATAACAAAACGAATATTAAATATCGTGTTTACGAATAAAACGATTCGTCCGAACAGTTGGTATGAGAGATTAATTGCTAACAACGAATTTTCTCGTCATTGTAACAATAAAACATATGTATATATAAAAATAAAAAGTCGAGTAGGAGTGAATAAATTAAAATGTAATGATGGTTTCGTGTGTTATCGTACAGGAAATACTATAAGAATAGTGATATATTTTACGTATTTTGTACAAGAGAATTGCACGAATTCTGGACACGCGCGGAAATATATGAGCCTAATATAATCTCTAAAATTACCGCCGCGGTTCCCCGTCTGTTAGTACACTACGGTCTATGCTCAAAAGAGAATATTGTTATTTACGAGTCGATTTTTGATCAGTTTCCGCCGATACGCCCGGCTTAGCGGTGTGTTTTTCCGGTCTCCCCGGGACAACGGTGGTAGACTCCGTTGCAGGACTCGTCGTCGTAGTCGTCGTCATCTGCTGAGGCGATGTCGGTGTCGTCGCACTTATGACCATAAGAGGACTCGGGTTGATTGTGATGGTGGTGACCGTCGTCGTCTTGGTAGGACTCGTCGAAACGTTCGGGACGGTAGTGGTGACAACGATCGACGAAGGCGACGTGTACTGCGGTGGTCTCGAGTGAGCGTGCGGTTTCGGTTTGGTGATGAACGTGTGATGATTGTTGCTCCCCGTATTCGTATTCCAACTGGGTCTGGTACGTTTCGAAAATAAAATAAAAATCGTTTTACGTCAGAGTAACGGCGGAGGATAGGGTGCGACGGTTGTTTTGTTTTTCCCTATTACGGTATCACGGAATGACGAGAATTCTAAAGAATCCGGTCGCCAATTCTTTTTCAGTTTATTTCCACTCCTCTACACGTTTCGACGAATTTTAGTTTTTTGTTTTTTTTTTCTCTCGATTTCAGTCTTATAAAATACAGGAACAGACGATTGGACAAGTAAAGCGGTAAAGGAACACAAAGTCTTTAGAATACGAGACGGAGGAACAAACGTTTCCTCGAACTAATCTGGAGAGCCGCAGGACGGTGAGAACGGGTTTGGTAACGTAATGTTATCGTACGAACGCGTAATGGCCTATTGGTTACAAACCTGTGCGACCAGACCGAGTCCACTTTGTTGTCGTTGTCGTCCACGTCCGGTTGGCCGGTCGTGGTGGTCGTGGACGTTGTCGTGAACGTCTGAGCCGCCGGCCTGGACAAGAAGTTCGGTCTACTGTTTGATATGAAGTTAGTGGACGGTATTCGGTTGACGTTCGCCGCGGACAGGGCGGGCGTCTTTTGCGTGACCGACGACGACGAAGCCGCGGGCTGGAAATGGTATTTCTTGTCGACGGACGACGGTGTCGCGGCGGTGGACGTCGCGCCGCCGCCGTCAGCGTTGTTGGGCCTGGTAATCACTTGTGACGGCCGGTAAGGCCTGTGGTGCGGCCGGTGCGGCCGTTGCGACACGCCGTGGCCGCCCGGTTGCGTGAACAGCACCGCGGGTTCCGACGAGTCCGGTAACATGGCCAGCTGCGCGGTGGTCAGATTGTGCGCGCAACAGCTGCCGAACATGAACGCGTCCACGCACATGCCGATGTGCCGGCCGTTGCTGTTGATGCACTCGTACACGAACATGCACGTGCCCTCCAGGCCGTTCACCGAACATGGTTTCTTGTTGATCTTGTAATCTGTAACGGTCCACGCATTTGTAAATAGCGCGTCTATTTTAAAACTCGAACAGACGGCGAAACAATTATTTCGGACAGGTAAATTTCAAAAGTGTTCCAACGATTTATAATTTTTAAATCGAAATTACCGCGGGAATTTATTCGTTTTTCAAACGCTGTCTCCATTTCGCGCGCGTTGTTTTTGAATTCATACGAATAATTATTATTATTATTATTATTATTATTATTATTATTATAATCAACCGGAATTACTTACCGTTATGTGAACACGAGTTGTTTAAAAATTGTCTTTGGATGTCGGTTATGACAATTTACTGCGTATTATATATATATATATATATATATATATATATATATATATATATATATATAAACGTTATTACCATAAACCGAGAATATATTATTCGTTGTCGAGGGGAGAAAATGTATTTTTAGAGGATTAAAAATACACCAGAAAACGCATTTAGAATATACATATCTGTTTTTTTTTTTTTTAATTATTTAAAATCGTAATTAAATACTTCTATCGGAATAATTTACGTGTTTATATTATATATACAGTCGTTTTGTGTCGATTCTGTGAGGGGCCCTTTGACGAATTTCAAATATATAAATGGGACATTTTCGCGAAAATTCGTATTATCCGTATAGTCAAGGGGGTACAAAAAAAAAAAAAAAATCTCGTCTCTTGTCTCTGTGAATTGTTAATATATATATAAAGTCGCCGTCGAATCGATAATAATCGCGTTATAACGTGTGACTCGAATTGTATTACGCGCCGAATACGAGGTACATATTATGTGCAATGTTATTATTAGTTTATTTATATTAATTGTTTTACGAATCGTTTCAAATTTACACGTTGTCGGCGATAAAAATTTAAGTGACAATAATAAAATAAACACACGCTCGTTTCATGCACGCAGTCTACCTAGGTGTTTCTCCGATTGTCCACATCGATGATGACCAGTGGTCGCGTGAAATTCAAATAGTTTTTAAGGAAGCCTTTATCGGTATCCGGTATCGTTTTTTTTTTTCATTTGAAGACAAACGAGCAAAACCGTTTCGTACATAAATAAATTTACAATATTACACTGTCATATATATAGGTAGCGCCAGATATTTTTTTTTTTTTATAGCGCGTTAATCAAACGGATTTTATTATGATTTGTTACGTGAATAGACTTGGACCGACCGTACGGATTTTCGTTGCGCCAAAATCATTGCAAAATGTTAAGCAAATCTTTCTTTTTTTTGTAATTAACGTTTACTGATTGATTTTCACTTAGAGGAACAAAGTTCGTGTGGCCGAACGAGCGACCTGAACTTAGCCCATCCGCGTACATATACTTACTTTTGCTGCTTGAACACCGACTTACAAACTATAAGAGCCCATTTGCTATTAACAATTCGCAAACTTCTAGCGCGTCGGCTTCTTGTCGATCGGATATAAAACGGTCGGGCGACCGCATTAACTTGAACGGAATTCAACCGTAAAAAAAAAATGATGTGTTAACCCGGGGAATACATTTGCAATTTTCCGATAAAACGTTTGTTAATTTTTCACGATAATATCGGCAGTGCAGAAATTGTATTCGGGAGGGAGGTTAAGTTATTGTGTTAAACAAATCGTTATCGTAGAGAGTTATTACGAAGGACGATACGTTGTGTATTTAGTGTAAGCTAAAATCATCGGCAAATTCATTTAAATTCGGAAAAAAATGTCGTATAGTCGCGTAATTCTAAATTTTTTAGTTAATTGTGCTACGGTAATGAGTGCAAAGCTTATAATTTATGTTAAATTTACAAAATTTTTATTATTTATTTCACCGTTATTACGAATTATTTAATTAATTTTAATTGAATACGTTTCACTTAAAAAAAAAAAAACCGATTATTAGTCTCCCAAACCTTGTTTATTGCTAAATAAAAAATAAAAACAAATTTTGCGGCCTGTGCGCGCATACATAACATATTGAATCGGACGGATATTACAGTGTAATAATCGAAAAACGTATGTAAAATATATTTAAAACACAAAAATCGAAGAAAATACTGTAATAAAAAATTGGTGTGTCAACAATATTTCCAAACGCTCGAATACTCCGATACGGAATTTGAACTTTTTGATTTAAAACAGCCTTTTACATATGAGAACAAAACATAAATTGATAATTATTATCGAATAAAATATTGTCAACACGCACGAATAATATACGAAAAACCATTTGATATCGTTCGCCAAATGTATAAATTGTAATTAAAACCTGATGATCGTTCGACGATCTCATCCCGTTCGAATTTCACATAAATTGTCTACAAATCACTTTTACTTAATTGCGATTATTTATTTATATACCTTTACTGGCAATTCGCTCGCACGTGCGATATACGCAAATCGGATAATTCTCTGCGTTCCGTCAACTATAATATAATTGTAATTTAATAATTTCGTTCGATTTAAGCCGAAAATCAGCTGTTATAATTTTAGAGTAACAAGAGGACACAAACAATCGGTCTTCGCGTTCGTTAAAAATGTAAAAGGAAAAAATAACGACTCTGAAACGATTTAACGTTTTTTTTTTTTTTGTCTCTCTCTCTTTCTACTTACTACTGTTGAGCGCTCTGTGACGATCATGGCCTTGAGACGATTCGAATATGGCGGTCAGTAGAGACATGACGATCCATGAGGTCGCTATTCTCATGCTGGGGCACGGACCTACGACAATTTACAAAAAAAAAAAAAAATAAATAAAATAAATACGCATTATTATTTTGTTAATTATATTGAACAAAAATAATCACAATATAATATGTTTAATATATACTCTTTTGACTTTCTACGAAAGAATTTCTCTATTTTTTTTTCCACGTTTAAATGTATTTGTATTGGGGAGAGCACAAAAAAATGTTATTTATTTTAATATATAATGTGCGTTAGATTATACAAACTCTCGTCCGTTTTTTTTTTTTTATTATTATTATTATTCATTGTTTAGGAGTCTTCTCCTCTCTCTTTCAGTCTCTCTGGTCCACTCGACTGACCCGTATTTCAAGCGTAAGTCGGCAGAAAAAAATTATCGAAAAACAATATGTCTGTCAAAAACAATGGCACCCTTCGAAATACGACATTACGCCACCTTTGACATTTTCACCGATTGTTTTCGGCGGATCTCTGCAATCACCGTATAGACGAGACTGTGCCGGCACGCGAGACATAATTTATTATAATCGTGTTGTTTTTTTTTTCCGTCCCATATAAGCTGATGATATTATGACAATAATTATTATCACAGTGAAATACGTATATAAGCGAGACATGATAATAATAATAATAATAATAATTATAATACGAGATCATCGCTCCCGTGAACCCGTTGTTGATCCGTCACGGTGACTGACAGTGTGTTTTTAAGTCACACGACGGTTTTTTCTTTTTTTTATAATACCGCGTCGTATATAAACTTCTATTTAACACCATAATATATATGCACAGATCACTATATATATATACACACACACGGGCTTTTTGAGAGAAAGCTTCTTTTTTTTTCTCTCGGTTTATCGTTATTTCTTTTTTTTTTGTCTGTATATTAAAATATCAAGCGTATTTATTTACTTTTGTAAACATTTTTTCCTTCTTTCGGCGTGAACGGTTTGAAAGAAGAAAAAAAGTAGCAAAACATCAATAATATTAAATTGCTGATCTCGGGGTTGTACAGATATGATCGACGTTGCAATGATCTCGCAATTGCTCGCAATTTTGGACACTCGTAAATATTTCATGCACTTAAATTGTAAATACTCGAGGCTTAAAAAAACAAAAAAAAACCGAATCGGAACGCTTAATTCGTTCATAGTACTGTTTCAAGTAGTGTTGTTTTAAATACGGATTTCAGAGTAAGATTTTTTAAATTCGAAATGAATTCGTTGCAACAATCATTTGTCGTGTGGTATTTTCACGAAAACGAGTTTCGTGATTAATAAAATTAACGCTATTTCTACGGTGAGGGGAAAGATTTATTTATTAATCGTTTTATGAAAAACCAGGCTATTCATTTCGCTGCAAACGAAAACACGAGACTTTCGTTTTTGTGACTTGTATAGAATTATTATCAAACAAAAAATGAATAAAAACGATTTAACGAAAATTTTTTCATCGAACGTTATCCATACATAATTTAACGAGCAAATATTTACCACTGGAGGCGTTTAAACTAGAAAAACAAATAAATTAAGTGTGTTTTGTAATTTTTTTCTATTGTTTATACCGACTTCTGCAATATTTATAGCGGAAAAAACCACGAGATCATTATGACTCAAAGACAATCGCTAGAGAACATTTTTTTTACACGAAAACGAGAATTTTTTTTTTTATTTGATCGATATAAGTACGATTCGATATATTATTATCAATAAGTAATAGAATTTTCTATTTCGCATATTTTCTCAATTAGAGCAATACCGTATCAGTTGCTCTAAAAACAAAATGGAATAACTTTATCATAGTTTCCAATTCGATCGTATTGTGCTATATAAAATTGTAAACATGTATTCGATATTAATAATATTTTATCGAAAATCGTGAGGAAAAATTAGGTGATATTTTCGAAATATTTCTATACAAATATGATAATACAATATCCATGGATCACTTGTCAAATGTCGTACCAATATTATTGCAGATTAATCTCTCACGTATTTATATCATTCGTTTCACGTTACCGCGTATAATATAACGGATAATTTCGGATTTTTTAATTTTTTTTTAATCACTCGCAGTCCGACGGCGAAGTATTTCGTATTGCAACTATCGTGATCCACACAAAAAAAAAAAAATTATTTATAGTAAATATGAAATTTCGCCTTTTTTATATGTCGATATTTTATTCTCTTACAGCAGTTGTCAATTGTGCTTCCGTGGTGAGCATTCACGCGTATGCTCTAAAGCCTCAAGAACGATGATAGAAAATTTTTACGTTATAAAAGAGTCGTAGGAGAAGAGAAAAAAACGGATCGTTATCCCATATCGCGTGTTGCGGTTACATACGAGAATCTACGCGATATATATATATTATTTTTTTATACTCGTATACACATACGATTATTATTATTATTATTATTATAAGTACACTTCCCTTTGTTGTTCGACCACTCGGTCGGACTGGTTTTAACTATTTTCTTTCCACGACACCTCTTCAATTTCACACTTGTACGTCGTCGGCCTGTCGTACGAAAATAGTACGCGCGTAGAGATATCGTATTTAATATTATAAATATTCGTCTTGTGTACAATATGTACCTACTATTCTCGAGTGCTGGTGTGTAAATATTATTTCGTACCGAATGATTTCGTTCTCAAGTACTCGACAAACAAAGCGTGTTTCACAAAATATACACAATTTGTGCGCATGTGTGGAATCATAAAAACGCGATGGGCGTCGAACGCTCGTAGACATATATTTTCTTTTATCACTATCCGACTTATTGTCACGTATGTCTTAAACATAGATTGAGAGTTGCCTTCTATAGTAGTGTTTAAATTACTACTATAGTATATACTCGTATATATTAAGATTATGCCAAAATAATAAAGACAACTAGCAGACTGGAATATCAGTATTATTATATTAATAAACGGGTGGGGGGGGTGACATTACTATTTTTTTTTTTTTGTCAAATGTATTTCACTTCGTATTTGTATACGAGTGTATTAAAAACGAATGTGTTCGGTATATTTAAGAACTCCGGGATCCCGAAACGTATAATCTCGACAAAGCCGGAACGATTTTCTGGCTGCCCGAGTAGCTCGTGTACAATCTCACGAGACTGGTACGCAAAATATTACTAGCTGTAACTCACTATACGCGTAGAAGATTGCGATCGATTTAAACGTATTTTATTGCATTTATACGCGTTTAGAAAGCGATATTATTCTATAACACAGCAATTATACGTACACGATATAATTACCTTTAATCTATTATTATTATTATAATATAAACACGCGCGTGTTTACACGTTGAATCGCGTATTATAATAATATGCTCTTGTCGTACAACGTTCATTTTGTTATCAATCGGCCGGAATGTGTGTGCGAGAATAGTAGAGAGAAAAAAACTCGTTCGCTGCTGTTCACCGCATCGCAGCCTCGGCGTTACATTTACGATGACACGAGGTAGGAGACTACAAAGAAAACTATCGCGATAAACTTAAAAAAAAATTACTACGCGTATAAACGTAATTACATAAAATCGTGTTTCTCCCTTCTTATTCTATATAACAAAAAAAAAAAAAAAATTGACGCGAAATATTTAAAACATTCGTCGTGTACGATATTTATCCAGTGAATGTTCAAAAATTGTTTTGAAAATAGGGAAAAATTTAAGATTTTTTTTTTTTTTTTTACGAAAAAAAAGATTTACCTATCCGTTTCTATTTATTTGTTACATAAATTCCAATTGTGTAACGTTTCGATATATATATATATATAAATTTTGAACTAACCACAAGCTTTTAAACATCGTTAAACTCGTAGTTAGTCCAAATTTTTTTATTTCTTACGCGCACCGCCGCACCGTTTCGGAAAAAAACATGTGAGACCCGGTGTGTAAAATTCGCACCGGCCACTGGATTGAAATAAACGGAAATCTTCTCTTTAACGCGAAAACTGGACAAATAAAATGCCGTTTGGTAAGAATAACGTTTAATTCGTTACCGGGCAGGAAAAACTAAGAGTGTTAAAAACTAAATCCGACGCGAGAGCAATATCGACGGCAGCGGACGGGTTATTACGATTTTTTTTTCTCATCTCCTCTAACCTAAACCGCCGATCGTCTCGGTAAAAAAAAAAAAACGTATTTTTCTCTCGCTCGGACCAACAACGCGTGTTTATTGACACACGTATATACATATACACACGGCCCGATTCCAATATGGTCCGTGAAGTCGGTCTCCGTTCCCGCCCGGTAGCAACACGCGATCTATCAATATCTATTATTGTAACAAACTGCACGACGACTATGTACGATGGTGATGATGATCGACAGCGGCGAACGATACGTGTGATCTACAAGGGGATACGGAGTGAAAGTATTATTGAGCTCGTGCACGCGGGACAACCGTACAAGGAGAGAATATAATCGCGCGGTCATCGGATGCCACTTCCTCTCCTCCTCCTTCATCCCGCCACGGCAAACACCGTGGACCGCAAATATTATATTTTTGGGATGCTGCGAAAATTACCGTGAAAACGTACGTAAATAAATCATCCGCATTGTGACGATGAACTAAAGCGTGCTGTAAAGATGTCACGGGATGAACGCGTTAAAAAAAAAAAAAAAAAAAAAAATGTTAACGTTGAAGAAATTCGAAAAAAAATACATTAAAAAACTTTTACGCGACGAAAAATTACGCGAATGACAATATTAAACGACCGTAATACGAATATAGAAATTTCGAACGAATTTCGCGTAATAAATTTTCACGAGGAGAAAATCAAATATTTCCGTTTTTTTTTTTTTCTAAAAATTTGATCAAAAACAAAATGAATATTATAATCCTACAATAACACGGAGATTCTCGACGACAAGTATTACAGATTTTTAAAATTGTTTAAAAAAGAAAGAAAGTGCCAAAACTTGATAACTCTGAGACACAATAATAATCATGTCGAAAAAAAACAGAAAAAATATTTTAAATTTTCAGCTCTAAAATTATTCGATTTTATCTCGTTTACCTACTTCAGCGAAATAATTGAAAAATTTCGAATACAGAAGTGTCATAAAGATTATTTACGATTTGATTGTGGATAATTCTTTTATATATTTTTGTAAAAACGTTTATTTGTTTTGTATCGAGACACTTTTTGGCCAATTGACGTCGTTTTTGTGTATTAAACGACAATAAAATAATATTATTTTAATTATAAATTTTGTATATATTATATATATATATATATATATATTTATACATATAAAAATTATTTTATAATTCGATAATAATGTGTTGTCATTGCGGCGGGAACATAATCGAACTACAACATGACGGGAAAACGTATTTCGCAAACTCGAATTTATATTGTGTGACTATAATATACGATTCTCGAATGATAATCATTGTTTTTATTTTCGCAAATCTTGTGACTTATTTGAGGAAAAAAAAAAGTAGAATTTCGAACTAAAGTCACTTTGAAGCATTTTTAACATCCTGCGGACGTATTCACGCCGTAAAATAATTACGATTTAGTCAATTTCGTTCGTCGATATATATTGAAATAAATTGCTACCAACAATTTCTAATATTTTTTAATTCAAGTCATAAACTAAATACAATACTACGTTCAAAATCGATGTGATTTTCGCTGCGAATTTAGTTACGCTTTTTGTGTCATATCGTATCGCAATGTTTTTTTCACTTTTCACCTATATAAACGTTTTCTTATGCCGATATTATAACAATTTACAAAAAAAAAAAAAAAATCTAAAATCGTCGTCGTTATAATCTATTGTATAACTGTACATATATGCGAGCTACGCGTTTTTTTATTATTATTATTATTATTACGAGATAATTTTTCGACATACAACTCGAACACAAATATAATATTATTTCGATATTTTGTATTATTGTTTGGTACGCGAGCGTTTATATAATAATTAATCATTCGATGGTGTTCCCTCTGTGGCTGCTGACATAGCTCCATTTCAGTGCCTTTCCCCCGAATCGGAATTTCGAAATTTTTCCAATCGTTTGTGCCCACCGGTCCCACGACGTTTGTCGCACGTCATTCGTGTGTATTCCGTCGCTCATTGTACGTGGATGCGCGCATTTAAAATCAATTTTCCAGACTATCATCCCGCTCATTCAGCGACCACCGGGATTTGTTTGGCCAAAACAGTATTCATTATAAAATTATCCAAGGCGATAAACGTATGAACCTTTTTCAAAATAATAATAATGATAATAATATATTCTCCCTTAAACGAAATAATAATAATAATAATTATTATTATTCGAATCCAACGAGAATTAATTAGTAAAATCATTGGTGGGCGTAAATAAATTATTAAATCGCGAATAATAATATTGAACGGAACGTGGGAAAACTTTCTATAAAAGAATGATGCGAAAAAAATAAAATCACCCTATATATATATATATATACGGATACATTACGTAATTTACGGAAAATAGATCGGTTTTGATTTTCACGCTTTTCGTTACTACTGCGCGCGGAGCAGACATTAAAAATATATACGTGTTTTTTTTTTCTTCTTTATAGCACTCCGATTGCAAACAATTAGAACAGTTTTAAGAGCCGGTGGTATTATAACAACGAACGCGTATTTACATGCATACATGTACTTGCGTTTTACTCGTTGTATTGGTACACATATTATGTGTATACACTCGTATTATACACCTATACACAGCATCGTTTCGAACCGCAAGATGTCCTCGTCGAAAGCACCTGCTACCTTGTCCTAACTGTTACTCTGTATATATCTGTATTATATACGTGCGTGCTGTTAAAAATTATAGCGGTAGACTTTTAAGCGAACGCGGTAACGGCGAGGGGGTTATATTAGGAGGTGGTTATTGTTCGTTACACTGCGTGGACTTAAAATCAAGTCCTAGATTCGCACACACGCACGACCCATATTCAGTCGGCTTTGCGTAATGCAAAACGTAATGTAATATCCCAGTGGTGTACTTTCAATTCCTCCTCTCTGAAAGGGCGGTGAGAGGAGTGGGATATGAAATAAAACCTGAAATCTTCGTCCTATTCACATCAAACGGATTTTAATTTAATATTTTGAATTAGAATTTTTTTTTTTTTTTGTTAGTAATAAATTAAATAAAAAAAAAAGATACATGTGTATAAATAGATTACTCGTCAATAAATAGAACTCGGTTATTTCTATATATATATTTAATAAAAAAAAACGCTCAAAAACATATACACACACACACATAAAAAAAAGAGGAGAATAAATGCAAAATTACTTGGAAAACCATTACACATCGCTTAACGAATCAAATGATATATTTTGCTTGTCGAAAAACCAAAATGTGAGTTTTAAACACTTCTAACGATGTGACATGACGTATTACGCGCTGTACAGACGCGCCGTCGTGTAATTTAATTTCTTTTTTTTGCTCTGACCTGCTGCACATATTGTTTATTGTTTTTCATCTTTAGTCGTATACTACTAGTAAATCCGGTTACTAAAACGTTCATATTTGCCTATACCGACAATATAATAGTACAGAAATATTTTCTCAAAGAATCGTATACGTATGTATGTGTGTGTGGCACGAGAAGGTTCCACAAATATAAAAATACAAAATACATTTGATTCCTAATACATCATGTCCGTATAACCGTATATACTATCGTAACAATTCGAATATTTCTCGATCTACATCGAAATGATGAAACCGTTAAAAATGATTTTTGTTTTTAATTGGAAAACTACGACGAAAAAAAAACGTCCGATAAGATTTTTTGACTTCAATATATACTTAGACGAGAAAAAGTGATCGAATTGTTTCAAAACGCTTTTTCTGTTTAACATTGACGGAGTTGAATCTAATTTGCAAATAGGAGTAATTGAACAGTAAAACGACGGTGTTCTAAAAACTTCTTTTTCAAAGAAAACGATAATTTAAAAAAAATATTTTATTTATCTGAAATAGATTTCATAGCCATTAAAATTTTTCATAAAAAAAAAAAAAACAATTACTAGGTACTGTAATGTAAATCATACTTTCGGTAGCATATTTTGTGAGCGGGCATTAACGCTCGTTAAATATCGAAAAAAAGAATTATTTTCCAAATTGGAAATTGTACATAAATTGCTAATAAAATTATCCTCGAGCTGCGTACTTACCGGATAACCGTAAATCGTTGATGTCCGAAAGCGTAAATTTTAATAAGAAATTTTACACACGCACGCAACGCCGGTCCGTAAGTGATATGATGTCGAATTACGTTATTATTATTATTATTATTATTATTCGAAAAGCGTTCGACGAGAAGTGTTTCTTTCTTTTACCAATAATTATAACGGTCTTGAAATATTAGAACAAGGTTAATTTAAAATAAATAATTATTTTCTAACTCGTTTCGTTCGTCGTACCTACTAAATTTATTATACAATCGGTTTTTATTCAAATTTCACAGTGACATATTAGTGAAATCCGTTCTTATTGGTAAAATGTATCAACGTTAGAGAATTTCATACGGTATTTATCGAGTGCATTATTGTCGTTACATTAAACACAGATATTAAAAAATATAATAACATATTCGTTTTAAATGGAAAAAACGTATAATATAAAAAGTCGACTTTTTAGAAAATAAATCAATACATTCTACCAACCACCGCGAACTCAGGTGTTCTATACATTTTGGTGTGTGACAGGTCTTTTTATTTTTTTTTTTTTTTTATATTGCGTTTTCGTTTCAGATTAAACATTCGTATTTTACCAAATGTCACATCATCCTTTGTTCAAACGCAATAAAAAATAAAAAAAAAATTATATAATATATTATATGAGACATTTTTTAAACGAATTCCGCGCGTACTATGTAATAATATCGTGCGAGTAATAATAACATTTCTCCGCGAAATTTGTTATTATTTTGTTATCGTCAACTTCCCGTACTATTTCGACGTATAGCAACGCGGATGCGCGTCGTGTACCAGAATTTTTTTTTAGTATCGAAAGACAATCCGTTAGCCGACAATCTGAACGCATTTCCATTTTAAACACGGAAATCGCGTGTGATATATAATACAAATATACGTAAAACGAAATGATTATCCGAGAGAATATTGAAAAATCGATCGCATTAGGTTTTTTTTTTTTAATATAGAAATATCAAATGTCGTCGAAACGCTTGTTTCTAGCGCAAACGGCAATGAAAATTTCTTTGGAAATTACAGACACTATTATCGCATGTATTTGAATGTGACAACTACACTGAGTGCCATTACGGTTTGTCACAGAGCGGTCTCGTTTCTTTCTAAAATTATTATGATAACAAAAATCGTCAATATTATTTTATTGAAATGTATCTAAATGTTACAGCAACAAGAAATCCTACATAAATATAATATCACATAATAACAAACTTATCTTTTACTCACACTTGTTAGTGGAATGTGAGAAATTCGTTGTTCAAAAAAAAAAAAAAAAGCACCAATAGACATACCGATACACGTATCGATTCGGTATTAAGTGTTCTTAATATACGCGTATAATTATTATAATTCGGTTCATAATGATTTATGATTACTAGTAGTGTAACCGATTCATTTATTAGTTATTTGTCTTGGCGAAGCATTCGCGATGCTATTGACGAATAAAAATATTCCGAATCATTTTTTTTTTTTATTATTAATATTTAAAATGTATTTTACCCAAGACTGCATAATACGTATTATAGTTTATAGAACGTTCTGTATATGCGAATAAAAAAAAAAAAAAAAATACCGTATTTAGTATTATTTCTGTCTCTCGGGGTCTCCGAGTGAAATCGGTAGTGCTGCTGCTGCTGCTGCTGCTGCTGCCGCTGTAGTGGTCTCGGACGAGGATGCGGAGAGCGGACCGTTTAAATTTATAGCCGTCTCTGGACAACACACCACGACG
This sequence comes from Chaetogeoica ovagalla, assembly GCA_032441825.1. Classification (NCBI taxonomy): domain Eukaryota; kingdom Metazoa; phylum Arthropoda; class Insecta; order Hemiptera; family Aphididae; genus Chaetogeoica; species Chaetogeoica ovagalla. Next base: position 10,529,378 of record CM063729.1, read on the forward strand.
CGTGTGCGGATGAAAAGAGAGATATTATAAGTATATATAATACGTACGTGCGCAAGAAGATATAATAATATACGGGGGAGAGATCACGGAGGAGAAACGAGGAATGAGAGAGAGAGAGAGGCGGTTAGGATGGGGAAATAGTACCCCGATTTAGAAGCTCCCATTTGTACACGCATTGTATGTAAATTATCGATCAATGTCAAAGCGCCGACGGACTGCGTATACGAACGGCTTTCACAATCGCGGTCGATATAAATTATATTATCGTATGTATACGTGTGTGTGTGTGTGTGTGTGTGCCCGGTGGCGACCTGGAAATAGTTACCGAAATACTTGCAAACATGCGGTCCGCGAGACGAAAAGGAATTTTTATTTCATTACGTTCCCGATACAGACAATATCGGAGTTTCGATCAACACTGCAGCATCCGCAACGGTACACACACACACACACACACACACAGGCGGTCGGGTCGTAACGCGAAATATAAAACCGCGAAAATCGTGCTACGCGCTCTCGATAAAAACGTCAAAAATAATCATCCGACTCGGAATGTAACACGTAACGTCGTGCGGCGGTAAATTGAATTCCGACGTTTTAAACAAAATTTTCATACGAAAAATTCGATATAAAAATAGATAGACAAAAATGGAGTGAAAATGATCTTATGCGATTGTCTTCGCGATTATTACCTACACGAAATTGTAATAAAGTCTTCGGATAGTACTCAGGGCCGATCCGATGTTCATTAACGCGTTATAATATAATATGTCGTTTATCACCAATGCGACTTAATGTCCACTTGTCGTTACCACCGCCACTTTGTCACCGTCCAAAACAATAACGTTTCTACTTTAATCAGCTACGTGAAAAACTAAATATTATTTATTTTTCTTTCTATCGATCCCATCACATTCAGTTATTTATTTTGCCGTGATGAATTGCCAATATGTGGCGAGATTTTTCGATTTAATCATTGTCATCGCACAAACGGTTTTGATCACTGTGTTCTCTACCTTCTGACTCAATAGTGCCGACATTAATTTTTACGTGTATAAATGTCACGCTCACCGACTAAAATAAATACAACCGTTCACTAATTCCCCGGCCCTGATAGACTTCATTTGGATACAACGATGATTTCACTTATTTGGAATCAAATCGTGTTTCGGGAAACAAATGATAAAAATAAAATAATCAACAGGAATAAATCACACGTACTTATATACTTCACGGTTTTAAGTGAGATTCAAGTTTAAACTTGTAAATTACACACACGCGAAAAGGGTTTCCAATTATAACCATTTTAATTTGTCTTTCCAACGAACGCGCGAAATTCCAGTTATAAGCCACAAATGTCATTATGATACGACAACGCGTGGCAATATATAATAGCAACAAAAAGAGAATATTTATTTGTTTGTTTTATTTTTTATTTTTCCGTTTCGATTATTATTTTGTCGTGCTTTACGTCGAGTTATAAGAAGTGCTCGTTGCTCGGCCCTCCTCCCCGTCCGAACTCGGCAAACGAAACGTTCGAATTTATATAAACGTCGTATTATTTTATAATATATATATATATATAGAACCGTTACAATACCGTTCAGTTGTCTCCCTACAAAAGTCATTCCGATAATAATCGCATATTTATTATATAATAAAATAAAAAAAGTTCGGATTTATTCGAATACCATAAGAAATTATACGTCGTAAAAAAACATTATTCACGAATTAATCTCAATATTGTCAATAACGTTTTGTCGGGGTTTTTTGTTCACTAGCCGGCGGAAATACTCGATTTACGTACAATATATATAAGAGAAATATGCTTTATACTTCATTTTCTTCGTTCCTCGGAACGCGTTCCGAAAAATATTCACCAAAACGTCGTAACGAATTCATATTACAGCGCGCACGGCAAATAATAATAATCTAAATATATAAAATCGTAAAATATATTATATGCTTTAAAAACTACGGAAACCTATGGAAAAACGGAAAATATTATTGTGATAAAATACAATTTTCCTAGTTTTTTATGTTTACACGACTACAACGAACCAGAAAATAATTCTATAATCGATATATTCCCGAAGTCAAACCACGTAGTAATATTGAATACCATCACAATGAGCGTAACGCGTAATTCGTATTACCTTAGAATATTATATACGACGATGTCTTGTAGACGATTTGAGGTGGAAAAAAAGAATCGTCAAGTAAATTATAACGTATTTAAAACGATTTCCCCGTAAAACCCGAATGGAAAACAATACAAACAGTCGAACTAAAATATTATTATTATTATTACTATAAAGACGTTCTCTCCACGGGCAAAAATTACAAAACATATCGTTTTTAATATAATTCATCGAACAACATAATAATATACGGGCGTATGTATTTATATTTAATATAATATTGTCGCCATAGACCAGTTGAACAGTATAAAATGATACCGGAGGCGAATTCAACAGCAGTCGTTCAGATACCTCCTCGCCATCACATTAATTATTTTTAAGAAATTTTTTACCTTTTAAACGTCAATCTTCTTATATTATTCATATCGCAGTTAGTACATGCGTACATAAAGTTCTATAATTTATTAATCATGTGATTATGAGAAGGTTGATATTTTTCAAAACGTTCGTAAAACATTGTCTCGAAAATCGTGTACTAAACGTAGGAGAGAGAAAAAACTTTGAAAGTATACGATGTAATGTTTTAAAATAATGACGAAACACGGGGAAAAAAGAGGATGTATTTTACATGCAACTTCGAGCCATAAAAGTATTATTGTTTATTTTTTTTTTTTAAGAAAAAATTACAATTCGAATGAAATAATTCCAATATAATATAGTGTATAAATACTCGAAAAAATAAAAAATTCACGTTAATTGAGACCAACTGAAATTTTACTATATGCGCGAGACGTGTTGGCGAAGATGCGCTTTCTAGAGAAAATATTTTTTATTATACGGTTTATACTCGTGCACAGTGTAATAAGGAGGAGACAACAACGAAGACGGTCGATTTCGATTTTCGAGTTGCTATTTTTTACATTTTTTTTTTTTTTTTGTTGTTCTCGATAATTTTTTACGGACCGTACTCTACGTGGAATAATACGAGAAGAAAACTTATATCAAAACGCGTAATATATATATATATTTTTTTTTTTTTTCATACAATCGTTCGCGTAGACTTAAAACAGAAACGGATATTATGTCGTACGTATTTATTCTGGTGAATTCGTTACGCGCCGTTATGAAAACGATTGCTTTCAGCTACCTATCTCATCTATATAATAAAATAAATGTTTTATTTATTATTCGCGTTATTCATATATTTCGAAGAATTTTTAAGTATTGATAATTTCTCGTTCGTTATAATATACTACTATACGACGATAAATATTTGCATATGACGTGACTCTAACATAAAATACATATAGAGATACACATATGTACACTCGAAGCGTAACGATAAATAAAATATGAGCGTTTACATCGTAATCCGATATATGCGAACCATTGTTTTTTTTTTTTTTTTTTGTTTTTCGAAGTACGGGGACATTTGGAAAATACGAAACGGACGAGTAGCGAAAATCGCGTAAACGATGCCATCGGAAAGTCTTCGGTTTTTTTTTTATTAACCCTATTTAGCGACAATTATACGAAAAGAAACTAAAACAATACGCGGTGCGGCAAGAAAGCAAAAGAAAAAAAGAGAATCTTCTTAAAAAAAAAAAACGAGTTTATTTTCGTTAAACAGGCCGCGTTCTCTCGTTCGCGTCGGTTTCCCATTACGGAAGAACAAATACCGAGGACGCGGATGGAAGTATATTGAATTTGTATGCACTCCGCAAATCGTACATTGGTATGGGAACGGGAAGAGTGTACTAATACTCACATAACCATTCGCGATCGATTGACAATTTTTTATATTTTTTATATTTTTTTTTTTTTTTTTGTTCTCGAAAGAATCACACACGAGCGTATATGACATATTACAATCTAGTTTTGCCACGCTCGGCTTCACCTGACGCAACAATTTTATCATTTCGCTGTAAACACACACACATATATATATATACATGTTGTTCGCTTAAAAATTATTGTGTTCTCCGCGTGTAAAACACAGATTCGAAATAAACCAGAAAACACTGCGGTGTAGTTAACACAACGGGCAAATTTCTGATTCCATACGATTCACGTTAAATGCAATTTTTTTTAATTTTTCAACGAAAAAAAAAACATTGTATTCGAGCGCGTATTCCGAAAACTTTTACCGCTTAAAAAAAATTCGTTCCTTCCTCGACAACAAACACTATAATAAATATTATCCCACGGTATTTACAAACAAACGGTAAATTTTTTCACAATTAAAGAATTTCGGAATCAAATAAATAAAAATAGATTAAGAATTACTGTAGCGTATAATCCATCACTATTCATCAGAGTCCGGATTTCGATGCTTTCGAAACCTTTCTTCTGAAACGCTTTAAACACGATGTTTTCCATCATTCTAAATGTGTTTTTAATTCAACATACTATTCAAACAATAAACGTTTTTTTTTTTTACACCTTTAATACTAACAGTAGTGGCAGAATATTTCACCGCATTATACGTCCAGCTTGCACAGGTCTCGCGTAATTATGTTTTGTTGACATTTTGTATATAATTTTACGCGTCGATTTACGCGAAAAACCTAACGATATGATATTTCGATGATTTAAAAACAAATTGGGAAATTCGAATCGAAAGACAGTGTTTGAGAAACGAGAATATACTCGCACGGAAGTACAGGCAATTTTAATGAAAAACGACCGGAGCACGTTTTAGAGTATTTCGAATTTGTTTATAAACGTTCGAATAAATACCTATTTCGGCAATTTTTTTTTCATCAATTTATTTCGTAATTTATTCGAAATATACGAAAGTAAAGGCGTATTCTCTACGAGCCTTCTGAGTATATTGAAGCGGTGTGCGCGCGCGTAAAAATCGTATAGTTCATAAATTCTTCCGATCGATGTAGGCCTCGGGGCAAAAGCAGCAACTACGGTATAGGTACGAATAATAATAATAATAATAATAATAATAATAATAATAATAATAATAATAATAATAATAATAATAATAATAATAATAATAATAATAATAATAATAATAATAATATAATATAATATAATATAATATTAGAAACCGAGCAATCCGGCGCAGTGTCGTCGCTGCTCTGTCGGTTTGCCCCCGTGAAGTAAAAACAAACCGTGAATAATGACCTAATTTTTAAACAAATCGGCGTGATATTCAATAATAAATAATAAATACGAGTATAACACGCGTATAATATGTTACACGAGATGATATTTTACGTCGTCGTATTTGGACGAGAAAAAATAAATATAGACAAGCCGAAAGGAGGAGGGGCAAAAAAACATAAAAAAAAATATTTTTATTATAAAAAAACGCATTAAACGAATTTATTATTATATTTTTTTTCTTCGGTACGTCAAAAAAAAAAAAAATAAAAAAATATATATAATATAAACCTGCAGACGCATATACGTATACGAATATCGCGGTATAGCAAAAAAAAAAAAAAAAAGAATAGAGAAATACTGTCTCTGCAGTACTCGTTTGAGACGTTTCCAGAACAATTTTTTACGTTAATTTGCACAAAAAAAAAAAAACAAATGACCTACTCGATCCATAAGAACACGTCGCCTCGCGCGGAAAATTATTAGATAGAAAAACAATTTTTTTAAACATTCCTGACTTTTCTATACGTTTTAAAAACGTGTTTCTACGCCGTTGAAATCACGAGTATTGCTAACTATACGAATAATTTCGATAATTCGTTAAAGTAAGTTATAGTTTAATTTGTAAAAGAAATTGTGCGCTCCAATCCCGACAAATTATAACGAAATCAATTTTGCCCGAAGACAAGAAAAAAAGGAAAACGTTTACATTTTTTTTTAAGTCGAATTTCAATCGTATATGAGTGTACGGTTTCATGAAATGTGTTTTCAAAACGCGGCTATGACAGTATTATTTGCAACACGCGCGAAGTAAATAGTCATTGGAGTGAAGAGAGCGTTCGGAAAAGCTTCTCGCGTTTATTGATGGTCGGATAAAATAAAATATTATGTCGTCGCAATTATATATATATATATATATATTATATATATACGTACTTTTAACGTAACTATAAATATATATATATATATATATATATCGATGAGATAGTGCCGGGAATCTGCGGGACAAATTATCCGACTGCGTCTTCTTGCGATGATAAGTTGCAAAGACTAGAAAAATAAAATAGCGACACTGCCAGTGACTGCAGTTCAATAGTGTATTACACCATAAATCATCTTGCGTACATATTGTACCCGTATCAGCTTTTAAGATCAATCCGTATTTTATTTTTTTTTTTTCATGAAATAAATCACATCTCCGCGTCGCGATATACGATTACAGTGTAAAATATTATATTTATATGACGCGTTTTAAAATAAAATTTTTATAAACTATTTTCGCGAAAAATTAATATAATCGTCTTATTATATACTTTGTTGTCATTTAGAGCGCATAAATGATTCGATAATAGTGTTTTACGCAAATATCGAATAGTCGATAATCGACTTGTATAAAAGAAGAGGCCTTTATTACATGTACCAAGTATCCGACGACCGTATTGAATTTCCCAGTTGTCCCGAATACTACCCCGAGTGTCTCTATACGTAGCCGATTTTCTTCATTTTTTCGTCTGAGGAGAACGTGTGTGAGGAAGCATTTATAAATGTTACGGGCTTTCGGCGAAGCGTTTCGATTTCCCCCTTCCCTTCCTTATAAATAATTACATTTTCATTCAAAACTTCGCGCGATAACTAGTTTCAAAATCAAAAGCGATTCAGCTAGTTTTAAAATTAAACCACACGTACAATATCGGTTCGCGTGAATATTTCCCAAGAAAAGCAAGCCCCACAGTCTTATTACGGCAATAATATACGTACACGACAACAATGAAATTAACGTTAAAAAATTTTTTCATCCGCTGATCGTACGATTTCCGTTGCGTAGCAATTCGATTTCAAATATCAAACACTCAATAAGCTCGTATTACGAACGTGAATCTATTTAACACGCCTTTACAATGGGAATGGTCTTAAATTTTCAAATACAAAATTCACGATTTTAAACACAGATATAACGCGGAGAATAAATGTATAATCATTACGTATATGAAAACAATTTATTGTAATAATATGTAACGCAGTAGATATTATACTCGCTCGAAGCAGTAGCGTACGTCCAAGAAATAATAATAACGTACTATAAAGTGTCTTGAAATGAACGGAAAGAAAGAAATCGAACAAACACACACACACACACACACGAATCGAACGAATATTGTTTTCGATACGAGTTCAATAAATATAACGGGGTTACAGAGAAATAATAATAAAAATAATAAGATCAATAAGAATATAATATTTATTCCTTTGGAATATAAATCGACAACGCGTATATATACAATGTGCACGTAAAAAAAAAGAAAGAAAAATAATAATACCATAAGATACGGAAGAGAGAGAAAAAAAAACAAGACTATATATTATTTTATACGACGTTATATTGACTTTGAGGTTTCAAAAACTAGACATTTATATACGTCTTCGAACCAATAATAATAATAATAATAATAATAAATATATATTTATATACGAATAAATTATATTATACTTGACCTACACCGCTGCAATAACATTTAGTATACAGTATAATAAATAAATAAATAAATAGTATAATTGATATAGTTTAACGTGTAAAACAACACGACGTTGCTCGTAGGTTGTTATTTTTCAATCTTCCGGGATTAAAACGACTCTTCTAATCCAAGTAAAGTGAAAATTGGAAATTCGAATTATTTGAACACTGTCTCTCACTATGGCGAGCAGTACACAGCGCTGGGCATTGACGACGGTAAAAATTAATTGCGTTAGTAATTTTGAGCGAAATTTAACGAGTTTTCACCAAAAAAAAAAAAAAAAAACGATTCTATTAGAATTATGATAAGAAATTATTAATATAGCCCCGTCGGAATATCGCGATCGCGTTTAATTTCCGATTCGAAAAACGAAACCGAATAAATCGTGTAATGTTAAAAACATTGCAGACAGTAACAGTTCAATGCAAAGGAGCATTTTTCTGTGTGAAATTTCTCGGTGCGAATACGTAAATCGTAATTTAAAGCGGCAATAGGAACATTTTTTCTTTTATTTTTCGGATTGGTCGGGTGAATGATTTTTTTTAATTTTTTTACACTCAAAACACGAGTTTTTACATTGATTCGACGCGATCGCTGTTGCCGCGCGCGCGTCCTGTGAAACGTGTCCGGTATAACAATGATTAAATTAACGTTTAACACACGTTTGCATAACGCCAAATTAATAGCTATGACTCGTATGTATCGAAAAACTCGTGCGCGTATTTGATGTAATATCAATGCGACAATACGTACCGCCGCCAACGTGTATTCCGGTATTGCAAAACAATATTCGTCGCGTCAGACGAACACAAGAGAGCTCCTTACGTCACACTGCACAAGAAAGTTTCTCTTTTTTTTTTTTTTTTATATTCCATTTTATTCGTATAACACTCGTCTAATTATTATTATAATAACAATCCATTGTAATTATGATTTTATTTTCTTCGTCGGAAGGCCGTGCACGTCACATACTCGTGTTGTAATCGCGTTCGCGTCAGTACACCGCGGCGTTATTGTACGTGGTCGGCGCGCACACAGACACAATGAACTTTCCGCGACAATAGCCGACGTTTCGGAAACGCCGGGCACTTATTTCTATCACGTGAGCCGGTGACGACGGAGCCGTTTACTTTCTCTTCCGTCACGTGCCCGTTTTATTCGGCAAATTTTTTTTTCCTCCGTTTTACACTCACTAACCACCGCCTCTCCTCACTTGACTCTCCAAAACCGCCCCGAGGTGAATCTTCTGCCCCCGGGTGACGCAGACGTATGTATTATCGATTGAATTCAATCGCGAAAATTCGATTTTCGTGTAGAAACCTTCCGTTACCGCGGAAAATCAGACATAAAACCCTCAATGCGATCATTGAGAAGCGTTGGGCTCGGACGGTCGTCAATCGCGAAACGGTGCCGAATCGAACTGTATAACACGTGAACGAGCGCGTCCGACTATAGCGTTTCGTATTAAAAAAAAAATAAATTAATATTCGTTTTTTCGACGCATTTATTCGTAAAAACAGAAGAAAAAAATTATTAATTTTTTTTTTTATTATTTTATACACACGTACGTACACGCACCCGTATTTCAACGAAGTCACCCGAAACTCGAGACGTTCGAAATCGAAACGGATATAATGGACACCGATGAATAATGAAAATAATTAACGCCAGGACGGGGCCTTTTTTTTTTTTTTTTTTTGGTGACAGCTAAAGAAATTTCACCGAGTGATTTTCTAAAAGAAAAAAATGTTCCTACATTGTATGTTGTAAGTTTCTTTTTTATTCCTATACTTTTTAAAGTTTCCTTAATGCCTCATATGTATGTTAAAACTTAAAATTATTATTCGTAAGTTTTGTACATAGAAAACGTTATTAAACGCAAATTGTTCTTTTTAAAAAACAAACATATATATATATACCAGTTTTTTTTTTTTTACAATTTTTATATCTATTAGCTTTTGTTTTTTTTTTCCCGAGAATAGTAAATATCAAATCGTTTAAACGCGAATGACTCCGAACGGTTTTCAAGTAATTCTATATCGACTTTAACTCGCTGAACGAACGCTGCTCATTTCTTGCAAAACGGTTACACTGGTCGTTTATTTTTTATACACGCAACAATAACACTCAATTCGCCGTAGAAAGCATTTTTTTTTTTTACCGAAACAACAACCATGTGCGATACTACAGTTTCCATTCCTTTACACCAACCGTAAACCGTGTACCATCCTGAAGTCTGATTCTATTGCATGACACGGATGGCTCATCGGACGACTCGAATAGCGGTTAGATAATTTGCATTAATTTTTTCGAATGATTTTTCGTCGATGATACGAGCACGTCTGACAATTTTAAATTATGTTTATTTCAGAAGAATCTACACGCACGACTTATGAATAAGAACACTCTTATTATTATGATTGGGATTCGCAATTGTTATATTTTTCCACTTAGCGGATTTTGAACACATTCGATTTCTTTTTTTTTTTTTTTTTGTTTTATGCCTTTTTTCCTCGGACACTAACTGTAGTATTTTAAATTTAGACAGAATCACTGTAATTTCGCACGTGCGCAAGTGACTGCGACCGGCGATAATAGGCCGAGAACAATAATAATGACGATTAATATTTTGAGCACACGTATGTTACATAAATCCGTTTCCGACGACTTTCGATTATCGATTATATATATTTAATATTAATTTAATACATATATTTAATAATTACATATATTTAATTTGATTCATTAGAAGGCGGAGAAGGTAATTTTCTCAAAAAAAAAAAAAAAAAAAAAAAAAATACGGAGACGTACTGTATAACATTATAAAATGAAAATTGTCGTGTAAAAAACTAGTGATGAATTCACTTCGTTATAAAAATATAACGTTCCACGAACACGACTGTGTGACTCCTTCTGGGACTTCGGTTTCGTCGTCACAAAAGAAATATAATTGTACCGACAACGATCGGCCAGTACGTTTCGTCGACGTATACGCTCAGAACACACGTTTTATTTAAAACGTGAGTTTAAAATCATTTGTGATCGGCGTGTAATAAGTTCAGAAAAAAAAAAAAAAACGAAAATTTTTTTTTTTTTATAACATAACTCGGACGCCACGCGTTGTTGCACGAGTGAACGATGTTTGTGAAATTACCGACGTGTGAATTATTTTCACTACTATTTATTTTTCCTCTCGTGTCTCGCCCCGGACGCAAAATCACGTACGCGTTATGCATACAGAACAACAATATTTACATCTGTCACGGCCGCCATATAAAGGCGTATTATATACCCGAGTCTTTATATGAACACTAACGGACAATATGTCGAAAACGCTGATCCGGGTCGGGCGCTGCAACGAGAAACACGCGGATAATAATAATAATAATAATAATAATAATAATAATAATAATAATAATAATAATAGTGTATTTATTTCTTACAGATTATATTACTTCGATACGCTGCACATAATGAAGTAGCTGAAGCCATTGCAGACATACAGCATCATCATCGTATTATTATTATTATTATTTATTTTCATCATCACAGAGGCTGAGGACTTTGTGCATATTTGTTCGGAGAACGATTTTATAAAAATTCCGATTCGATATACCATTTATTTCCGCGATGTCTTCATTTGAAATTAAATATTTTTACCGCATTTTATATATGCTTTTTTTTTAGAGATTTATTTATTGTTTGTTTGTATCACGCACTTTACGTTTTTCTCGAACTTTTTCAATAGTTCATAAAAAAAAGTGTCGCAATCGGACGTTCAATGTTAACGATATGTGTTCACTTATCATCGTAAGAATAACGTGTAAAATGTAATTGTTAATTTCAATTGACATTAAATTTTAACGAATTTTTCACCGTTTCAAAATATAATGGTCTAATTCTTATATTTAAAAGAAACAATTTTTTTTATGTTTTATAGTACATTAAGTCCCGAGCGCTCTTCACAATCACTCGCAAAATAATGAAATATAATAAGTTCTTGGACGTACGAAAGAAATGTGTTATGAGAGAGAGTATCCTAACTGGTGAATTTTTACAGAAATATTCAGTCGAAAATTTCATTTTTTTTTTGATATAATTAAATATTTAAGTAAGTGTAGTGTAAGAAAAAAATGCTTTTAACTGGGAAATAAAAGAAAAAAGAAATCGCAGCATCCGAAGACCTTTTTTTTACCAAGTTCTATGTATTTTTTCTTAGAAAAATATATAGAGAATGCAATTTGACAAAAACTTTGCGCACTTTACATTATTAATCAGCTATATGTCTTTGTTTATCAGCGATTTTTTCCATAAACTTTTTAAATATTGAAGAAGAACGTCTTATTTTTAATTTTCTTTGATAGATTTGTAGAGTTAAAAAAAGTACACACACACACACATATATATATATATATATACTCAAAATAAATATTTTAATTGACCGAAATATCGTGTTAGTATTGCAATAAAATAAACATAGATAATATCACAGCAATAAATTATTCAAAAAAAATTAATTAAATGTATAAAAATACTTTATTTTCTATAAAATTATTAAACGACTCACACCGACTCTAAATGATAAATGATAACGATTGACACACATCTCAATGTCTCAAAATCATATAGAATTATAATAATATTTATCTCACTTTTATTCGATTATTTTATATATTTTATTTGAAATTATTTTTCTTATTAGTACACACCACGTTTTGATAAAGTTTTGAATATCATTATTATACTGTCGGTGATCCTGAAAGATTATTCCGCATTGCGATTTTCACACTACGCGAATTTATAACGTTATTTATGTAGAACGTCGTTGATAATTTTAAACGCCGTTCGCAGTTTAATTAAATTCGATTTAATATTTTTATAACGCGAAATCTTAAAGGATATAAAAATTTCATCTAACTGTAATTATACAAACGTTGAAACATTGTATTTTTATATATAATTTAAATTTTATACCGTCATTAAATTGTTTTTTTCTATATATTATAAAAATGTACTTTTTTATTCGATAATATTATAAGATACGCATTTAGCGCGCAAACATTTACGCGAATTAATATTAATATTCGAAAATAAATAATAAACGTTTTAGCATAATGCAATCGTGTATATATATATATATATACTGTGTTAAAATATTCGTAAGTAACGTTTTTATAACATAGTTACGTAATAATTTATAATTTCCGTTATGTAACTGCTCGGAAGCTAAAATTCTCTTCTTCGTCCTTCGTACTGTACACACAACACACTCCGAATTTGATCGTTGGCGTTTTCGAATAAAATTTATTAGAAACAAATAAATATACGAACAAGAGTAAATGTGATGGAAATCAACGAATAAAGAAGAAAAATAATGTACATGAAAATCATTATTTTTCTGATAGACTTAAAACAATAAATATATATATAAGAAATTTAACTCGGATATCTCTGCTTTCCAATATATCGCATTACACATTTCACTTTTAGGCCCACTCGATACCCCGACTAAACGTTTATACACAACGATTTCGTTCAACCACAATTTCGTTTTCTACGTGACGTATCTGCTAAATTCACGCTGTGCGCGTGTGTGAAACTTTCTAAAGTTTTAGAATTACAATATATATTGTCACTGCGATTGGCATTACAAAATGAGTTTACGTTCCTCTATTACGTAATATTATATACCTAACGCCGTAGCGCGATCGAATATAAATAATAATTAACTATTATTGTAATTAATTCGAATGTTCGATTAAAATAATTATTAATACGACGCGACGGCGTTTAACAAAATGAAATTCAATTTATATACTCGTAGATAAAAAAACGTTATTTTTTTTTTAAAATCTTTTTTCACAGCGACGTGAAATGAAATAACGTCGCGCAAAGGCCACGCTGAATTGAAAAGCGCCGAAAAAACTAAAAAAAAAACAATACGCACAATGTTTTGACGTTAAAATGTAGAACGACGCGTAACGAGAGGCGTTTTATAATTGCAGTTTAGGTTAGCCGATCTCGCGCGATACGCCGCGAGACGACGACGACTCGGACGCGCGTTTCGCTCGAAAGCCGTCGCAAAGATCGTGTGACTGCAGAATGAATTCATACGGAGTATAATACCCGACTAACAGGTTTTCGACGGCGATTGTGCCGGGAAACCGTTCTCTAACATCTTTTCGAGATAATATTATATATTAATAAAGCCGTTTCCATCAGATAAACTGCAAACGCGATTATAATAACGTATAATATACGGCGGATTATCGCGTAAACGGATATAAAGATCAGAGGATTTTCGGCCAAAGGTTTTTTCTTCTTCTCTCTGACGCATCGTGTTCGCTTCTTACCAGCGACGCTGCCACAGATAAATTCGTTGTCGATGAATTCGGTAAAACAGCATTCCCCTCGCCACCCGTAAAATATTCTATTCGGAATAATCGTCCAAAGCGACGTACCGCCGGCTCGGATTGTACGCACAATTAATCTACGTTTGTAAATTCGGTGAATTTTCCCGACCGTACAATAAGTGCGTAAACGTTGTGTTACACCAATTGAATTCCGGGGAAATAGCGTTTGGAAGAAAAAACTGTCGTCGTGCCATTTCGATAACGTCTGAAATACGTAATATTATCCCCTTGTGTCAGCTTAGCGGTGAACCAAACGTGTTTTAACGGGAGGACACATCTCGTGCAAACGTGTTAGTCAAACGACGTTCAACAAATGGCGTACTTCTGTGAAAAAACTGATGACAACTACGACTTCTATCGTTATCACGTAGCACAAAGTCAGTAATCATCGAAACGAAATATATCGTAATTTATCGTAGTTCTCACTTATAGAAACGCGATATTTAAAAACGCGTATAGAAAATAGAGAAGTCGCGTTAACGCTTGACAGCTTATTTAGTGATTATCGATACCAAATAATTGTACTTTAACTAAGAATTGAATAAGCCGTATTTTTCTTTTTTCCCCCCAGAAAATATTTACAAATTCTACATTTTTCAATCGTTTTTTTTTTTTTTTTTTTTAGAACTCCTCGTCACCGAATATTGTGTTTATAAGTCGAATGAATTACTGGAACTACGAAGTCGCTTTATCGTGGTTACATGTTTCGCGACAGGCGTACTCTTGTTGTGTGTGTGTGTGTATTTTCTTTAATTCGTATTGAAACGAATATTTTCTTTTTAAATACTTTCTTCGTATTATCCAAAATACGAGATTTGAATCGAAATCAAACGTTTGCCGCATGACGATTTTTCGTTAAGCGTGTTTTTTCGTCTTCTTCTTCTTCTTCGTGACGCAATCCAAAAACATTTCGGGAGAAAAACGAAATGAAAAAACGTCGTAACGTTTTATTTTAAAATCGAATCCCAATGATGATGAATACACGCGTAAAATAAAATAAAAGTTTGCGGATACGTGACGTCTACATATTACTATTACTATATGGTGTGTGTAATTAAATTTTTCGTATACAAGTGTACACGTGATTTTATGATAGATTCGTTCGCGATGAAATAAGAGCAAATTTCCGTATCGACTTGCATTGAATTTCAGTTTTTATTTTCTTCTACTCTAAACAATTTTATTGTGAAATCGAAAGTAACAAAATCGATCGCGCAGTGTTCGCTGTACAGTTGTATCACATTGTATAGCTGTAGGGGTCAAACGATCGTTCGATACCAAAAAAAAAAAAAATATAAAAATATCAAACACTATACCGGTAAAAAGATTCGAGGTCGACTCGTTTTCACGCGTATTATTATTATAATTGTAGTTTTACGTTTATAGAATAAATTTGTACGTCGACGTTGGTGTACTTATATATATATATATTTTTTTTTTCTGTATATTTCTGATAATAGAGAGTCAATTTCACCACGATTTTCTTTACGGCTACATGGTCAAACGCGGTTATTTGTAAAAAAAAAAAAACTAACATCGCATCTGTTGTTGGCAAAAACGAAAAAAAAAAACATAAAAATATGTACTCGTCGAGTTCTCGTAAACGTATAAACTTACGAGCTTTTCGTTTTTATCGGATATTATGAGAGAGACATTACAGTTAAATGTCTTTAAATCATTTTTATAATTTTTTTTTTTTCTAAAACCCTTTTTTGGATAATGTAAATAATCGCTACACAAATATATGTATTAATATATACATATCATAACGTATAGGTGTGTCTGTTTGTTCGTTGCGTTTCCTTTAAAGACGACTGAACAGATATAGCGATTTGTTGTATCATTAAAACGTGTAGTTAAACAATTATATTGTATAACCGAAATTCTTATGAATACCTTAGAGATTCGCCTTGTTTATTATTTTGATTTATTTTGCTGGAATTCTGCTCACTTGACGGTTTCATTTAACCAAAGATAAACAAATCCAATGTCAACATTGTAAGCCGAATTTCAGAAATTTAAATTCTGACACATCGAGAATATACATGTAATTTTAAAACGTTTTTTTTTTTTTTTTTTTTTAGAAATCTATAACGTGAGAATTGTGAATGTGTGATAATGCTGCAGTGAAATTGTTTTCAATTTTTCAAACAGAAAACACGAAGTATATGTGACTCTATGTGTCATCGGTACGATTAATTTTGATTTAACTCGCTTCATATCGAGAAAACGCAAATATAGATAATATATTTTCAATGCAAAATCTTGTAAAAGCCTATAATATGCACTGTAATAGTAAACGTGTAGTTGGCAACAATTCGTTTTTTATCGTTAACAACAGAATGTGTCCCAATGGCGAATGTCAATTTTTATTCAACTATTTGTCAATCAATAGCTATTAAGCATTTGCCACGTATACATTTATACATTACATTTTATATTGGCTATTCTTCTGTTTTTTAAATTTTCCCCTTCTTTTTTTTAGAATTTAAATTTCGCGTTATAACTTACGCTCGTTACTATTAAACAGTATGAAAATTTCACTTTTCTCGTGAAAACAACGTTGAAATTTTAGGATAGATGCACGGTAAACGAGCTCTAATTACAAGATATAAACTGAAAAAAAAAAACAAAACAAAAATCTCGCTATTCGTCCCGACTACGCCAGATATTTTATATTATTTATTTACATATTTTTCCCGATGACAAAGAGGAAGATATTTATTTTTTTATCACATATTATTATAGTAAAACGTGCGTGTAATCCCGAAACGCTCCGACGGTCTCCCGTGTCCCGGTGACATCGATATGAGATAATTATTATATATCATAATATAATATGACTTTTTTTTTATGCATTATAACGTCGTTATGGGCGTCCTACTATTATACCTTAGATTATTCGCGGATATATCGCGATATTCGAAAATTATACATTAAAAAAAAAAAAAAAAAAAACATTTTTAACGCCTAAATTGTTATGGCGTTTATTTTTTAACGGACACAATAATATTTTATACGTATTAATAACAATAATAATACTAATTTACGGGTATCGACGGATTTCTGGTATTATACATATTAATATATAATAACGCGTATTAACAACGTGTGAATTATATACATTTGCTATTTTTGTGTGCTGGTGACTCGAAAATTGTCGTATAAGTGTAAAAGTGAACATTTCCGTACGATGATTTATCATAGGAACGTCGACGTAGATTATCTCAACAACAGTGCACCGATCAATATTCACTTCGACTTGCGGTCGTAAAGCACTATCTAATACCATTAAAGTATATAAAACCGGCTGACCAATTTAATGAATTTCACCGTGGTCGTCGTTTGCTCGCGAACGAATTTTCGAAAAAGATCGTCGAAAATCTTCTTTTTTTTTTTTTGGAGGGATGAGTGGAATAGACATTTGACTACAGTACTTATACTAGAGAATCGGTAAAACGGTCAATTCTAAATAGTGTACGACCTGTATTTTTTTGCCAGTATTCTTTGGATAAATAAGAAATAAATGACTAAAAACGCTTGTATCATTATTCATAGTCAGGTCAGTAATATACGAGCTAATGTCCTGTAAAAACATCGAATAAATGAGTCAACCTTGATTTGGTAACCACTGATTTCTTTATGTTCTCGAACGTGAATAATACACTGCGAGTGATCAACGATTTCCCAGACGTCAGAAGAAATAGTTGAAGCGTTCGAAATGGGAGTTTTTCCAGATACCTCCGGAATGGAAAAAGTGGTGACGTACGTGAAAAAGTGCTGATTTTGTGATGAAAAAGAATTGAAACTGGTTACAGAAGTGTATCGGATTACCGATGTCTCGAAAAACATTTTGAAAACCCGTTTTTATTAATATAAATATCGGGTTTTATTTTTTATTTATTATTATTATTATTTTTTTTTTTAACTGACATCGTGAAAAACGACGATCGCGTTATTGCGTTTCTGTCCGCTTCCGCCGAAAACTCCGGTTTTTATAAACGAATTGTCGTCATAAACCGCAGGATGATTGACGACTCGTCGATTCGTTTTCGATAATATATTATTATTACTTGGACGTACGAAATCAAATGATATACGACACAACAATATAATTCATTTTAACGATTTTAGAAAACGCTTACGCTTAATTTAAGACGCATAACTCATATATTTCGCATTTTCACTCGCCGAGGCTAGTCGACTTTTATTTTATTTTTTTTTTGGACTCCTCGAATCGCTTTGAATTTGTAATTGTTATTATTCAAAATTTAATCATATTCTTTATTCTCATGTCTTCCGATACGGTTTCATCGGAACACGACTCGAGTTCAGACACAGCGTTATTTTTTAAACTGATTTATTTTACACTGACTCGAGTGGCTTGGCCCCGAGTTGAAATCGATTTTGAATTTGTCGTCGGTGGCTGGACTAAATTTCACAAACGATCATTGTGTTTCAAAAGGAACGCGTTATTATTTCTCGTTCGTATATCGTCTCTCGCCATTTGAAGTGCAGTATAGGTTTATTTTGAAATGCGATGTAATTTAAAAAGAGTAATTTAAAACTCCAGCATTCATTTAACGTGAATTTATTAACTTGACTGATATAAACACGAAACGTTAATTCGGATAAAAGAAGAATAAATGGAGAAATCTATATTTACATGACCGTAACCTCGTAAATTCATCATGTATGAAATCAACCCACAATACGTTTTGTTATATAGTAACTGAAACGTATATAAGTCGAGAAGATGAAATATATTTTTTTTCCGGGAGTTATAACGAAATACGAACATATATATATATATATATATATATATATATATATATGTATATATATATATATATATATGGGGGGAAGGCTTCGGGCTAACTCCACTGTTTCCAATGGACCAAAAGGTTAATTTAAAATATAATTGTGCGTCGGTATGAATTTATATTAATACGTTTAACGTTATTGTTGACACGCGACACGTAGTAGTCGACAACAAACACAATATCACTACAATTCTCTATATATAATATAAAGAAAACGAAATCTCTATTTTACGATTTTCAATCGATCGCACAAAAGAGTATAATATAGTGAAAATCTACAGGAAATTAAAGAATTACTCAAAGAATTATACGATTGCGAGTGGTACGCATTGGTATAATATTTTATTCGTTTTTATTAAATAAAACATTAATGCAAAACTGGTTAACAGGGACGGGGTTCAACGGTCTATATGTGCTCATAATAGACGGAAAGAACGCAATAAAAACAGAAGGATTTCTCGTGGCACTTTACAATAGAAAACAGAGGTTTGCGATTTTGTTTTTTACGTAATTTTCTTGTTATACGTATCATGAAATTACCGAGTTCTATTATTCGACAAGTAATTTATTACTGATTGATTTATAGGTATCGGTTTTATTCAATTAGTTACTGAAAATATATTTTAATTCAATAAATGAACGATATCTCTATGTTTTTGTTTTATACTTATTTTTCGCTCTGTGATAATTGTTAAGCGATATACTTGTAAGTCGAAACAAATTTTACAAAACAAGAATTAAATTAATTTTTCCTCGCACGAGACATTATCGTAATCATTTCTTTTCTTTTTTTTTCTTTTTTTATGATTCGTCGTCGTCTCCGTCAATAGCAGCACGCCTACCTCGTCTATTTGCTATGCAACACAACGGAGTTCCCTAAAGCATTTAATATTCGCAATTTATTTTTGTTACCGTATTCTCGAATACAGGTGAATGGAAAACGATATTTACCGTATAAAACCATTGCGTTCGCATTGGCGTAATCTCAAGTGAATTCATTTGATGTTACGGCGTTGTAGGTGCGATCACGGGTTTTTTTCTTCTTTAACGCTGTTATGAACATTCCTATTACGAGGAAACGTTTCGTTAATTTGTGCGACATAATTATTTCGCACGAGAAAAGTGTTTGCACATGACACACGAAATAATCCGTTTATTAATATTAGCAAAATTACGCGAAAAGAAATCGTCGTGTTGAAAAACAGCAATGGAATAATGGGATTGTTTTTTTTTTTAAGAAATCTATGATATTATTCGAAATTACAAAGGAAAAGAAAATATTCGGTTTGACACACAAAATGTAAGGGGCGGGGGAGATGAAACCGTTGTGATACATGCGTACATCGACGCAATCCAAATCAGAGCGGATTCTTGTACGACTGTCGCAGCGGAGATATCTCGTCGTCGTCTTCGTCGTATTATAAAAATAATGTGCGTGACACATTGGGTTTGCGAACACGTCTCCGGCGTGTTAATTAAAATCGTTACACTCTTGCGTTTGCCTAAATATTTTTAATAAATCTATACGCGGACGTGCACACGTTGAGTGGTTATATTAAAATAATCATAATAATAATAATAATATTATGTAGGACGTGTGATGGATTTTCGTTATCCTCTTTCTCTCCATATGCGTGTGCGTGCGTGTGTGTGTGATATACATATTATAATACATATATACGCGTTTTATGCGTAATTATCGTTATTTATTTTTTTTTTCGTCTTTGTTCTCGTAATATTATTACGCGAAAAACAAAAAAGAACAAAACAAAAAAAGCGAGCGTGTTATTATAGTGTGTTACAGACACGGCGTGGTCCGCGCGAAATTATCAGAGCCCGACACTGTGATTATATATAGAGTTCGCTGTACGTATAATAATATTAATATGGCGTGCGAGTGAAAGTGCAATGGACTTTTGGGAAAAGCTCGAGAAACCGCGGAGAAAACACGTTTATTAAAAAAAAAAAAAAAACGCTCGTGAATAATATACCCGCGTGATGATAATATAACACATCTCCGCGTGTACCACATCGGTTGTGAAATATTCTACACGACTGTTGTACGCTAATATTTTAATATCACGACGATTCGTATAATTTCGTTTTCAAAAAAAAAAAAAAAAAATTTTTAAAATACAAACAACACTTATATAGGCCACAATACCTATTCAATATCGTCCGATTATACCGATAATTTATCACCTTCGCCGTCACGATGTAACGTCCGATGACGATTTTCCGCTTGTTTTAAAACCGTTATAATAAACGTAATATTTTATTTTTTATTTTTATAAATCTAAGTATTAATTTTCCGACAATTTCACCTACGCGGATATTGATTTATGACAGATCTCAGTAAAACACGTAAATATATGTAAAAAAAAAAATTAAAAAATTCACTTTTTTTAGGGGGGGGGGACGATAACAGTTCGATCGAATACTATATGCGATAACGATTATATCATATCGAATCGATTTGTCTCTTTAAAAAAAGAAAAAATCATGTATACACTTATTATCGGGCACGCATTCGAATCGGATCCGAAAGCGTCGAAATAACAATAAAAAATCGTATCGGAATAAAAAAGTACTTATAAGTTATATGTTGTATAAGGACGAACGAAAAAAAGATATAAATTGCGGACGACGTAGTTACATAGCCGTCGTAAGTTCAAGCGCAACGCCCAAATACTTACTTTTCACGTGCCTCGTCCCGCACTCACTCCACGAAAACCCATTGGAAAATTCGATTTACAAATCCCCACAAGAATTCCCCGCGACATTTTCATCCAATATCCCAGTACATCACATCGGCTGGCACCGTTTGAGCGATTCGTTTAGATGCCACCGATTTGTGTATTATATTATATTATGTACACTTGTATAGTTTGTTTTTTTATTTATTTATTCCAATACGACAGACCGCGTGGTTATTTATTAATTCGATATACGCCGAACGCGTATATTTTTATATAGATATATATAAAAAAAAAACGTATATTAGTAATATTAAACAGCAACTGGATTAAATAATAATGAAAAAAAGCATTTTATACATTTATATATATATATCGGAAATTTATGAATAGTGAACGGTACAAAATTGTGGCCAAAGGGCCAAATACGAAATGAGTGATTGTGACCATTGTAGTGACATAGAACGAAAAACTGGGATCGATTTCGAGTGTTACAAAGTAGAGATTTTTTATACTGAACGTAAGAGAACGATTCAGGAGCGTCCAGAGGATGTTATTTAGGAGGGCGGATAAGAAGTTTTTAACAATATATCGTATTACATGTAGTTACGTATTTATTGTGGAGAAAAATTATTTAATTTGATAATAGTGTGTTATAACACGTGACTATTGATCGTAAGTCGTTTCAAATAAACTTTTATATTTTCAAAAAAAAAAAAAATTTAATTATATCGGTCACAGATTTGCATTTTGACACTATATAATATAATGTGTGTGTGTGTGTAATGAATAAGCACCGTAATGAACGTCGAATCAACAAACTAACGACCGTACGAACCAAATGACACATTCGCTACAGTCATGAATATATATTATAATACGTTGTTTATAGCCCGGGCGATAATTAATCATACATTTGTAAACGATTTTTTCCCAAATACATTTACGCGTGTTCGACATAAGAGTTTACGATTTTACAGAAATTAAATATATTACGTTTATTCGCGTCTGATAATATTATAAGTATAATCGATGAACAACGCTCATACGTACACTAATCCCAACCTATAACTACTTTATCGTGTAAATATAAAGTTTATTTTTCATATTTCTTTACAGAATATAAAACGCACATTTATGCATTTCTATTTTAATAATGTTTTTAGAGCATTTCTTTTTTTTTTCTTTTTTTAATATAATAACTTATTGCAACTGTTGCTGGGGCGGGGGAGGGAATAATATTATCATTAAGTCGTCGACGAAATAATAAAAACGGCGGTAAAAAATCTCAATCGAAAATCGTCTCTTTGTGTGTACAAGAGACGAGGTGAATTAGAAAAAAGAAAAAACGCTGTGGTCATTTATTCGACTTTATAACGCGTCTCCTCGTCTCGTTACGTTAGTGTGTGCTTTTATACAATCGAATATTTCTTCCGAATCGAAATTACGTATGTAAATAAATAAAAATGTAATATTATAATTTATAACACCTATAATTACGTGTAAATTAGTCGGATCGTTCTGTTATTTTCTATTTCTCCGACGAAAATTACCGTGCGCTTATACACACACACACACACACACACGAACGTATGCTGTTTTTTTTTTTTTTTTAATCGTGTCATTATACAAATACACGTAATATATTCGTTATAATGCTCGCGTCTGATATATTACAATGACCTGTTATTAAAAAAAAAAAAACAGGTTTAAAATCACACGCCAAAGACTATTATAATATATGATTATTATTACGAACGGAAAAAGAGAGATAGAAAAAAAAAATAATAATAATAATCGCTTTTCGCCACTTATTAAACTTATTTCCTCAGCGCGGTACAACACTCACATTACCGAGTACGCTATTTATATAATGTTAGAGTTTTTTTTTTCTTTCGCGTACTTCTAAAACCGCTAGTACAATATATAATAATTATTATAATTTAAAGCGATCTGTCAATAACTAAAACAAATAACGATAAACAAATATACGTTTTCTCCTACTGGTACACGTTAAAAATCGCGTATACGAATCTGCAGAGAGGTAATAATAACCAGTTAATACGTGCGCGGATTACACGACGGTTATTTTAATATTCGATGATAGAAATCAAGAGTTTCCGATAGATATTATTATTATTTTTAATACACTTTCAAAGGCACGAATATCAGATCAATGATTTAAAAAAAAAAAAAAAAACGATTTCAATCAGAAGAGACCGTCGTCTGTCTTCGGGCTACGTTCTCGTATGGACGCGTGCAATGTATTCCCATTAACTCGGTGTTGCTTCAAGCGAGTTTTACGCGCGAAAGTATATAAAAATGAAAAACGATATTGAAATAAAGAGTAACATATTATATCCTTTTACATATGACTCGGTTCGCGTGCACTGTACATAATTTTTTTTTTTTAGGTTTTTATTATATTTCCGAACGAAGTCAGAAATCCATTACCGTTTATATACATATATATTTTTATTTTTTTTCGTGTGCGACTTCTCGACGCGTAAAAGTGTTTCCATTATAAAAAATCCGTATCCATTTTTTGGTAACAAAATGTTGCTGAAGTCGTACTTTAGACCGGAGGAAAAACGGCAAAAACACGATTTTGTCAAAAATCGTTATTGTATTTCTCCGGCATACGCGCGAAGATATTTTCAAAAAACGTCTTCCAATTTCCGGACTGTTTATAACGATCATTAGATCTTAATTTTGCTGTTCAAACGATAAACGGAGTTCAATGATATAATACTTTTACACGTCGCTTCTGTTTAGTTGCTCGAGATGAATTTGAATGTTTCGCCACAATACTTTCATGGTTTATAGTTAAACGGTTCCTATTGGCTCCGGCCGTGTTTCCGTCTGAAACAGTCGGTCTGAGCGGAAACAAAAATATAATTCGACAATAAGAATACGATACTTACATTCACTCCGTGAAAATGTAAATCTCGGGATCCGCTTAAATATTGAATCGAATTTTTAAAAGCGTCTTTGCGCTGAGTTTTGGAAATGTTAAGACACTCCTGTGCAGGTGTATAAACGTTTTATCTCATTTTTCATACTATTTTTTTTTTTTTTTAAATAATTCGATAATTTCAATTTTTATTTCAGTCGAATTTATTTTCTACAATGTGCTTTTTTTTAAACTAATCATTGCTTATAATCGTATGTTTCTATATCGACGAAATATAGAGAATTAAAAAAAAAAATATTTTTTCTAAAAAACTCACACATACGTTTTAATAGTCTTTTTTTAATGTGTTTCTCGTATAATATACGCGTGTTTATGGTTTATTGTCAATGTAGGTTAAACACTGTTCGGGTAATAGTCGAAAGGTGGTGGTTAATTAAATGCAAGAAAAAAAAACAATTTCACTTAGAGTATGACTTCGCGCTCGAGGTGTGCTGGAGGAATAAGAGATTTTCGCCAGCTCTCGCGGGTAATTGTTGTCCATTAATTTCGACGCTATAGTACACACATCATATAGTTACACACGAACGAACCGGGTTTTCGGTTTTTTTTCTCTCTCTCTCTCTCTTAAACTTCCTCTTAAATTACACTCTAGAAAAAATACTACAATAAAAAAAATAAATAACGACACGGATACGTACGGTGAACGTATTTTTTATAACGATAACGTGGCGAGTACATACGCGCGTATATTATTATTATTATTATTATTATTATTATTATTATTATTATTATTATTATTATATGTATCAACAGGTCGCTATAGAGTTCTGCAACTCGCGTCGCGGTATTCACCGAATATTTTAGAAATAATCTCGCCAGTACTCGACCCATTTCTTCATATATATACATATATATATATATATATATATATTATATATATATATATATATATATATATATAATATATATAGGAATGCGAATAGTTGAACAGGGATAAAATACAATTTCGTAATAATTTGCCGTAAATTCTCGAGAAATAATTATAAAAAACGCGTTTCCTCAGTTTCACGCGTTCGTCATACAATAATACGTACGAGTATTTTTTTTTTTTATAAATAAAAATGTGACAATGGAAATGTCCGTATAAATAAATGCCGTTTTCAGTAAGATTTCGTCGTTGGTGGCGGAGAGAGGAGAGGAAATTGATTGGAAATTTTTATAATAGATTGGAATCTAATAGAAGTCCAATAGATTGGAAATCTATAAATTCAATCGCAATAATTACACATGTCCTACGCGATAATGATAATACGAGTAATAATAAAGGATTTCATTTTTTTCTCTTTCTTATCAATTTTCTCGATTAGTAATTTTATGATTACATTCTATATTGTTTTGCGTCATTATAAATGGATTTCGATAATCTGTATAAAATATTATTTATTTATTATCGTTTTGTTTTTAAATAAATGTTGCGCGTGGATTTTTCATGATTTATATCACTTTACCAAAGCGAATAAGAAATGTGTTAACATTACGCGGACAAACGAACGTTATGCTTTATACATACCTTTAATATATGTGTGTATGTGCTCGTATTGTGTACAGATCAAATTATTTCCCGTTGTACTGTGTTTTCTATTTAGTTTCTATTTCCATAGAAAACAAGTCTTTTCAGTTTTAAAATCGTAAAAAAAAAAAAAACGAACAACTATAAAAATACGTGCAGACATTCCATTATTATCGTATTAATTTTATAACGAAATATTTTATTATTATTAATATTATTATTATTATTAATATAATTATATTATTATTATTATTATTATTATTATTATTATTATTATTATTATTATTATTATTATTATTATTATTATTATTATTATTATTATTATTATTATTATTATTATGTGTTTTTGACATCTTGTGTATCTTTTGATTCACTTGTTGTGTAGTACAACTACTGTTCGGTACAAATGCGATGACAATATATATATATGCACGAGCCGACCGGAGCATTTGTACAATTATTATTGTATTCGGCATAGAAATAGGCCGGTTTTCAATTGTTGAAAATTTTTAAAAAAAGAACACGATCAATAACCGTTCGTTGTTTGAACAGCTCTTTGTGTAAGAGGCACATACGTAATAAAAAGCAATTGATATGTGTTAATAATTAAAACAAAAATTATTTAAAACACGGTGACGAGTCGCGGACGTTTTTCATTGCGAACAAACGCGATTTTGGGCGGAACTGTAATTGGCTGTAATTTAAAGTAACAAATAAAGAAAAAGACTTGTCACTTAGGATTGTCCAGATTATTTTTTAATATAGTTGAATTATTCGTAAAATCTTTGTTTTATACGATTTTCAGTCCTCAAAACCAAAAAAATGATCCCTTTTGCTATTTATCAAACAATATATATATATAATAGCACAACATTTAATAATTACAATAAATAACGAAAAATAGTGAGAAGTTTTTTGATTAACTTTTTTGTCACGTATTTTTTACAATGTAAATTTACATAATCTGTGTAAATTTCAAGACTCTAGATTCTAGAGTCTAGAACCATTATTTCGGTAGTTTTTATTTTTCTTTTCGATTTTTAAAACTATTAAGAAAATCGTTTTTCTAACATTTTCTTTTGAATTACGCACAACAAAGAAACTACTGAAAAAAAAAAATCGAAAAACGTCTCAAATAAAGTACAAACTACTACTTTATGACTTGAAGCGTAACGCATGATTATCCGAAAATTTTTCGAAAACTCAAAAATTTGAAAGGAAATAAAAGTAATAAAAAATTTTTTAATATCGACAACCTTCTCACTTTATTCGGATGATCTAAATTGAAATAATTGCTTAAGCCGATAATACAATAAATATAACAACGAACGTTAAAATACGTACGTTAAATAAATATATATTTTATATAAAATAAACGAATAACTGTATAATATATATATATATAAACTTTAAAATTTTTTTTTTTGAAGTCGAACGACCTAGAGAGAGCTTTGTAATCCCTGGACGTTTGACTAGTGGAACAGCACCAAAAATTTGAACCGTTCAAGCGAAACATATGAACGATTTGCAACCCTACATACAAATTTATACGCATGAAAATTTTTTAGATAAAATGTATTACTAATAATAAAATATTTATTAAATCGGATTAATATAGTATAACGCTCGGTATATTTTTATACCGTGTCCAAATTAAATTTATTACATAATAAATAACAGCGAATTCTCAATTCCGACGCGGTTTATTAAAAAAAAAAAAAAAATATATATATATACATATATATATTTTTTATCGTATTATTATTACGTTTTATTTTAGTTTAAAGGATAGTTGCGCGATTCGGTAAATAAAAGAAAAAAAATGCTTGAAAACAACGAGTTTCTTTTATTATTTTTTTTTTTTTTTTACGAATAAATAACGTCTCCATAAGCCGACGGATTTCTCGAAAACGAACGATTTTCGTATTGTATTTATTTTCGTTACTCTCCCTTCTCCCCTCCTATCCTTTCCTCTCTTAAAAAATAGTATATGGTATATAAAATTCGGTCCACACACACAACAACGACTGTTTTATAATATTATAAAATATCGTGTGTATACTAGAAACGAGTTCGTATTATAAATATTTTATTATACGTCTTGTGTTCTTTACACGAGGCAATCGTACGTATTTACACGCGTACATATATATATATATATACATACGCGCGCGCGATAATACGACGAAATCTCTGCGTTTTGTGTGTACGCGAGACTCGCGCGGATGTGTAATTTACGCCTGTTAAACTCCAATGCAGCGTAATATAATATTATATTATTACGATGGTACGTATAGAAGAACAATTTTTTTATCTATTTTATACACAAACCTATATAATAATGTGATGTGTAACGAGCATTGCCCGCGAACGTTTCGGTTTTGATTAGACGCGAGTGTGCTGGAGACCTACGCCGAAGTAAACGTATGTTGTTGTTATTATTATTATTATTATTATACGCGTACAACGGTTCACCGCAAAACATTTTTATGGACTCGGAACGAATTATACGATACAACGTTTGTAATTTTTGTACACGCGAGAAAACGATAAGAACGAGTACGATTCGTACTATATACGAATATTACAAGTGTCTTATTAGCAAAAGAAAAAAGTAAACGCAACAGAATTTCAACGTTTTGCCGTGGTAGACGGAATAACCGTGTCTTCAAAACATCCCTTACACGTCTTACTTTTCACCCGTTTGGTGACGTGCCAAGCAAACCGCACTACAGGTCACACAGCTGACATTATAAAAATGTTTTAAATAAAATATCCGTATTAACGTGATTTGTCTGTCGTCACTGATTTGTCTGAACGGAAATCCTGAACGCTCTCGCTCCGCCAGCAAGGTGGTACCCGAGTTAAAATAATGTTTTACGAAAAAAAAACCATCTGGGATACGTGCACTGCACTGTCCAGTTACTTTTTTTAGAACAACCCGAGTACACGTTATAAAATATTGTTTTTAATACGAATACGCAATAATATGCGAACATGAGACGAGTGGTCTTGTATACGATAAAATTATGAAATACGTTTAAAATCATAAACATACGAGTTATCAGAATATCTTTTTTATCGTCAGTGACGTGTTTACCAAAAGTGGGCTCAGGTTAAGCCCTAAGGACCGAAGAATTAACACGTTTGACGCACGCATTACTCAAATTCCCCGTTTAAAGATAGATGGTTATTATGACAAGGAGTTTACGAATCTCACAAAAGATTTTATAGTGCGAATCTGCAGGAAACTGCTGGAAAGACTTACTAGAGTTTAATTCCACATCGGTGGTATCAGTTAGTATACACATTCATTAAATCAAACATTAATTTAAAATCGGTTATTATTTTTTCACGGGAGAGTTTTAATGGTTTAGTTGTGCTCATTACAACTGGCGGAATGAACGCAATAAACCCTGAAAGAGTTCTCACTAAACATTTCAATTAGACGTTTGGGGTTTTCTTTTATCTAAATTCTAATAAATTATGTATTGATGAGTTACCACGTTATGAATTAGGTACACATACAAAGTGTATGTTTTATTTAATTAATTACAAAAAAAAAATAACAATAAATATTTGGTATATTTCTACTTTACCGGAGAAATCGAAAAAAATTAGAAAAAATGTTTACGCAGCTTATATAGTTTTCGACGCTGAAACCGTTGGTGAAATCAAAATTTGGTGGTCGGACTTAGTTTAGAAGTTATGATAATTTCAATTTGAAAAACTTAACACTATTTCATTTATATGCTTAATAAATTAAACCGATTTAAAATGCCCAAAAGTGGAATAATGCGTTAATGTAGAATGTACGTGAATGGATATTTTTAGTTAAAGTTCCGACAAGAGCACGCGAATTGAATGATTGGAGGTGTCTAAGCGAGCATAGCATAGCTCGCCTAGACTTGTTAGGATGAATGATTTTATTTTTATTATTTATTAAATATATTGGAAAGTTTGTAGGTTATTTATTTATATATTATTTTCATGCGAATAAATTATGGTCGTCGAATTCGCTACAGGGCGATATTATAGTATATATTGGTATTATAATTGTATCATAATTCACTACAACATTATATTGAAAATGTCATTTATTCACAATTATAGATGTTATTAAATTATAAAATATAAAAAAGTTGATTTAAGAACGAGGGAGGGTTTGGACCGAGAATCGTCGTATTTATCCATTAGATACCATGTAGTATGATTTTAAAAATTGGAGAAAATAAACCATTTAGAGAAACGCGGTAAAATTATCATTGCTATAACTCGAAAACTAAATTCTGATTTCGCCGTAAGTTTTTTCGTCGAAAAACACATATTTTCCAAAAAAAAAAAAAAAAGTATTAAAAAAATCGAATTCTCCGGTAAAGTAGAAAAGTTCCAGATATTTCAATTCGAAGTATTATTATAAAAATCTAATTTTGCGTTTTTCTAGACCACCCAGAGGGAAATTGAAAGTACGCCGCTGACTTCTGTTATATACCATATAACAATTAACGCTGTTAATTGATTGTTGACTAATGGAATCAGTATATATAGTATATATGGACTTGTCATAAATGTCAAAATTATTTTCTCCTCCGGCGGTACTATAATCGTTAACAAAAAGTATTTTTGTTTCTTTTTTTCTCCAGACGCGCAATAGGCCGAGCGACGTCGATTAGCAGCCATGAATCGAAAAGAAGTACACGCATCATCCTCGACATTAATCATAAATTTCAAAAACAAAAAATAATACAAATGTCGCATTGAGATGGTAGTGGATCTGTATGATATACGTTTAACGAATAGAAGAATCGAAAAATCAAAAGTGTGAAGCAATAAGAAAAAAAAAAGAAGGAAAATCACTCGTATACGTTAGAAAAAAGAGTGCGCAACGTTTTGAAAAACTAATTTATTAACATTTCAATAAATATTTACCAACACTTTCGATTCTTATAATAACGTGCGATTTTCATTTCTTTCGTATACACGACGGAATCGGGGTTAGTAAAAGTGCACTTATTCATCGATCGTTTCTCATACGCGTGACAATAAGACACTAATTAATAGGTTTCTTTTTTGTTTTTTTTTCTTTATCGAAAACAAAAAAAAATAATCATTATCGGATATTGAACATCCACGTTCGTTCTGAACGTTACGTTTATTATTATTATCTGGTATATTCATCGGAGCTTCACACAATACACGTTCTTCAATATTATAAGCGTATATTATTTGCGCTCGTATATCATACATATACGGAACGGAAAGAAAAAAAAAATCTTTGTATTTCGATCCGATTGAAGGCGTTCCGCTATCGTAATGGATATACATTCGGCGGTGCGCGATGCTTAGAATATTGTCCGTCCTCAGACATTATAAAATAATAATAATAATAATAATATATTATTATTATTATTATTATTATTATTATTATTATTTATATATTATTATACGCGGCACCGAATGCGTATTATTATTATACGCCACTCGGTTACAGTCGCGGAGGCTGTAATGATCGCTACTCAATACTTTGTTGTCCGGGCGCGCTGGTGGTCGTTGTTGTCGTTTTGAATAATAATAATAATAAAACAAATGTGTATACGTACACGCGTAATAAAACATAAATATTAATTATACAAATATTCCCCCGAAGACCGTTTGCAAATACGCTTTTTTTTACGAAATAAAATATGTATATAAAATTAGTGTGCAAAAAACAAAAACACGATATACCGACGTGTATAGGTACGAAATAGACAGCGGCGTACAAAATGATGTACGTAAAATTATTTATTAAACCACACGTTATTTTAGATTATAGTCTGCAAAATCATAACTTTCTCCTTCTCGCCAGATATCTATAAGAATAAGAATAAAAAAAGAAATAAAAACGATATTGTTTCTCGTCGAGTCAATTTTTTTTTTTTTTTTACCGTGTTTCCACTATGATATTATTCGATTATTTACTAACGAACACAATAATAGAATTATACAATCAATATAATTAGAAATTACTACTTTTTTTTTTTTTAATATATAAATGAAGTCTTACAATAATATCCGACATTATTTAACAGACGTCGTTTTATTCGTATAACAAAATTAAAACGTCGTAATTTGAATATTCCAATATTGATTTTTTTTTCTTCATTTAAAAACAACGATGAATTACAAATATATTGCGCGCGACATTTTCTCGCCAGTTTTCCATTAACCAAACTTTATTTTATTCATTTTGAAATTCTTCGGATTTTAAATTGATTTCTTCCTAAAAGTTTTGAATAAAAAAAGAGTGAATTTTTTTCTTTTTTTTTTTAAAAAAGAATAATTTGTGTATTTGTATTGCATATACGTAATTCCATACAGTTGTTATTGCGGAGACTGAGTTGTACGATAAATAGGTATAAGTATAATTATATACGCTACAAAAGGCGGTCGAGAACGACATTGTAATTATCGTGTTTTACAAAATTTAATTACATATAATATGTAATGAGAAAATAAGAACAAAAAAAAAACCATCGAAAATGAATACTCGCAATTAATGGAAACAAAAAAGAACGTGTTTACTTTTGCTACGAGTTTCTAAATGACATCGTCAAGAGCGAATGAATAAAATATACGAAAACGTAATTTATATAATAATTGTAATCAATCGATTTCCACGTCGAAATCACTGCGCGTGCAACACAGTCGGGTTTTGTCTTCAAGTGCGAAGACTATACGAGTGATATGATAAAAAAAAAAAATAAATATTTCGGCTAAATCTTGCGGCGTTCACTTAAATTTGTACGGACTTTTCGACAATCCAAATTTTCGTACATGTGTACTATATACGTACGACGCGAAGAGCCATCAACTTCCAAAGACTAGGCACCCAGGAAGATGTTTTTCAGGAACCCAGAGAATCGAAAATATTATTTTTTTTTTTTTTAATTTCTATAAATGCGAGAACGGAAATATTGGCGTGTTTTATACACTATAAACGAGTTAAAGTGTCTCGTATTCGTTTTCCAATCATCGCATCGGCGCGACGAGCTGTACGATTTATACCAGGTGCAGGTCGGTTTTTTTTTTTGAAAGAAGAAAAATGAAAGTTAATACGTCAGAATTTGAGACTTGTCGCATTTCTGACAAAACCGCTTATTTTTGGTATTACGTGTATTGGGACACGAGTGATTTAAAATGATTCTTAATTTGGGTTTAACAAAATTAAAAAAAAAAAAAAAAGTATACATTATTAAAACAAATAAACGAAATATATAAAAAGTAAGGCATGTTTAGGATATTTAAAAAAAAAAAAAAAAATGTTTCAATACCAGATATAAAACATTTATAACGAGATCGTCCGTGTTAAAATCGTGGACCGTTTTGATATTACGAGTGTTACTTGGTACATTTTAATAGTGTTTTTTTTTTTTTTACACGGTGATCGATGAGCTCGTGAGGAAGACGATTGCTCCCCACAAGGACGTGCCTGATTTATGGGACGTGCGCAGATTATTTCTACGCGTTTACGGCATAGTAACCGCTAAACAACGGAAAACGCGTTGAAGAAACAAATTTTTTTTTAAAAAAAGAAAACTTTTATACATTAAAGTATCACATCGGAGAGATGCTCTTTACAAGTAGGTAAGAGTATTATATTTTATATACATATATCGTGTACGCTGAAGTTAATTATTATCAATGTTACGCGCGCAGTATTGCGTGGAATGGACGGAGCGTGCACGATAACATTTTATATATATATATTATACTCGACACACGTTATACAGATATGTGTGTTTTTTTTTTTTATAACGTTTGTTTAAGACTTTCTCGCGAGCGTATCAGTCATTAGCCGCGCGTATACGCGTTCGTTTGATACACACGGTAGGTTTAATAATAATAATAATAATAATAATACCGACCGAAAATCCGAACGTTCCATTAGAAAAAAACACACACACACTGCGGCGACGGTCGTTAAAACCGAAAAGAAAAATTATTTATTACGCGTCGGTTTCGAAATCCGTGTATTATAATCGAGTACGATTTAAAAAAAAAAAAAAAAAAGTAGAATAAATAAAAAGAATACGCGATTAATAATAACAATAATACTAAACGAAAACGCGAAAACGGCGTTCTTAAAAAAATGCTGCGGGCCGTATGTGCGTTCTCAAACGACCGAAATCGCTCTCAAACGGCCGAAAAATACGGACCGCGTGTGCTGTACGCACCACTAATAATAATAATAATATTAATAATAATAATAATACTAATAGAAACGAGCGTCATTACGACGTTTTCGTTCGAGCCGCCGTTCGCTCGATATGAAACAAAACCGTTTTATATCGAACCGTGTGATCGAAACACTTGGACATTGGGGTAACGTGTGCAAAACGGATTTTGGAAAAATCAAATAAACCCGGACGGCAAAGTTCATCGTACACCTATCAACCATCACCGTTGAAAGTTTATTATTATTATTATTATTACGTCCGTCTTTTGGTACGATCGGTGTCTAGAAGATCAAATCTCTACACTGGGACGAAAAAGTAAATTTTAAAAATATTATTTTTCGTTGGTAAAATCATATTGAAAACATTCGACGCTATACTTTGGACACGCGCAATAGTCGACCACAACGAAAACCACATTGAGATTTGAAAGTTAAGGGTTTATGCGATAAAAAATTCTACGTGGCAAAAGAGTTTATAGTGGAAATCTGCAGGAAATCGGAAAGACACGAACCACGAGAATTCCGCATCGAATATACAGTTAACGTATTTATGAAATAAAATTAGTTATTATTTTTAACGCGGTAAGATTTTATGGTTTAACTGCGATTGATGGACGGAACGCAATAAAACCTGAAGACAAGCGTTTTCACTGAACTACGTTCAATAAAAATAGACGTTTGCGATTTTTACGATAATTTTCTATTTTTTTTTTTTTTTTTTATTCTAACGAGTTCTATCGATGAGTAATTTATTGCTATTTGATTTATTCACATATATTCTATGTATGTGTTTTTTTAATACGCTAAAAAAAATTATTTAAAAAAAAAAGAGTTTATAAAGCGAACAAACTTTTTATGTTTTAATTTAAACCCCGTGCGCAAAAAAAAAAAAAATGTAATTCGCTCTCGCCGCGCACATTTAAATCTACCTACTTACGTTTTTTATTTAAAAATGTTTGTATTCATTATTAATTTGATCGTTTTGTCTATAACATCCGAGTCCAATAAGAGCGTTTTCATTTTTATTCTTTCGCACGTGGACGATTTGAACCGTTTTTTACAAAGCGAAAAAGAAAATGCGAACGTCTCTTCGCGTTCCCGTTGTTTTCCTCCGGCTGTCGAGTGTAAAAAACAAATGCGTCTTATATATATATATATATATATATATAAATATAAAAAGAAAAAAAATAAATCTTCAAAATTGCCGCGTTTCGTTTGATCGCTACCGATTTCGGAGACTAAAAGTTCGCCGCGCAGGTGCCGGTTTGCCGTAGAAAATTGAAACAAATTTTCTTCGCGCCGCGTGTGCGTTTTGCGCTTACAGAGCACGGAATAGCGAATCGAAAACAAAAAAATAAAATATTCTCCGACCAATTTTACCGATTACCAGGAACTGGCGGCGCGACGTCGGCCGCGAACAACTTTGCGTTTCGGGGCCATCTTCGCCGTTTTCGGAGCCGTTTAAACGCGAGGAGCGCTGTACTCGCCGTCCGCACAATGTATTATTATGATTATTATTAGAGAGCTGGTCGTCGTCGGCTTTTTATCAATCGTACACTTAATACGCGTATATAACAATATTTATTTTTTTTCCTCGCCGGCCAGTTACTTTTCTCTCTCTCTCTTTACGGTATAAGTATTATATATAAATATATCGTACGCACATCTTGACCGTACGACGGAGAACCGGTTAATCGTTTATTCTTTTTCTTCGTGCGGTTTATTTTTTTCTTACCTCTCCTTCTTTTTCTCCGTACACCACGCGAGCGAGTACCACCAATATTGTCGTGTGCGCGTATCCGATCGATTTGACGTATCTATTATCTCGTTGACCCACACACACACGGGGGGGGGGACGGACTTATCATATTCTATTACTTCGGATACGTACTATAACGTCGCTTCGGCGACGGCAACGCGTGGAGTATAAATAAATAAAACGGACGACAATAATTCCGTTTTTCGGATGTTTTATTCATGCGGGGCACTATGCGAGCCGCGTGCGCGCGCATTACGTTATTACTATATACACGCGTTAAATACGGTTACGACACAACCGCGTGCGGACTCCGCGATCTACTGCGCTACACGGTACGTTTTTTAAAAGAAGAAAACGAAATCGCTTTGAGCACCTCGAAATACGTCGTTATTCGCCGCGTTTAATACTCTATCTCGTTCGGTCCGCGGGCGGGCGAACTAATAGCGAAAACGAAATTCAAATCGGTTTTTATTCGACTCGAAACGTTTCCCGCGGTAAAACAAAAACGAATTCAACCGATTTGAAGTCCGACGAAAAAAACTTAACTCGACTCGGTGTTTGATAAAGAGTTGATAATTATTTTTTTTTCGCGTTTAGGACTAAAAAAAAAAATAAAAATTATCTTAATTGTTCAACAATCGGCTTTTCCGCCATTTACTTTTTGTTCAAATATCGACGAGATGTTATTCGATATAGCGAATGGCAGTCAAAGATCCGCCTAACAGTAAAAATCAAAGCAATCAGGTGTCGCCAGGACAAGTTTACGAACACCTAAAATTAGTCATGTATTTTTCGACTTCGGGGCATTGGACGCGTTAACGGAACGATAATAAAAAATAACCGATAAAAAACCAAGCCAATAGTAATTTATACTCATCGTGTCAATTAATAATTGAAATGGTCGAGTTAATAAGTTTGAAAAATATATTAAATTTTTAACTCCGCAAGTGGTCAGTGTTCACATTTATTTATCGCGTTATCGCGTTTCCACTGTTCGCGCGCACTGCAGTGTTTTCGAGATGGACGACAGACACACTTTAAGAGGATCTCTCGCATTTCGTCTCGCACACCTGAGAACCACAGTAGAACGGATGATTTTCCAACGTACCGATGCGATTGGTACTCTGTGAAAATAAATACGAATTCGTCGTATATTTTACCGGAACCCGAGTTTTTCCGATTTTTTTCGTTATATGATTTTCAAAAGAAAAAAAAAATTTTTTTTTAATTCGTTCGTTTAATTTTGTTCGAAATCTTTGAAACTTCCATTTATGATATGAAAACCGGAAAAGGAAACGACCGAATTCAAAAAACCTACGCACATTACTACACAATCGAGTTACGAATATTTTTCGTTCGTATGCGAACTTTTTTTGCTTATTTTTTTTTTTTAATATTTTCCACAGTCATCGATAAACGAAAACGGTTTGCGCACTGTATTTACGTCAGAGACTTCAATAGTCGTAAACTGAGTAACACGCGATTAATAAAACGTTTTATTTTAACACGATATTAACTGCGTACGAGTTGTTTATAGAACAATTTTTTTTTCAAGTTCACATATTATCGTATTCCATTAGAAATCGAATAAAAAAAAATTACGGAATAAACAAACGGTATTTTTAATATTTCTATAATTCGCGTTGACGTTTTCAGAAAATTAAAATTACACGCGACACTTTCGGGTTCTAAAAACGTTAAAATTAACAAAATATCAAAAAAAAAAAATGAATTCACACCGTAAATTTCATTCGTACCGTTACGGAAACCATTGAATTGAAGAGAAAAAAAGAATTACGATGACAATATATTATCAACTTTTTTGGGCGCGCGCGCGCGCGTCGGATATCGAGAAATCATAGATTGTCCGACGTTTTTTTTTTTTCAAAGTAAATAAAAAAATAGTTTTTTTCCTTAAATCCAATAACTTACCTGAATGTCGTTTATGTTTTTTTTTTTTTCTAATAAATGTTGTTCATCGACTGTGCGTGCCGGACGCCCGTTTTCGTAGCCGGTCCGGTATGCGGTGCTCCGGAATTCTTCATGTCAGTCGCCGAAAAATAGAGGAAAACATTGGTAGGAAAAAAAAAAGAAGAAAAACACGCGGCGCGACGTGCAATAATATAATTGATAGAATAATTTCGATTTTTTTTTTTTGCTATTTCTGAAATAGGAAAGAATAAAAAAGAGAATACTAGACACACAACGCGCACTGGATCGCGGTGCGCGACGATTATTATATTATATTCGCGTATCGTATTCAGACGGCGTCGGCGGCGGCGGCGCCGGAGACGACTGCAGCAACGGCGGCGGCGGCGGCGATGACGATCGGATCGACGACCACCGTCTAATTACCATGGTTATGGCGACGAGACGATAAATACATAATAAAAAGAAGAATAAAAAATAAATATATATTTGAATTTAGTTATCGGATTAATGATAATAATAATATTATTATTATTCGTGTAGAAATTTCGGCGATCTCTCCGTCTCGTTCCGTGGTCGCGGCGCGCGCGTGTCTGTCGGACGAACGGAACGCGGGTGACTGCCGCGGCGTACGAGACGAGCACGTGGCTTTGACGGACGGGGATCTTTGCCGCCGCCGCCGCCGCCGCTGCCGAGGTCGCGATCCGGGGGAACCGTATTGGAGTGGGTCGTCGTGTGCGCGTACAATTCGAACGTTCTGAAAAAATAAACAAATAGCGTGGATAAACGCGAGAATTTTCATCATTAGATCCTGAACGGAATGTATTTCGGTTTTACGCGATAATACCGAATTTTTTTGTGCGTACAACACAAAAATCCCGCCGAAATGTGTGCTCCCCGGCGGATCATTTTACAAATCGTATGTGGTTTTCGAAAGAGAATCGCGTACGATCGATCGGCATAAAAAACGCGATTTTGTTGAAATCGATTATTTTTTTTTTTTTTTTTTTTTGCTGTTATTCCTTCGTAAAATTGAAGTGTATTCGCTAAACACGTAACTAACATTACGCGTTACATTGGGCCAAAAAAACAAAAAAAATTCGAAAAATGTCTTTCAACATTTATCCATTTGTACGGGAATTATAGATTCCGAACGATTTAATTCATGAATGGAGTAATTTTTTTTTTTAAGACTTTAAACGTTAATACAACGTCTCAGACGCATTGTTTTTTTCTTACAAACGTAACCAATTATTTTTTTCGACAAAACGCATTAAAATTGTTTGTGGAAAATTACGTAAAACACTAATGATCTAATAGAGTCGTGAAAAACGACATAATTCGTATTTTATCAATGCGCCCTACTTCTACTATCAAATCTACGTCGGCGTTTATTAA
This sequence comes from Chaetogeoica ovagalla, assembly GCA_032441825.1. Taxonomy (NCBI): domain Eukaryota; kingdom Metazoa; phylum Arthropoda; class Insecta; order Hemiptera; family Aphididae; genus Chaetogeoica; species Chaetogeoica ovagalla. Next base: position 10,568,869 of record CM063729.1, read on the forward strand.
AAAAAAAAAAAAAAAAAAAAAAAAAAAAAATAGTGTATTGGTTTTATAAATGTGTAAATTTTTTTTAACATTTAAATAAAACTCAAACACACGATGTCGCCGGTATAAAAAAAAACCAATTGTAATTTATGTATTACCAAAAAAAAAAAAACCGATATTCTCGTTAGCTTCACACGCGTCTTTACTTAAAAAAGGATTTTATATCGCATTATTTTAGTATAACTTTACGTATGTATATTAATAATAATAATAATAATAATACGAAACGGTTAAATATTTTAATCGAAGTAATTAAAGTAACGGTCTTCTTTTTTTCCCCCCGCCCTATTACCATTAATAATTTAATTATACTTTTTGCGCACGCGATTAATACGAGTTTATATCGATTGAACATTAAAAGTGTAATTCCATTAACGGTTATACTCACTGGTCTTAATTATATACAATTTTTACATAATTCACGTTTTAAACGCAGAAATTTTATCTCTTTATTGAGCCATAAACGATTGAAATAAAAAATTTTATATTCCATTTTGAAACGGTCGCACGATATTTTAACAAGATATATGTACACGTATTACAATTCCAACACGGAATAATCGAAAATTCCACTTTAATACTAGTACGATTTATAAATCGATGATTAATTCGTATGATATTTCATGCACTCAAAATAATCCGCGATTTTCACGCGAAAAACACCAATTATTCAAATAATACGAGTTATTAGTTGAATAGTATACACTTAAATACGATACGATATTATATATTTACTCGAATTTTCCTAAAGTTCTCTTTTAAAAACTGGATTCAATCCAGAAAATGTTATTTTTTTTTCTAAAATTTGATTTCAAATAATAATAATAATAGTAATAATTTACTTAAAATGTGTATTATTATTTCTCCGGGGCAAACGAAGCGAGACCAAGTGCCCAACACCAGAATCATTGTAAAAAATATGTTTTTTTTTTTTGTATATATGTTAATGCTGGTAATTTAACGAGAACCAATGTTTTGGAATTCAAATTGCGAAGTAATAATGTAATATAGTCGCAAGCGTAGCAATAAGAGTGCAACGTATAATATTCACGAATCGTGTAAAATACAAAATAAAAAAAACATAATCGAATTAACATATATTTATCCGCACAAAAGGATTCCGAGAGAAGATAATAATAATTTTTGATTTCGAAATATAAATAAAATTCAATCTACAAAATTCCATTATGTTTATGAACGTAAGCATTGTCGATAAAAATGCGGTATATTTTTTTTTTTAACGAAAAATAAAAACATTATTTTAAATATAATATTGTTTTATTAGAAACAAAAAACAAAATCAATCGGTAAAAATAAATGAAATTCAATGAAATCATCGTAGTTATAACACCGAAAATTTGTTTCAATTACAAAATAAATTTTTAATTTACATTTTTAAACAGGCAATAAATGATGTGTTAAACGTGTTTTTTATACTACTATTCCCGCGCAATAATTATGCGTCAACGATTTAATATTATCTATATATAAGTAATTTATATACTTAAAGCTGCCATTACCGCTATACGATATTATATCTGTTTTTTTTTTTCATTTTATGATCAATTTCCGATAATAGAATTTTTCACACGAATAAAATATTCAAATATACACAGATAGTATTAATATAGTAGGTACTATGAATTTTCGTTATAAATAATTTATGAAAACTAAACATGTGTGTAAAAAAATGATTCAAAATCATTCCGAACCGTATAGAAACGAGTAATATAGTTTATAAAAAAAAAAAAAAACTCTAAACAAGTATTTACCGGGAGGTATTCTTATCAGAACTCATTTTTTGCTGTCCGCACATAGATTTCTACATATAGTGAGATGAGCGTTAAAAACGATAATTTAGTTTTATAGGTTCACTTATTACTGTTGAATTCGTACGTCGGATAATATACTTTTTTTTTTTATCCAATCCGAATCGTTTTTTTTTCTTTTTTTAACGAATTAGAAAAATTATATACTAACGTCTGCAATTAGTCTTTAGGCGAAATTCGTATAACAAGTTTACTACTGCTATAGAGGCGGTTATTATGTATAATATAAATTTTAAAATATGATTTCGCGAAAAACAAAATAAAAAAAAAAAAATTCCACGGACACGACAATCCGGACGTTTCAGAATTCAATAGTCATTTTATAGTTATAGTTATGCGAGTGTAAAGAAAGTACGTGAAGCTTTGAATATTAATTCGACGTACGCAAAAAAATTGCGGTTACGCAGAAGCGTAATTTAATAACCCCAATCGGCGTTTGTAAAATTTATTTATAGAATAAATATTTTTATAAATATTTTATAGAATTATTACCATTTCGGTATTATCGAATCGAACGGGTTTTGAAATTTATTTATATGTTTTTTTTTCTTTGCTTTGAGTGTGAGTGACTTTCGTATAATGACACGAGAGCAGCCTTCGTTAATACTCTCGTTGTGATAATTAAAATTTACAATAAGGCGACCTTAACGACGCTCAGTAGTATAAATACGAACACACACCGAAAACCTAAGTTAAGCCCCCGGCCAACCTCGTCTTTCGGATTAAACAGAACTTAATACGCTTAAATAAAATGTATTTTTATTATTATTATTTAATCCGATCGTACCACGTGCCGAATCCGTATTTAAGTACGGTGAACATATTAGCCGGCACATACGTCGGATATCTTTGTCGAATTTTTTTTTGTCGCTTTTCTTAATTTAAATTCAACGTCTGTTGTAGGAATTATTGGAAACGTGTAGGACGTTGGTAAGCGATTAAAATTATATTTGTCAGTGTTGAAAATTCCGTATATAACTGTGATTTAAACGTTCGGATTTTGGTGTACAAGAAACGTTTTTAACACGTTAATATTTTCTCGTTGAATTCGTTAGCTTTTTTTTATTATTATTATTATTATTATTGAGGCTTTTACGCACAGTTACGAATAAATAATATCATCATCGTAACCAACCAGTATTAATCTCGCGTTCATTTATTACGAAAATTATATACACAACGGTGGAAATCGTTATGGGATTAAACACGGCAATTTGCATAATAGTAATCAATTGGTCGGTTTATATATATATATAATATTACCATCGTCGAGACGGAGAATTTTAAGTGAATTTCGCACGTTTTCCGTTTACACGCGCGAGCGAAATTTCAAAACCGCGTTATATCGCAAATCATAAACGGAACGGGAAAATAAAAAACAAAAAAAAATCGTGTCAATTGAAAATGTCAAATACGAAGACGAATCACGATGGACCGTGATGATGTTTCGAATGTACCGATAGTAGTAGTAAATATATATTTGGAAAAGAGATTGTCTGTTTTTTTTTTTTTGTCCGGAGCAGGGGCGTATTTACTCCATCCCCTAGGGGGGGGTGAGTAGAAAAACGGCCCGTCGAATCTGTTGCCAACTTAGAAAAATTATATGAAAATAATAAGTTTTAAATAAAAAAATGTTTTATCACATTTTAGTTTAAGGTTCGATCAATTTCAGTTGTCAGTAGTAGACATAGGTACATACACAAGTATCTAGGGGGGCGGCGATCGCTCCCCCCCTTTTATACGCTCTTGGTCCGGAGTAGAATTATTGTTTTGGACTCAAAATTTGGACGTCAACGTTTCGTTGTAATTAATAAAATGAAAATATATTATTACGTCGTCGTCTCGCGTCGCCTTTAATATCCGCGAAACACAGACTCGTGCATTATTCGGCGGCGGGATGCTGCGATTCCACACGCGAAAATCATTTACATTTTCTTACCTTCTGTATTAAGAAGTTTTATAACCGAATCCGATTCGTTGTAACCCGTAACCGAACGCGAACGAGAACGTCAAACTGATTTATACTTCTGGCATTTATCGTAGTGCACTATTAAATATCGACAGTTTTTCGGTGCCACGAGTCGCCTACGAAATCGGTTACGCGCTTGTTCTAAACGATTTTCCCGAGTGCGTTCGTTTTTTTTTTTTTTATTTTAAACGTTTTACACATTTGACAATTGCCGGCCGCGAAGAAAAACCACATAAGGACGCCGATTACTTTTTCGTATCCGAAATTACTAGGCCACGGAGGGCCGTCTCGGCGGTATCCGTTCGTCCAACCCAGATATTTATAATAATAATAATAATATTATTATTATTATTATTATTATTATTATTATTATTATTATTATTATATGTTTCGATCTCGTTTATTCGTATCGAAATTGTTGTAAAAAAAAAAAAAAAAAAAATTAAATAACCACAAACATGATGTACATGAATGAACTTAAATTGCTGATTTTGAACGGTCGCGGTAATATTTTCGCTGGATAAAAAAAAACATATTTACATCAGTGGCGGTTATAGGTACGCGATCGGGAAGAGAGAAGGTGGATGGATGGCCGGCATCGACTTTTGTAAAAAAGGCCTACACAAAGAAGAAAAATAATATTTGCTAAACAAATTCGACGTTGGAATTTTGATTATTCCGCGGAGAGGAAAAAATGATAATTTTTTTATTAACTGCGTTAATATTTCGATATCGATACGATTTATCCGAACACACAAAACATTGAGTTTCATCAAATTCTTTTTTTTTTTAAATCCACGTCGGCGACGGAGACAAATAACGAGACGCACGTCACAGAATAGCGCCTCATATTATACGATAATATTAATAATAATAATAATAATAATACATTTCCCTTGATTTTTTTTTGATTTTTTTGATTTTCAATTTCATTCCGTCCGGGCACATTTACCATAACATTATTAATTATCTCGTAAATTACGCGTCTATACGCCACGAAATATCGCGTGATTAATTGAATCGTGTCGGAAGCCGAATTATTATTACTTAAGAGAAAATTTACTTACCGAACTCGGCCACGCGCGTTATTTAACTTCGGATGTCCATGTGTATTGTATATTGTGATGGCGTCGACCATGACCCGGTTTACCGAGATAATATAAAATATTTATATAAATGTGTCGGAGATGATCGGTTCGGTACGAGACGAATCCTATTGTAACGAACAATATTTCTTTACGAGCAGAACGAAACTATTGAATTTTGATTTTCTTCTCCATATTATAACGGATAAACGTCGTGTTTCACAGGCGGTGTTCGTTTAGCCGATGGGCCGAACCGAAAACCCAAATGCGAATCGAGAACTAAACAGAATCCGATTGACCGATAATCGATATGGCTGCGGGGATTAATCGTCGAACGCGACGACGATCTAAGATTTTTTTTTTTTATATAAATCATCAGGAACGCTCGCACATTATTCATTCGGAATTGAAAAAGTTCTCTCGGTTCGAACCGTCTGGCGGACGGGAAAAAACGACAATATTATTATTGTTGTCGATCAGGTAACGAGTGTGAACGTCCGAGTTGAAATTAAAAAAAAAATTAAAAGTACACCGTTCGATACGGGGAAGATTTTAAGGAAGAGTTATACACGTACTCGCATAGGTATAAATTAATTATCATCTGACGTACTATGAAGTTATTTGTTATTTACATCAGTCTTTTTGACGTAACACGTTCGTATTCCAATCACATAGTTTAAAATTTTCATTTATACGAAAACGATCGTACGTTGATTTTTTTTTTTTTTTTATGTAGACTAAGTTAACGTTGAATCGTCGGACGTACATTTGTTTTAGATTCTGGGTGAAACGAGCATAACAGCATGTTATGGTTTTTTCTGTCTTCTCTGTGTTCGAATTTTCAATGATCTCGTCGTTATGCGTTACAGTTGAAAATTGTATGTTGTCGGCGGTACCTTATTTGAAACAGTTTTCGATTTTATCAATAGTTTTTTTTATGCGTAATTCAATAAACAATTCAAAAATTGGTAGTAAAACTGTTTTCTCGATGGTTTTTCTTTTAATGCAGTACAAAAAAAATATCATCGAAATAATGGTCCTAATGTCTTCCAATTTTCTAAATAATTTTAGTAATTATTAGACGTTGAACTATTTAAATCGCAAAAGGAGTATTTTTTTGATTATAGAAACTGAAAATTAAATTATTCGTATACGTTACACAAACTATGTCTAAAAATCTGAAAATTAATAATCCTATAAGCGACAATTCCATTATTTTATCGTTTTAAATTTTCCGATAAAGTGTGTTGCAATATCGTTACTTCAAATCTTTTTTAGTAATAGCAAAAATAATAAAATTTTTATCTGAGTATGTAATTCACTCGAGTTACACCCACAACGCCAAAGACTCGCTATCATTTTTTATTTTTTTTTTTTTGATAATGTATGATTAGACGATTATAACTCAAAACAAAAAAAAAAAACTAAAACTTAATACGTTTAGTGCATGTTTGAAGTAAATCGACGATTCGCAAATGTATAATAAGACAGACAACAACACAATATTATACGCGGACTTTTAAATATATATATTTTTTTACACTAAATATTATATTTAAAATCGTGTTTATAACATTTTTTTAGAGAATTTTTGACTGGAATCACGTTCGATGACATCGAAATTACAAAAAAAAAAAAAAAAAAAACGACGAATTCGCACGAGTAAATACGCGGTTTGAAAAACACGTACGTATATAATAAACGAGAGAGAGAGAGAAAATATGAATCGCGTAGAATATAATACACGATAACTAGTAGTCGGCCGAACACGTTTCCTTTTTTATTTTATACATATATATATTTATTTATAATTATTACAATTATGATGAAAATTCGTCCGTAACGAAGGAAATGCGTTTTAATTTAAAAGTAAAGTTTAATTGTGTAGCTATGTATAATTTATTAACTCTCGACTGCACGGGCCCGCGGACACGTCTTGTTTTTTCTTCTTCTTCTTCTTTTCTATGGCATCCGATTCGTACGAAAAAGTAACATCAATTAATAATTTAATTATCGTAAAACGTCTTGTCCCACCAATAATAATCGCAAACTGCGTTAAACAATTTAATTTTTAATATATATATTATTCCTTTTATACTCATTAACAAATACTGTTCGCAATTCGTAATCGGATTTTATTTCATATTTTTATACATAGTCGAGTGGTTTTTAGTATACCAGGTCGGACCTGGTTTGTTATAATTAAATAATTACTACTACTTTTAGATTTCTCTGTTTTTTTTTCTTTTCTTATTTTTTTACTTTTTTTTTGTAAACTAAAAGTTTACACGGTTTGAATACACACGCCGCAATGTTTTTTCTCTCTCGGGAGAAAAACATTATATTACTCGGTTATACGCGATGCATTTAAATATTCTACAAATACAATTTTTTCTTTTTTTCTAGAAGAAATTTTACATATTAATTTGTTATATTATTATCGTAATAAGAGCGGCGCAAACGTTATGCGACAGGAATTATCGTGTTAAATTGGAAATTCATACAATATAACGTTGTAGAAACTAATTATTATTATTTTTATTATTGCGCGAAACCGATTGTAATTTTCTGGAAAAGAAAAAACTTTTTAGTTATTCATTTAAGTACAGTTATTCGTATGTATATGTCGTCTTAGCAGGAAATAAAGATTTTTTTTTTTTTTATGTCAGTTTTCGATAGTTGTTAGGGAGAAAAATATGCGTGTAATCATTTTACGACGTAAATATTAAAACAGAAATGTATTTTACTTTTTACGGATTTGAAACGTTGGAATTTTTAATTAACCGTTTTGTTCGCTCTACGTTCTCGCTACATTTTAATAAAAAAAAAAAATGTATTAAAATTTAATAAACGTTATTATACAGCTGCGTCAGAACGAGTTTTTGCGTTGCAAAACCGAAAACACATCCGTTTGACGCAATCGTTCGTCCATCAACACATAATTTCAAAAAATAAATCAACAAATTTTCAACTGTACACACATCGTCCGCATTAACATGGGAGTACATCTGTTTTTAAGGATTTAAAAACGCGAAGAAGTCAGAATTCGAATTTGGATTTAAGTTGTTAACGACTCATATTTTTCGTTGATATCTAATGAAAAAACGGGAAAATTTTATCGGCTGTTTCAACGTGATTCTACGCGCGTGTCGAATAGAAAATATAAATCCATTAATATTGTTTTTTTTTTTTTTTTTAATTCGAAATTTATATCGCCCTAAATACTCGTAAAATTAATTACTGTTCTCCCAAATCGAATGTAATAAACATAACATTATATTTTTTTGATTCAATTCAATTTGATTTACGGATTATTTTTAGCGAACTTATGCAGGGCGCCTACTCGTTTTTTTTTTCAAAAATAAAATAAGCGTAACAGAATAATAACCAAAATTAATTTATAGTTTATTATATTATTATTGTTATTATTATTATTATTATTATTATTATTATTATTATTATTATTATTATTATTATTATTATTATTATTATTATTATTATTATTATTATTATTATTATTATTATTATTATTATTATTATTATTATTATTATTATTATTATTATTATTATTATTATTATTATTATTATTATTATTATTATTATTATTATTATTATTATTATTATTATTATTATTATTATTATTATTATTATTATTATTATTATTATTATTATTATTATTATTATTATTATTATTATTATTATTATTATTATTATTATTATTATTATTATTATTATTATTATTATTAATATTATTATTATTATTATTATTATTATTATTATTATTATTATTATTATTATTATTATTATTATTATTATTATTATTATTATTATTATTATTATTATTAAAGAAAGCCAACATGGGATATAATTGAAAACTTTAAAAATAATTTTTTTTTTTAATCGTATTTACGTACGCGTATATTATTCGAAACGCGGTAAAAAGAAATAGAATACGACTCCGTTACATAATAGTGAATATTATAATGACTGGTACGTATTATTAGTATTGTCGTCGCGTTCGGTAAAGTTCTTTTTTTTTGCCAAAATGTTTTCGTGTTTTCCGTCCCGCGCGGTTCACGTTAATTGCACGACGACGGTAGTACGCGTTCGTAATACAAAACCTATCGTAGAAAGCCGCTGCCACGCATAACATAAAAAGACGTGGAGAAAAATACACGGATTTGGTTATTCTCTCTCTCTCTCTCTCTCTCTCTCTCTCTCTCTCTCTCTATTTCCCCGTTTTTTTGTATTCCAGTATTTATAAACACGTAGTTATTATTATTATTATTATTTCATAAATATATATATATATATTTTTTTTTTTGCACAAAAAATTATACATTTTGTGTTCAACAGAAACAAAAAGAAAAAGAAACGACAACGTGTCGCCGTTTCGTCGAGATGACACACACACACACAAATAGTGGGCAAACGCGAACTACGTAGTTGTTCGCGTTTGCCCGCCGGGGCTACACTGAGCTGCCTTTGCTTTGCCTCGAGGGATGGCTATGCCTTTACCTATACCGGGCTTGCTAGGGGATGGAAGTGAGGGATTGTGTTGGTCACTGTCGGTCTGCCCACGTTAGTGGGTACGGTTTAGTTAAAAGTTTTGATGATTGGTGGGGGATGGGATATGCCGAGGAGACGGATGTAATCGTGGACGGAGAAGGAGTATTTGTAGAACACCGTTTTGGCTTGAGTTTGAATTGAGTCTTGGATTGATTTAAAGTTTGCAGATTTCTGGAGGACCGAATTTTTGACGAAAAGGGACAAGCCCGTTATCGTACGGATGCCGATGTTCTGGACGGATTCTATGCGTTTCCACTGGGAGGGGCCAATGAAGGGCGCCCAGGAGGAGCCCGCATGGGTAAGGATGGGGGACTGAGCTGTCTGTTAATTGCGGACCGCTATTTATACGTGTTTTTCTGCGTGGCGGCCACTCCCTCCTTGTCGTTTCGTAGCGCTATCTGGTAACTATTTTCATTTCCCGTTTTATCGCGGTCAACAGACACGCTATGTTGGTATACGCGGATGTTTAGTTTGACGCTGACCGAGCGATCAATCGATTGTTATTAATATTTAACCTATTCTAATGAAACGAAGTATACGTTTACCATTTATTTACTGGTTTACTCACATTTACACGTTTACTCGAGTTTGCCGTCAGCTAAGCACTAAACGCTCGATCACGACCGATGATCAGCGCATACCGTATGCGCTGATCGTCGAGCGAGCACTTATTCCAACCTTATACACGATGTTCAGAGGAGTGGGGTGCTATGAAAACGGAGCGTAACCGTAACATAATCGAACCAACTTACAAGTCAATATTTAACTTACAATTTTACTGTAAATGCACACTGATTCATGTGCCTATTTTAAATAGTAAAACGATGTTTGAATCGAAAGAATCGTTTTCATGGCACGATTAAACCCATGTAAACATTTGGTATTCATTTTTGTCAAAAACACGGTACTATAAACCAGATTTTCATCGTACCTTGGACCATCATTTATTGATGATTTAAAACGGCGTCTGCACCTAAAATGCTCCTCGGATAGTCCAGCACCCTTATTAAACGTATGAAAGAACAGTGTGGAAATAGTAAAGGAAAAAAAATTCTAATGTAAAATTGTCGAATATATTCGTTTTGGACGATTTGTATATGAAAATATGAGCTCAAAACGTAATAAAAGCTATTATTTAAACAATATTAAAAAAAATTTAAATCATTCGTCATAATTTTATTTCAGATTTATATAACTTGAATTTCGTATAACTTTCAAAGAATAATAAACGAAATTTCTATCAAAATCGTTTTTCGAAAACAAGAATTTATCGTCTTTGCTTTATAGTTAAGAATATTTCAAATAGATCTCTAACAATATTCGATCAAATGATCCACTGCAACGCTGCACACTGATGACAATTTTTTCTTTTATTATCGTTTTTTTGTTATTAATTTTGAAATGAATTTACAAGCTCATACAATTTACGTTTTTTAATATGATACGAGTAAAATATACAATTTTTTTTTTTTAATTAAAATTCTTAATTTACTATCTTATGGTATTTAAGATTACCGAAATAGACCAATAAAATGTAATGTGTAGACTATAAAATGCGTAAAAACTAAAAAAATGTAAACACGCTTTCTTTTTTTAAAAAAAAAAGCATTTGGTGTACAAACAATTTTTTAGCCCACTTATTATACATTTTATAAAATACGGTTTACTCCGACCTAGGTCTTCGTAGGTGTAATTTTTATTACGATGAATTGTGTATTCGGTAAATTCGACGAGATGAATTTTTTAATTATATTTTTCTGTGCTCGTTACAACGCATGCATATTATGATTCCACGTAGGAAATTTATTAATTTTCTCGGTTTTTTTTTTTTTAATATATTGTTACGTTCGAATTTTATAAATAATTTTTACGTTCAGTCGGGTTATTTTATTTTTTTCTTTCTACACAACAATTACCTATTTCAGTACGTATAAAACATTCGACTAGAACAACTGTAAACGACATTTGTCAGTACTTTTTATTACGTACGCTATGCTTTATGTATTATTGTATTATATTTAGCGACAGAGTCACAATATCGAGCAAGTTATCTGAAACTACTAAATCCCCGCGTAAAATGTATTTTTAGTAAAATTAACGTAAGTACTCGAATATAATGATAAAGACAAGCGTTGAATTCGGCAACAACCACTGCAACATATAAACACAATTTAATGTGCCGATTTTGAAACACACAATTTTAATCGATTCGAAAAATTGAAACCAGCCCGAATGGCCAATTAATTATTATTGATGTCGATTGATATTTGTCGAACCGCATTGTGGCGTAGAAAACATTAACACTTTCGTACATTATGCGTAAGTATATAAAAATCGAAATTAGGTTAGGTCAGTGTAAACCAGCCCGAATGGCCAATTAATTATTATTGATGTCGATTGATATTTGTCGAACCGCATTGTGGCGTAGAAAACATTAACACTTTCGTACATTATGCGTAAGTATATAAAAATCGAAATTAGGTTAGGTCAGTGTACAGTAAATTAAAACTAATTATACATTCAAATGTAAATGTGAGAAGCATTAAAAAAAGTTTTGAGAATTACAAAAATATACTCGCGTGTATATATTATGCAAAAACTAATTTACAAAGATGTAAATTTTAGAGAGTAAATACAATAAAAAATATCGTTTTGTTTTTTTTTTTTCAGAAATTCTTTCGTACAACCTTGTAAGTTTAACAGGGAAAACGGTGAAAGTCGCTAAGGTATTTTATGAAAATGAATATCGTTATGTTTGTTAGAGTAAAGAAGTATATAGTTGAAATTACCGAAGAATATGTATAAAATATGACGTCTTTAGTGTACTGAATACATACGCAGCAATGGAGTGGTACATATTCGTAAATTATTTAAAACGTTTAAACTTATATAACGCTATATGCGTGTTAAAAACGTTTTACTTTCATACTGTTCAATATTCAAATACAAAAATCGTGTAAATTATCATTTCACGTATAAACCGGAGTTAACCACTTGAAATTTATAGATAATTTTTTTTAATTTTGTAAACGTCCAGCTTAGAACACGTTTGGAAAATATTGATACGGTGGTCGAGTACAAGACGCTTGTTTTCTATTTGGCCGCAATTCGACTGAAAACGTATCGATTCCATTGTGTTATTTTATACGAGTCAATGTGTTTTTTTTTTTTTTTTTGACACTCGAGAAAAATGATCATAAAACACAGGATAAAACAGAAACTTTGGCAATTAATTATATAATTCGAACGGGAGAAATTTTTTCTTCTTTACCCGGCGCGCATTACGACATTAATGAGTGAATATACTTATTGTTCATGATTAATTCGAACGCATATCCATCAAGCACCCTGTGTAGTCTTCGTCCGAATTCTCCTGTGTTTGTGTCAAATCATAGGGCACGTGTCGTCTTTCCAAACCTTGTTTTACGAGAAATAAGAGAAAAATCCTACTCTTTTCGTCCTTCTATGCAGCATAATATTATAGAACGTTCAGGAACTTTTGGAATGTATAAAGTACTTTTTTTTTTTTTACACTGTCCTAATTATTTTAAATCATCTATAAATTTCCATCTACAACACATCTTTCTCGCCTTTTCTGAGTCTTTGTTTCACTTGTCTTACGCCAGAATCGTTTCTATTTCTAATACTCTCGTCACACTGGACATTCCTCCTATGACTAATACAATACATAATATTTGTAACTCGCGGTGACTAAACACCGTGTTTTACCAGTTTATAAACACACATTATAATCGTATGACCGTCAAACTCGATTACAAAACAATGTGTTAAACACACACACACAGAAATCAAATGACGATGCGAATGTAATAATTATAATTATTATTATTGTTATTATCGGGTCGTGTAAGAATTAAGTGCCCGCGTAGTCTTCGGGTGAAAGTGTAAATACCATTCGTCATAGTAGTCTAAGAAATCTCCGGACTGGGAAACGATTGGTTTTGGGAGAGAAATCCTATACAAATACGACACTTATAATACTTAATTTTATTTTATTTATATTTTTTCCCCTCTCGTTTTCCGCGACAATAGTTTTTGTTTTTGTTTGTTAAGGACAAGTATTTTTTTTCCTATTTTTTTATATATATATATATAACTTCGTCCTGTCTGCAGAAATCTACGCCGGACGGCTAATACGTGCCTGTTTATATAAACTATTCGACCGCACTTGCGCCGTTCGCGTTTAAATCGAAAAATGTGATCGTTATAATACGAATATATTATAATAATAAATATATGTGTACAAAGCGCGCAGCAATTATTATTGAATAATAAATTATTAAAAAAAAAAAAATCAGAGAAACGTTTTAACACGAGAATAAAAAGGACGTGTACCGAAGAAATAGAAAAATAAAAAAAATATATTAATACTCCTAAATAAGTATACGCGAATAAATTACAATCGAAACGAATAGTATATTACGAAAAATAAAGAATTATAATATGTAAGAGTCGTTGTATTTGAATTCGTTTATTTACTATCATATTATAATTACGGCTGCCATCGTCAGGTTTAAGAAAATAATAAAACAACGGAATAAAAACAGAATTACTACAGAGACAATTAAGAATATTACAATAAAAAACTGATAGAATTTCAAAAAAAAAAATACGACAATGAAATTGTATACGAAATGAATTAAATTGTTTAAAAAAACAACTATGCCGTGTTATTAATATATATTAAATAATGATATATTAAATATTATTTTTTTAATTAGGCTTACACGTTTATATATGACATGTTTAATTTTATTGAGTACGTGTAATTTTTCCGAAACTAACTTTAAAGTTAACATTACGTCGTATATTTAAAATATCTATTTTAAAAGCAATTAGTATGATATTTTCTAAAACATGTTTGAATTCGAATTTTTACTCTTTTTAATATTATTTCAGACCCATGTTCTTATAAAGTTTCTATTCGTTTTACCGATTCAAAATTAATTAATACGACTATATTTAAATTCATAAATTTCAGATTAGGTTAAATTTGTTGATAATTAATAATCATTTGAAAATTGTTTTATTTTATAGTTTATTTGTTTGATTAAATTGTTATTATATTTACATTATTATTTCAATAATTATCGCGTGATTTTCGAGTATTTTAACCTTCCTTGTTTATTTTTTTTTTTTTTTTGTTGCAAACATAAATTAGTTCGTACACACGCTACACACTATTTTCGTTGCCGATTTCTCATGGATTTTCGTATGCGCAAGCGTTATAAATATTTGAAATCTTACACGGTTACGAAAGTAAAAATTGGTTTCGCGTGACTGTAATTCATAAATAATAACAATAATAATAATTGAATATTCGTATTTTATGAGCAACCGGTAGACCGCCGGTTAATTTATTCGGATTTCAGACGAGCACCTCCGGCGTTGTGGCGAGATCCGTGCACTTTTCCATACGAAAACGGAAGCTTACAATAATAATTTAGTATATAGTGATTTCCCCCATATTGACATAGATATTATATGATTGTAGATTGCGTTTGTTCAAAAGAACATTTGCTCCGAGTGTCCCTCCATTACATCTGAATGTGTTTTAAGTATTGTAGCGGTTAGTTTAAGTACCAAATGATTAAAAATTACCATCGAAAATTCGATCAAAGAATACAAGTAATCGCGTATATTATAAAATCACGTTAAAATGATATATGAATGTTAAAGTATCCGAAATATCCCGGTAATTTCTTTACTTGAAATCCCATTTTTACCCGGGGAGTTCGATCAACCGAAATTATTTATAGTGGTGACTCGTTGACGCGCACGGTGGTGTAAACGAAAAAAAAATAACTCCCTCGTAAGTATACGTATTTTGTTCGTGTAACTTTTTTTCCCCCTTCACTTCGGCCCGATCGACTTACTGCGACAGCGGCCAGAAACTCGAGCAAATAAATCGTCATTTTCTTCATCAGTCAAGAGTGCTTACGCGAATATTGATAAAAAAAAAAAATGAAATCATAAATAAATAATAATTTAAAAAAAAAATAATAATAAAAAACAGCAGCAATCAATCACGTAACACCGCCGTGATGATGGCTTCTCGTAAAGTCAAAACCGTTTAGTATTACTGCAGACACGAAACAAGTATCTCGTGATGATGAACGAAAAAAAAATATGAAAAAAAAAAAATGACACTCGTATTGTGTTGGCTATAAACGGATGAATCGCACTATATATATATATATTAATATATATATATAATATATCATATATATTTATATGATCGAAGATCGGTATTTTGTACTCGTTCGATTCTCGTGCTAATTTTTCATTTCATACAAGCGTATTATATTATAAATCACGTGCGTATCTGAGAGGGAGTCCGTTGGGTCCAGACAACCCCACGCCCCCACAATAGAAATTTCTTTTTCTTTTTAAAAATTTTCAAAACGATTTTCGACGTAAACATAGAAATATTATTATTCGAAGCGCGATAAATATTCCAGTTAAATCGTCTATTCGTATATTCGAAATAATAATTATGGGAATAGACGAAAATCTCAAATATATATAAATATTAGAAACAAAACTTTTGTTTATGTTCGGATTCTTTTCAATCGTCCATTCAATCTGTTATATCGTAGTTAAAATTGTTGAAAGAATTGCTCGCACTGCTGATATCGATCGTCCAAATGGAGAAATCCCGCAGAATAATTAAATTATCGTCCTTTCCAAAAAAATATTAATTTTCTTTTAAAAGTTCTAAAAATAATCTCGATATATACAACAACTCCCGGACGAACCGTTTAGAAACGTTTATACGAAACTCTTAAATATTAATAAATTTGTTCATATTGCCGAAGAAAACCAATTTCGCACTGTGAAATGATGATTAGTTAAACATTTTGTTTATCCGTACGTTTTGTTTTAATTCCGCTGTTGTTTGAACAATAGCGAAAAAAAATTATCTATCGTACTATTAATCAATTATAAAATGTATTTTGTTTGATTGTCATATTATATTTCAGCAAAAGACCGAACTCGTTTCCGTCCACACGAAATATCAACACATAACTTCGTAAGTATTTATTAAAATTACGATACACATTTTAGAGCTCCACGGGCCGTGAAAAAATTTACAAACGTTCTTACTTATACACCAGCGGTTCGCGAAATGAACAACGCTCGCGCAGTATTTAAAAAACAGTTCAAACAGTCTGTACAGTCTATGAATTCTACGATTAAAGAATAAAAAAAAGAAAGAAAGAAAAACAGTAATAATAATATTATTATTATTTTAATCTTACGATCACATTTCACGGTCACACGCCCGCGAGTTTGTCAAACCTCACGAATCCGTGAACCTGTTATTCGATTCGGACTGCACGAGATAGAGATCACGCGCACCGCGCGATTGGTACACGCCGCAAAACCATCCGATTTATCTTATATTATTATAATTTTTTATTATTATTTTAACATTCGTCATTCGCCTTAAAATAACGTTTATTTTTCTTTTATCGCGGCATGAAATCGTTCGTTCGCATCGTATTTCGAAATTCCAGTCTTTTACCACAAATATGAATTGTTATCTGTAAATCGTTTTACACTTCTATATAGGCGCTCGAAACATCCGCTAAAATAAATTCTCGTCCGGAATTCGTATTCCCTAACGCGCGCTGTGAATACATAACCTTACCGATGATTTGTATAATAATTCCGAATATTTTAAATCTTATTGACGGGTATTTGTGGCTCATATAAAATGTTTCGTCGGCGAAAAAATACAAATTTTTGTTTTTTTCCGAAAATTTTTTTATAATTCAAACAATATTATCGTTTTCGAAAAATTCGATACATTTCACGGTTTCGCGGAGTGATTCTTTCGAGCTTTTGTTCGAAATCGATCTGATGTTGTTCCCACTTCTCTATTCGATCGGAAACCTTTAACTAATATTTTTCTTCCTTAACCTCGTTTTAACGTCAATGCGGAAGTGTTGCACGAACGGAAGATAAATTTCATTAAAATAACCCATCTGCGGCGCAAACGTAATAAATATAGCGAAACTCAGCTTTTTTTTTTTTTTTTTTTAGCTCAATCAAATATCACGCGCGCATGCCGCGCTAACGAACGCGCTTAATGAGCTAATTTCTACATACCTTTTACGTCCGTTCGTTTAAAAAAAGAAAAATAATAGCAGTAACAGTCTCGAATAAAACACCATAACGATTTCGTTTAAAACATAACAATTTATACGTATACATAAATATAAAACTTTCCTTTGTGTATCGCGAGAAAACAAATATACAAATTATATGGGTGTGTACGCGAATCACTTATGTGTGCGTTAAATCAAGGTTAATATATGAAATTCGTTATTTTTTTTTCTCCGATTTAACTGGTTTTGTTTTTTATTAACGTTCTTTCATTCGGTGCTTTAACATTTAAAATCTTTCGTTCCTAGAACTTTATTTTTTTTTCGAATCGACGATTTTCTTCGGTGTTCAAATAGTCTAGTGAATCGCATACTCTAGAATTTAAAAAACTGTTTACATTAAATAATACACACATTTAGGTGACCTACTTCGGCGAGAAATATTTTTGAAATTTTTCCAATTCGCTTTTTTACCGATGTATAAAATATATATGTTTTTTTTTTTTTAATAACTTAATACGGGTATACATACTCGTTAATGTTTACTATGCGGACACACGTCACAGATGTGCTGACGAAAATCCGATAAAAACCTTCGTATAATATATTTCCGAAACGAGTACATTTGTGCAGTTAAAAACGTGTAACTGTGCAGTATACGCGCGTTTACAGACGTGTTCCGTTTTTAAGATTTACGTGTGTTGACTGACTGAGACGAGACCTGCATATAATAATAATAATATAAATAATAATAATATTGTTTTCCTCAGATTACAGAATACATTTTCAACACTAGCATATAGTGGGTAAATACATATTTAAAGTAATTTTTACACTTAAATAGACAATGTTAATAGGAAAAAAACATTTTGTTTCGCTGTTAAAATCATACCTCGTAATAAAGGTATTCGTTTTTTTATCGTTTTCCTCGATTTCTCACCTGCACTTACCTCACTCGATAATAAAACTGATCTATTTTAAAACTTCTTCGGAGAGAAGGGAAAATCATAATTAAAACGGTACTTTGCCATTGAGAAAAAAAGAGGATATTACTAGATAATAATATTAGAGTACGAATTTCGAAGAATTTGTATCTTTGCTTGACACGATACTTTCCAAAATACAAATTCGTTTACAAGTACATACACTCTTCCAAAAACAAATTTTTTTTCTACTGGTTTTCTTTAGACCATTCTTAACTTATTTCCAGTAAATAAAAATTCATCCAAAACTGAAATATAAACTCAATACCAATACAACATCAGGTGTTATTACATCCGATTATTCACGTCCTTCAATACCAAAATATGTTTTCTTATCGTAAACGATTATTACGCTTGTATCGGTGGCCAATTGTCAACATTTTATTCTATTTCATAAAATTTTATTAGGATATTTTTTATTTTTTTTTTTGTTACCGTTTAAAAATCCTGGCAATTGTATATTATAATTGAATATACGAGAACTCTTCGCAAATTATCGAATTTTCGTCGGCAATTTATTCGGCCTGCACCGCGGACGTCGAAATCGTCTACGAAACGCGGAACCGCGAGACGCTCTCGTTTTCCAGAATACGTTCGTTCGGTAACCGTAATGCTATAATATGTGTTGATGTACATAATATAAGGACCGAGGAAACGACGCGATTGGTGATCGACAAGAAAATCGTTGAAAAAACGAAATTAAACGGCGTCACACACCTGACCGTTTCGGCAGTGTGAAATATATAACAATGCCATACGAGCGTTTAGTGTACAATATCAGTGCTAGAATCGCGCCAATTACGCGCGAACCTAAAATATCTTTCACGGTTTGTCGGCGTTTAAACTCAAGTCGTTCGATAGCGTATTTCATTGAAGGGCATTCGCATCGCTCGCACTTATTTTTAGTTAATAACGCACCCGAAATAATTATTTCGTATAATTGTCTAATGTAATAGTCTATGATTGTTGCGGTGAAATTCATACCGATTTTATCCACTATAGCGCTCAAACGTGTTAACAGTGAAGTTTTATGTCGGACTATTAAAGAAAAAAAAAAAAAACTGCTTTTACAATCGCATGCCGTTTGCCTGCAATGAGCGCCGTTTCGGCTGAACGATCGGTTTTAAGGAGTTAACGTACGTTTAACTCGAATTTTTACCCACAAGAAGTCATCCGTCACTCTCTAATTTTCACTCGGCGTAAAAAAAAATGGGAATTGCTAAATCGAATTTATTTCTATTAATCGCCTCTTGAAAGCGTTCTCCGACACTAGACGCAATCCGCTAGGAACACGGACTACGTGACTGGTAAGGTGTGCTCTACCCGTTGCGGTAGAATAATTTTCGAGTATAAATATTGGAAAGAAAACAAAAAACCGACGGATATCTCGTTCGTTCCCTTTCGGAATGCAAAATTCAAGATTTTCGATGAGAAGAATATACACAAACCGTACACAGTGCGTCGAAACGAGGACTATACGAGGACCCCCGGGTGTGTGGTGAGAGGACGGGGAAGCCTAGCTAGCAGCTGCAGTCGTTGCGGTAATTACATTGGCGGAGTAGTCGTCATTGTGCGCGCTCGTGTCGTCGCTGCAGCGAAACGATGAGAGAGGAGGTCATCTCATCTCATCTCATCGCTTGCTTGGTCGACACGAATGCGGCGGTGTAATGAACGACGCACGGCTGCGTGTCGCCCCGTTTCGTGTAACTCGTGTCGTTTTGCACGCCGTTTGGACGAATCGCGCGGCGTGTCACGTGTGTGTGGTGCGACATTTGTGGGTCACTGGACGGCGCGCGCACGGCCGCTATAAAATGCGCCGCGTAAAAGTGCGGATGGATCCAATCCCCGTCTCGATACTCATCCGTCGACTCGTCGCACTCCTCCCCCTCGGGGCACGCGCGTTCTCGTCAAAACCGTTTCGCGATCGTCGTCTGATTACGTCGTGTAAACGATACTTTTATACCGTTTGATCAACTTTTTGTCGCGCGACGACGAAATTACCGCGGCCGGTGTGCGAACGAATTCAATTCACGTCGCCGACGCCCTAATCTCAAGTAAAACGGCGCGCGAACGCTATGAAAACAATCGTAGTTGCGGCGGGGGGGGGGGTGCACGGAAAAATGGCAAAAAAAAAATCCCGGTGAAATTCGACAGATTTTCGATTTCGTATGACACTAAACACCGTTCAACGAAGACCAGATTTCGAAACGTTCGATTTCCCCGCCCCCCCTCTCACCGATCGTTTTTATTGTTCATTATTCGTCCATTGACTGCCTGCACCGATGACGTATTTTCGTCGTTTGTCTGGAGGAGAGCCAGTGGTTTTTTTTATGTTACTACCTACTTAACAAATTAACTGTACGAATAATATTGAACGCGCATAAAGTGAAAAATAAATCTTAAAATAACGTGTATTACAATAATTTAATCGTATATAACTATACGATGAGGTATTTAACAAGACTACGCGTTCGCAATTCACGTGCGAACAGGCCACAGTAGAAAATGTAGTTTGTGTTCACTTTCGCACACGTGGAGGAAAATTTTTTAACGAAAATTCGATAGAAAATATGTTGCGTAGATGCGTATTGGCGTATTCGTGTGTGTGTGTGTGTTATCTCAGATTTGCAGAATCGCGGGCTCTCGGATAAGCAATCGCACAAACGGATTTTATCACAGCGCATGCGCGCAGTAAAGTGAAATTTAGGCCCACGATTTGGAATTGTACGAATCGAACATCGTGTTTTTAACGCAACACAAATACGACGAGTCCGAAATATTTGACATACATAATTACAACGTTTTCATATTGGTGTTAGCTTTGAGAGCGACCAAATGGAAAAAAAGTATTATCAGCACATTCGACGATAAACGCAATTTTGGATTTGTCACTTTTCACCGGAATCGTATTTGATTTAGAAACGGGAGTAAACAATAAACACTATTATTATTATTATATACGAACGTCTAGACTAATTTTTAGAGAGAAAAAAATGGATATTTGATAAAAAATTGCTAATGCCAAAAAGAAAAAAAATTGATTTATAAAAATGTGGATTATGGGTTTAGCAAAAAATTAAGAATTAAATATTTTCAGTTCTACATACGTATGTATTTTTTTTTTTTTTGTAAACCTAAAATACAATATTTTTATAGCGCGAATTTTTAGTAATTATTATATATATATATATATTTTTTTTTTTAAAGCTTAGAAGTATTGAAAAATGAACAAAAGTTTAACGTGATGTTTTAGGCATACGCATACACCAGCTCATCGCGTTGAATAAAACACGGGATTTTGAACGAATTTTCTCTACCGTTCTCTCTTCGAGTCGTATCACGATAATAATAATTAAGTCAAGACCGTGAAATGTAGGTGAACAATAATTATTGTATTACATTCGTCCGCGTTATAATATCGGTACGACGATAAAAAAAAAAAAATGCGAATGCTACTGCTCGGAGTACATGTGTGTGGGTTAACGCTTTATTTCTGCGTGTAAGTAAACCTATATGAGTATAGTGTCGCGAAAATATAATATTTAAACGTTTATATCGTACAAAGCGACTGGTAAAAATAATTAATCGTTTGTTAGAAACGTTTTGAAATCCGTATAATGATAATATACACTTCGTAATGAAATATAACTCGAAATCTCGGCAAACCGCCGTCTCTGAGACGGAAAACATAATAATAAATTATACTAAAACCAGGACCAATTAACAACCTGCGGAGAATCATTGATTAGTAGTATAGTTGTACAACAACAACACCGTACATGAGATATAATTCACACAAGCCATTACTACTAAGCGATGGTAACAGCGACTTTTAACATCGATAATAATAAAGTACGTGGGAATCAGCGTTTCCGCATTTCCTACTTGCATTAATTAATAATATATATATTAGAGCGGTGATTGTCTATCACGCGAAAAGCCCCTTGTGGACGGTACGGCTACACACGTACGTAAAAACGTAAATACGCTTGCGATTAACATGTGTGTGTGTGTGTGTGTGGAGTCCATATCGTCTGAATGGAATCTTAACGATATTGAAAATTGAACGTCTTCGTTCATAAGTATTTGTAATTTTTAAATTGGACGTTCTTCTTGAGAAAATTTTAACCCTCAGACCCATTTCATATCGTCCAAATCGAATGTTTCTTAGTTTGAAACGGAAAATTCTTATTTTTCTCGTACGATTTTCAGTTTCCAATAGAAATGATAGAATCTTGATTATAAAAATAATTCTTAATTAGAGTATAATTTTCGTTCCAAACCGGCAATTGTAAAGTGTAAATATTTTTATCATTATATTAGTATTATAAAGTACGCCAGGTGTGATAATCGAATAACGGAAATATTGCTCAGCTCGGTTGTACGTGAATTAAGGCGTGAAAAATCTAAAGTTTTATCACTTCTACAGTCACATATTGTTTGAGAAAAGTCCAAAAAAAAAATTCAAACGAAATACGAAGATCTCCGATGACGTCACCAAAAAACCGACGCGTCGATTGGTCGTGAGTCAATGACCACGCCCATCGTAAGTGTGTGCTACCGCCATCTGGTTTACGTTAAACTCATTTTAATAAGGAATTTTATAATAGGCTTAAGTCGCAGTTTAAAAATCATTTTTATATTTTGACTTTTTAATTGCTTCTCTTGTGTTTAATTCTTTATAATTATTTACATTTTTTTTTTAATTTTAAAAAAGTTAAATTTTCGTAAATAGTAGAAAATTAATTATTCGTTTTCGTCTGAAAATTGAAAACCCTTTTTTTAAGAAATTTATTTGTTAATTGGTAGGGGTGTACCTATACTGACGTTTTATTATACCAACGTGTTTATCTGTAAACATTTCTGTTCTGTTTTTTTTTTCATTTTCAATAAATTATTAATTATGTCAGTTTCTAGTGGTTTTACTTTATAAACAACAAAAGTATTCGTCCACTATCGATCCTGAATATTATAATACTTTCCATAAATAATAAAATACCGGTCACGCAACTATAATACGTAGGTACACGGAATAATTTATTTTTAAATGTAGATTAATATCTATTATATAATACTGTCAAAATTCATATACTGATTTATAAACTGTCTGCAATTTATACCGAACAAAATACGCCCAAGTGTTTCTTTTTACGTAAGTGAAAACACGGATGAAATACAAATGTTTAAATCCGGTATAAAGCCAACTTTTTTCGTGTATTATTATAAAGACATTCGAGACGGGTTTGTGAATAATTTATTACTATTTATTTTATTTTTGTTACATAATAACAAATTATTATTATATAACGCGTTTATGTTGTAAACTATTGGATACTAAAAACCTAAATATTATAGAAAAAAGTAACCTAAAAAAAGATTAATATTGAGTTTCGATCGGGACGCAGTCTCGTAATACCTACTTGAATTATTTATTTAATACACTTTGGCGTACGCGTCATACAAATCGGAACTTTTTGTCTCCCCGAGTTTTTTGTTTTTCATTATTACATGAACGCGTGCCGTATAGTTATTATCCTGAAATGTTATTTTTGTGATTTCCATTGTCATTATTTATTCAAACGAACGAACGAGCCGCAAACCATTATCTGCAGCGTTACCAATCATTACAAATAAACGAATACCGCCGATTTAAGAAATATTTTCACCGGTATCTGATGACTCAAAAAAAACGACAGTTTAGTATGCGGACGCAGGCCCGGACTGGAAAAATACCGGCCTACTATGCTCGGTAAGCAGGCAGCCCATAGATACAATAGAAAAAAAATTTAAGTACAAAAACGGTTTTTAAAGACATTTTTTTTTCTTTTGCTCATTAATTTTTTTCTTATGTATAAACTCTTCCCTCCGAAATTTTTTTCCTCGCCAGAATTTTTAAATTATAATCCAAAAAGTAGACTATTTAATCACCTTTGTACATTCTTATCTGTTATATTTACCGAAAACCAACATCCCGGTGGCTTTAGCACTCCATGTGTTCTGTTTAAGAAAACGCGACACCCGTATTTTCTCACTCCGTCTAACCAATTGATGTACTATGCGTTATTACTTTCTCTACACTATTCCTGTACTTAACTATTATGTATTCATTAAAACCAATAAATTTTATCGAATAATAAAATTAAAATAAATACATTTATTTACATGAGCATGAAAATATTGTTTGAAAGTTGCATTACAGAATAAGGACATATAAATCATAATAAAATCATTGCTGTATACATTTATATATCATACTATGAAACAACATACAAAACTTGTCAGAACGACAACAACTTGGACATTGTAGGAGATTTTTACATGATTTTGCAGCGATTTGCAATTTCAATTGTTTATTTTCCCTTCCTTTTTCTGCTCCACCTTTAAATTTTTTTTTGATTGAACACTATCCATCAAGAAATATCAATAAGTTATAAGTTACAACACGTCAATTGTCAAATGATAAACGACAAATGAAAAAAAACACGAATAACAAAGCTGGATAAACGATTAACGTGTTGGTCGTTATGAACACAACAAAACGATAATCGTGGTTTTCATTATGAATATTTTACACGCACTCGTAGTTGTTATTAAAATGTGTATTCCAATTGACCAGACTATTATATAATAATTGTCAGTAATTTTCTTTTTTTTTCTCGCGTCCTTTCGAGTGTATTCAAATCGAAAACACGATATGTCCACCAGATGTGTACGACACGATCACTAAGTTTCTAGATTTTCCCCGCTTGACGATGTCTGTGTTAACGTCCGAGTTTCAGATTTCAACAGCAACTCCGCCGTAAAATAAAATAGGAGAAATATATAACACATTATAGCAGTGCGATTTACATATTAAGTGACAAATAAGATGAGGAACGCATCTCTGGCTTTCTCAATCCTGCGCGTTTCAACCATATACAAATTATTATTATTTAAATTCATGTTCCGTCGTTTATATAAACAGGCAGCTGTGACTCACGACACGTTAAAATATTTTGTTATATAAAACGTCGTATACATCACAACGCGTCAATTAGTCATCGTTCGAGTTCGTAGGATTATCATAGGTTTTTACGCGCGTCGAGTGAATTATTATTATTATTATTATAATTTTTATATTATTATTATTATTATTATATTATCGTGTATGCTAGTGTTCCACTGCATGATCAGTAATTTCACGAACCGGACCGATATGACACGGACCAAACCCGGACCAGACCGGTGCGCGATGTCGTACTGAACCGGACCGATTACTGTTTCAAAAGAGATGTTGAAATGAGTTTCATTCGGACCGGACCGGACGGAATAGCGTTCGTATTAAAGATCGGATTAGACAGGACCGAATTTATAAAAGACCTGACGTTTTAAAGACGAAAACAGTCGAGAAGAACGTAGTTATATAGTTGCGATGATAATCGTTGATCATACGGATACGGTTAACGCGCCAAAGCATTGCAAAAAAGCCCCGCCGCAGACGCGGACAAAATAATTTTCGTGTGTATACTCCGTATAACATTCCGATATCTATTCAACGGGCTCTCGTTAAAAAAAAAACGATTATTACAACAACAAAAACTAAAACAAGAACAGGGGGACCGGATCCGGTCTGAATTGAAAAGGTTTTATTTTTTACGAAAACCCGAACCGAATCAATGCGAATTTGAATACTGCAATCGAATTCGATTCGCCATTTGGACTCTGCGCACGCCGCGAGCCTTTGATTCATTCGTTCATTCGTTCGGACTAATTCGGACAGGACCGGTACGAACGGATGGATACCGTTGTCAATATTGTGGACGTTATATTCGTAATATAATATGTGATGTGACAATAATGGTCACCCGCGAGAACGACGATGAGGCCGAACGCAACGAAATCGGAAATGTAACGACAACGGCGACGATATCGTAAAAAGAATAAAAAAAAACGAAGTAGATCGCATCGGCGATCGGGTAATGACGACGGGAGGTGGATTGTGTCGAGTAATGGAATAAAATAATAATAATAATAATAATAATAATAATAATAACAACGCGAAAATTAGGTCAGAGACCGCGAAGAAACCCCGACGGGTGATCGACGGAAACGAGAAGAAACTGGACTACTCGCCGCGGTCGAATATTGTCGTCGTCGTCGTTTTTCTTCGCCACACAATTATCGTGTATACACCAATACGAGTGTAAAATGTGACGTGCAAATGGAATAACAATTGACGTTCACTTATTGAATTACACGTTTATCGTTCTGAAAAAAAAATTTGAAAAATCATTAAAAATCACGCGTTTTTCTCGTATAAAAACAAAAACGCCATCATTTATATATATATATATATATATAAATGTTTTGTGTAATTTTTTGTATTCGTTAATGCCCTTGCACAACGTCCGCTTGAGTTATTCGAGTATGCGGTATAACTTAAACTATTGGACGGACCGTAGATAACCATATAATTACGTATACGGATCGTCAACGTTTTATTGAATAATCCGTATAAGCATAATATATTGCGCGTAGTGTCAAATAATTTCGTCATGATACGCGTCGTTACTATTGGAGCTGTGATATCCCCTGATGGACGTGTGATGTTGGACGACCGCGAAAAACATCTCGCCGAGGGGGAGAAAAAAATAATAGTGGACAGCGTGAAAAAACGAATACGCGCGGATAGCAAATACCACGAGATAGGTACAACCGCATATAATAGAGCGCTTTACAAGACTGCAATCGAAAACGACACATTTATTACAGTAATCGGGTGATGAAGGTTCGTCATCCGTACCAGTGGGATGATGAAATCGCCGTCTTCACGGCACACTTGGCCGTGTGCCTCGTACACTCGCTGCTAATGCCACTGCCGAACCCTGTACGTGTATTAAATCCGCCGTTCTCGCATCATTCGACATCATCGTTCCTGCCTATTGCCGTCCAATCGGGCGCGCTTTGTACATCCCTGTGAGCGAATCGACATGTACGCTTGTAAAGACCCCTGTCGGATGCGTCCTATCGTCTGACACAACTCTTATATCGTGTTAAATATTAATTAATCCGCGTATTCATATATACATTTGTTAAATAAACGAACGATTTATTCGATCA
Source organism: Chaetogeoica ovagalla (assembly GCA_032441825.1). Taxonomy (NCBI): domain Eukaryota; kingdom Metazoa; phylum Arthropoda; class Insecta; order Hemiptera; family Aphididae; genus Chaetogeoica; species Chaetogeoica ovagalla. The sequence continues at coordinate 10,596,574 of CM063729.1, forward strand.
TCGGATTCGTGTCCGCTATTATACGAGACCACGAAGACCATTCGTGCCGTATCAAACACATGCGGTTTATACGATTTTCTTTTTATTCTTGTGTACGAATTTTCGTCTAGAAGGATTGTTCGAAACGTTATACACGCTTATAAAAAAATAATCCGATTGATAATCCGTTTTTCGATTTTCCCGATATGTTATTTGAGTAACGCGTCAAACGCGTTGTGTTACATTAAAAAAAAAAAAAAAAAAAAAACAATAATTCCGTATAATATTTTGCTGGAGTATTATTGACGAGACATTGGACGAACACGTTATTATCCTCGATATTAAACGTTGAACGGGGGAAAAAATAAACATTTTCAAAAACTTCTAAAACACACGGTGCTAGTTATGTGTTTCTTTTCGATTGCACCTCCGTTCCGAATCGTTTTACCGAATATGAATCATTACTGCCAAATTCGTAGTAACATTACGATAAAACTATAAGCAGATCTCCGTTTATACGTGATAATTCATTAACGCGCTACGGATAACCGCTATCTTTCTTTTTCTTTTTCTATACTACAAATGACCACGTTTGATTCACAACTAACGCGTTGTTATGTTAATGGTTTCAAGCGGGACGAAAATGTTCGGTGAAATTTCTTCGCGTGCTTTTACTGTGAGAAGCGCCGTCGTACGACCGCGGTGTTGCGCGCCCATCGGGATACGAACGATAAACGGACGCGTGTTCGTTCGTGTTATTCGTAAACGCCCGCGAGAGACAAGCGATTAAATAAATAAAACATACGCGAGCTCGGAGCTGTGTGCGATTCGAAAGGTGGTGTCCGTCTCGTGTAACGAGCTAGAAAAAAGCCTAAAAACGGTCGCTCGGTAACTTTTTTAACGAACGCGCGCGCCGAAACGGGGACGCCGGCGACGGCGGACGATCCGCGCGGCACAGTCGACCGCGACGCGTGTGGGGGAGTACACGAACAGCCTCGTTCGTCGTCTCATCGTTTCCAGTATTTAATATTTATTTATTTTTTTTAATTTACACATTAAACGACTGCATAAAATTCGATTGCGGTTTTCCACGGTTTCGTAGGAATGCGTACGATTTTTTCTTTTTACGGAAAGTAAATAAAAAAGAAAAAGAAAATTTCAAAATATTCATAAGGCCTAAACATATACATTTTTTTTTTTTTTTTTAAACAATTATTTTCAAACGCAATATTTTATATAAATATGATATATAAAAACGCGAAAGTATTTTTCGTTTGAAAAATCTCGTAGAATAAACGAATGAAAAAACAAAAAAATTCGATAATTTTTCCGTGTACACAAATATACGTACATATATTTAAATCAATTTTTCCCGACGTTTCATTTTTTTTTTTATTCCACGCTCCTCTCGCAGATTTTTATAACCACACGCCTCCAAATAACATAATCATTTTGTTTTTTTTTTTTAAAAATAAATTGACTTTTTGTTATACTACCGGGCACGTATATGTATATAATGATAAATATAATATGTAAATTAGTGATACAATTATTAATATATATTTTTATAATTCATAAAAACTTTTTCAATTACTTTAAACATTAATTTATTATCAATATTACCAAATATATTGTAAACAGGCACTTTATTCGAGCACATATAAAAGAAACATTTTATAATTAAAAACGATTTTATTGCTACATTTTAATAAACAAAATGTATATATATATATACCAAAAATAAATTAATTTGAAGGCCGACGACAATTTTCGCTCTGACGATTTTTTTCGCTTCTGTATTTAACTCAGTGTCGTAAAGAGACAGCCGAGCACCTCCAATCTGCGATTCGAGATATCCGACGGATTTCTGTGTTTTAATTTCATGATCGCCGAAGAGAAATTATTTATTTGCCAATAAGAAATTTTTATTATAAATAAAAAATTAGTTTGCGATGGCTAACATAACATTGTGATTTCCGACAATGTCCTCGGGCGGCCTTTCTCCAGAGGGGCGAGCTGTTCGTGTCGGGAATCACTTTGAATAAACTTACCGGTTAAAAAAATCTTTTTTAAAAATTCAATTACACACGTCATAAAGCACACAGAAAATTTAAAATCGTCCTGGACCTGAAATATAAAACAGTTTTCGATCGCGCCATGTCGTGTACTAATAATTATCCAAATTAGATATTCGTTCGCGTTAAACCGTTTTCCGTTTTATCGTCAAAACTAGCGGTGCGTCCGAATCGCGTGTTATTATTTAAAAGAACGAATGAAAGAAAAAAAAAACTTAACCACGTGTAACACTTTCGTCTTGTTACTTTCGCACACTTGCCGCTAGTACTTATATATATATATATATATATAAAGTATTATCTGTAGTCGCATACAGAACATAACACAATGTGTGTGTGTGTGTGAATAGTTTAAAAACGTTTTCCAAAATCATTTTGAAACGTACTTAGTGCTCGGGCGAAACAATTTATTACACAAAACAAACCAGAAAATAATTATTCCAAGCGTCCTCGTGGACGTAACGTTCACATCGCGCGAATACGGTTTTAAGAACGTTTCGATTAATTTTATTATTTTTTTTTTTCGAAAAAATGTACTTTAATGTACACACACATGCAGTGCGTACGCGAGATCGGTCGCTGCAGTTTGTCGCAGCGAATTCACACGAACGCGCGTGACACCTCACCCGAACAAATCGATTTTCAAAGAATTATATAATAATATTTTTCGATCCCGAGCGAAGCCAAGAAGCGTTTGGTTTTACAACTCTACTTTTACGATTCTATTCGCGAAGGACTTTTTGACTAGTAGAAGACGTGTTTCGATAATATTTTAAAAATTAACCGAATTCTAAACAACCATAAAATCATATAATTCCCACTGTGTCTAATACTCAAACGACAATAGTTTTTTATGACCATTATGCCTGTATAATATAGGGTGTTGTGTTTTAGTCGGTAAATGTGTAACGTTTACAATAAAAATTCAATTAGAAAATCGAAACGTAAAACGTTAAGTACCGTTAATTCCCTTGACAATGATCGTCTTTAAAACGTAAATTACGATTTCAGTGCAATACGATGGAAAACGTTACTGTAAACCCAATGAATTATAATATTCAAAATTGATTATCACGGATTTACGCTCAACTATTTCGGATGCAAAAGTAAAAAAATAAATAGATAATGTTTCCGAAACGGTACGTTTTCGTTTAGATCACTTAAAATACAAATTAACAAGAACGGACGTTCGAACGGTGTAATGAGTTAAAAATTTAAAACGAATTTTCGGTTAGGTATATAGTTGAATTATATTCCCTCGCACCGACATCGACTTTTGAATATTTATTAATTTTTGACCGATTAATTTAATTTCGAATTTTCACATCTCCTAATGTTTATTCGTCAACGTATTTTAATTAAACGAACGGACGGACGTAAGTAATGAGTGGAGAAAAACGACGTCAGATTTTATACAATAATTGTTGCAAAATCTATTTACGTAAATTTAAGATTAATTTAATGAACGGACGATTGAGTAGAGAAATTAAATTAAAAGTATATTAATTTAATTGATATAACTCCGTCAAAAAAAAAAAAAATAATAATAATAATAAAATAACGCGTTTAAATTGGTTTTTGGAAAACTGATTACTTTTCGAATACAGGAATAAATGGAATATATTGTCAAATCTAAAACGTACAGTAACCGATGTTTTGCGATTCATATAAACATAGAATATTGAAAATTAGTAGCACATTTTATTTTGTATACTCACCGTTTAAAATTAGGAATTATTGTAGTACGGTACACACGCGACTATAGACATATTGTTTCGTACACGACAAAGTAAATATATAAAGATATTGTCAAAAACATTTCAGGATAAAATTCGTACGTATTTCACTGTACATTTTTTTTTCGCCGTCCCGAAGAAACTTGTTTTTTTTTCTATCCAAATAAATTATCAATTACGAACCGTTACGTGAACAACACACGAGTTTCGTTTTAACACTGCGCGCGTACACGAACGGTGGAAGAGAGTCGTCGCTATGGATTTATGACCATCGTATTATTAATTTATCTGTGTCATCGTATCAGCTACTTCACTTTTGTGTCTTACTGCACACAGCCAAGTGTTGTAAAAAAAAAAAAAGTAAATAATAATTACTATCTACAGGAAAGATTTTTTTTTTCTAATGTTTTTCAAAACATCTCCGCGTATTCATTCCAAGTGCGATTTCGACAGTTTCCGTTATGATAACGTAATATTTTAACCGATCGTAACGATTGCTGCTCACTGCAACACGTGACCTCTGGTAGTACAGAAAAGAAAAAAAAGTATCCGAGCATCACCGCGTGTTTTTAATTCCGGAATAATCTTTCGCCAATAACGATTCTCTCGTCGATTTCGAACGTATAACGCGTGTACGTAAATAAAATATAATATTACACCCCGCGAATGGCAATTACAACACCGTCGTTTCGATTACGAAATTAATTATTTACAATATATTAAACTCCGTGCGCCGGACACTTTTGTCCAATTCGAATCGTTCATTCCGCGCGTGTTATTCACGAGTATAATCCGTACGCACTTTTATTTTGAATTTCTTGTGTTCGACAGACACAGTTTGACGACAATATGCTTTCGAAAAATTCCTCCGTCGCAATTGGAAATTTAGAGAATAAAATAAATATTCGAAACGTCCCATTCGACAATTCACGTTTTCGCTTTGATAAATCCGAGAAAAAAAAGATAACGTCGCTCGGACCTGGTATTCGATAGGTCTTATAGCGCGTCATAGTTTCGATTTTATTCGAAAACGTCAAAAAAAAAAAATTCTTTTGACAATATAACAATAAAATAGCGTTCTTTTCGAATACATACCGAAACGATTCGCGATCATTCGAGTGTCGTCATCGGACGTTAATTCTGTTTTTTTTTTTTTTTTTTTATAATTCGGATAATCGTGTCGTATATTTATTTACGTTTTAAAATATTTAAAGCTATTGTAAAAATCAACAATTTAGTATTTTTTTTTTTATATTGTATAAAAAAAATTTAAATTTTTAAGGAATATTTTTGTGTCCCAGGTATTTTACTCGGCGATTGAAAAAAAATGTCCGAATTTTTTTTCTCTTCCTTTCTCTCGGCGCATTGTTGAATGATTTTAATTTTTATACTCGCGTAAATAAAACCGCTATAAATATCAACGTGATATTTTTCATAAATTTATAAGAAAAAAAAAAACACCCCCGAAATTATTGTATTAAGCCCGTATTTCCCGAGAATTATTAGAAGAAAAATAATAGCGTAAAAACGCGTAATAAATACAATCGAAATAGTGCGTAAATATTATATTGAAACGCGACGAGAAAACGCACATTTGATTTTAATCCCCGGGCCCGTCGTCGTGACGGAGCTGTTCCCCGTTATCTCATTTACGTAGGTTAATCGTTCGGCAAAGGCCCCCCCTTTACCGAAATACCCCCCCCCGTATTTATTTTTCGGTTTATCGCGACGAAAAATAAACAACGAATGCAATTGTTGTCGCGTTTCTGCGTCGATCGCGTCGAAAGCACTCGTAAAAGATAAAAAAAAAACCCGTTAATAACATAACGCAATTTCGTATTTTAAAAAAAAAAAATTCATCTCGTTTACGGTACGTCTCTGTTAAACATACGATTTCATAGCGTGTGAGTACCGTCCGTGGTGTACAGAGAAACAGAGTGAAAAAGAAAAATTATTTTTACGGTACCGTCCAGCGGGTAACGGTTAAATGCTGTTCAACGAAAAATAGAAAGAAAAAAAACGTACGCGGCGCGGAGACTGCAGAGGACCGTATTTTATGGACGGATCGCGTCTTGTTATTTTCACCTCTTTATACCTCTCAATACCGCCGCAGATGGTCACTCTGCCGGCATTGAGGAGTACTTTATTATATTTTTTTTTCTTATTCGTATATAATATTACGCGTAGTTGTACCGTACGATTGTATTATACGATTGTGTACAGAGTGAATGGGGAGGGGGGGTTTTTTACTATCGATCAACGCGATTATTACGCGCGACAAACGTTTTTTAAACGAATTTTATTTACAATTTAGTCATTTTTTTTCTACTAAATCGTTTAACTACGTTGTATTATATACGCGTATAGTTAAACACTTATATAATGTTCTCAATCGGTATAAATGTAAACACTCTCTCGTTTGAGGGGATTGAGAGCGGGCGTTTTCTCCGTTCGTCTTATGCACGCACGCGAAACACGGCAAAACGGCCATGTTTCCAATTTCCGACGTACGGTTCGATCTAGTGATGCGATAGAAAATTTGAAAACGGATTTAAATTCGTCGTGAGTTTCACTATAAAAACGACTTTCCCGACTTTTTTTCTATCCCGAAACCTTTAAGAGTTCATTGTTGGCCAATTTTTTTTTTTTATTATTTTAAAATTGTTCAATTAATTTTTAAGGATTTACGAGAAAAAATTTAGAACACGCCGGAAAGTCGATCTCGAGCAGACTTCACGAGGAATTCAAATCAGTTTTCAAATTTTTTTTATCGCGCCATTCGATCGGTCGGTACGTCGGAAGCAGGAAACGTCTATTTCGCTGTGTTTCGTGACCGAGAGAGAAAATATCCGCTTTCAATCCCCTCGAAAACGAAATTCTCGTTTCTCCATACCATTCCATCATATCTAAAACAAAAACGAACGGGAATTTCTTCGATTACTCCCTAACGCGCACGTACAATTCAAAACCTCCTTCGAGTCAACAACGTTTATTATAATATTTTTATAATGTCAGCGCGTCAACAAGTCAACAATGCGTTTTGTAATATTTACCTCCGATACGTGTTGAACGTTTTACTTTTTACTCGAGCGAGGAACACTCGTCGAATTTAAAAAAAATCGTTCATAATGTTTTCGAGTAGTTCTCAAATTCCAAACATAACGCCGTTTGAAATCGAAATGCCATTTTTTTAGTTTTTTTCCAACCAATCTTATCGTCGCGAAACGCGTAAAAGAAAAATGTTTTATTTTTCTTCTCAAACAACATATTTATATAATGCGTATTGCATTTCCGGAATAATAACGTAACACGGTTTATGAAAGAAATAAAATCCCCCTGCGTATATTATTATAGACCTGCAGAGCCCGTACGGACGCGTTCGTATTTTACGAGAATGGAAATATACGTGTACACCGGATCGAATTCTTCTATCCCGTATACGTCTGTACATTATAACGATATCATTAGAATAATAAATAGCCCGTCCGTAATAATATTATTATATCGTACGAACCGATATTATTTGCGTGTAAATACGTATAACGCGTATATAGGTCAGTAGAGTGTAATACGCGCCGAGTATATGGGATTTAATGTGTTTGGAAAAAGAAAAGAAAAACTCCCCAATAATTATTATTGGACCAACTGTATATATATTTTATATATTGTCAGGTCGAGTGCGTGTTATATTATGTGTGAATACGACCGTTTGCCGATATATATGCGCGTATTATATTGATCATTACGGACACCGCGCTAGTACACACGTCCGTGTACCAAAAAGTGGCCGTGGCGGAGACTTGGAAAAATAATTCCGTGGCCAGCGGAATTTTTATTGCCGCTAATAACAAAAATTTCAATGTTATTCGTTTATTTTAATTCGACGATAATAAATTATTATTATTATTATTATTTTACTCGTTGTCGTTATTCAAAATAACGAGGCTTCGTTTTATCACGTCGGAAGATCTTCTAGAATCACTTTCACGACTCAAAAACTTTACACTGCCCAAAACGTTCTCCGCCGGTCCGTCGATGAACGTAAGTGTGTCTGTGTGTGTGTTTGTGTGTGTTTTACGCTTAACCTAGAAATAATACGAAAATCTTTAACGATTTATATTTAATCGTATAAAATAATCTCGCGTTTCTAAATATAATAAAAAAATAGAAGAGTTCTTATAAGACCTCGAAAAAAAAATCTTTAACTCTATCAACAATTTAATACTTTTACTCTATAAAAGTAGGAGTCCAATTTAAAATCCTAAGCTTTTAAGACTAAAAAAACTACGTAAAAGTAGACTTTAGTTTTACGGTTATATATTTCGATCATATTAATTATGAGCAAAAGCAAACTCGCTTCGTAAAACGACCTTTGTGCATACGCAAAAAGTAACCGGAATAGTTCTCAACGCTTTACCGACATTACTTAACTACTATAGCACTTTAGACAATATTTAATATTTATTTTGTATGACTAAAGGGAGACAACACGTTCAAATTATAGAAAAGAACGGTCTCCCTGGAGTATCAATCACCCATAAAGTTTAGGCACGTGCCTGAAATTAAGTACTCCGTCACGCCATTGACGTAGACGTGTTTAAAAAAAAAAACCAGAGTAAAATAGTATTTTATTCGTATAATTTTTATTATTTTAAATACGTGATATCAGGCGTATCGTCGCTTCTTCCGTTGTTTAAATACATTAACTCGAATGGTCCGTAACGATGTGCGAGCTTAAATAATAAACGTAGTGTGCATTAAAACCTACTCTCCTCCCAAATCGTCCACGATCCATTAAAACACAATACGCTGTACGGGTGAGCTTTTGTGTCTCGCTTGATGATTAATTTACTCCTTTTTGGATGGGCATTTCTTTTTTGTGATTAAAAATGTAAAAAAAAAAAAAAAACGTACAAACATTTAACCCAGTTTTAAAATCTTAACAATTTTCTAATATTTAAAAACAAACCAAACGACATTACTAGACCGTCTCGTAAAGACTGCGTTACGTGTTGCTCGGTGAATTCCAGAATAAAATAGATAATAATTAGAAAAAACTCTAGTGAAACGAACCACGTGTTATTCCATCCACGCAGTTATTAAAATGATGATTTCAACGAAACAAACAAGCGTATAATTTTATCGGACATAGATATTTTGATTTTTCCACGTTTACAATATTGTTTTCGCGGACCAATTACGTTTCAAATCAATTGAATAAGTGCCTGTTATCCGTCAAAAAAAAAAAAAAACACAACAAATTACAAACGACGTAAACGATCTGTTTGTAATTGTGTCGGAATTTCGAAATGAAAATTAAAAATGAATTCGAGTAGAATTTGTTTTATACGTAATAATAATAATAAAAATAATAATAATAATAATAATAATAATAATAATAATAATAATAATAATGGAGTCATTACCCATGTGATTTTCTTAGAACCGACTGTATTTAAAACAAAAATTAATTTCACTCTCCGTGTGAGAAAAATCAATTCAAAAAATCGTGTTGTTCTTCGGATATAATTTGATTGAATTAAAAACGTAATTGTTCACTTGAGTTCACAGTTTAAAAAAAGAAAAGTAACTCATTACGTTAAAAGTTAATTCGAATAATTAAGCAATTTTATTACGAATTTTACGTCTTAGCCCATCCTTGTTCGGTTATAACCATTAGCCGTCTCAAAGGATTAAATACAAATTTTTAATGGCAACATCAAATGCGCTCGCAATGTTGTCTGTTCAAACATTTTGCACAGACTTAACTCGACGTGGAATAATATCTATCAAGTCACCAGTGGTGGTGATGGGGCTTTGCTGCGAATTAGCTCTTGTTTTTTTCCCCCCCGGTGGAGGCACACGCCGAAAACGCTTGCTGAAAAAATGTCCAAAGGATTAACAATAATATAAATTGCTTAGCGTCTATTGGAAAAATACACGATGAGAAATATAATATATTATATACCGTCCGCGTCCGTTTTTTTTTTCAAAACTATGTTATACTCGAAGTAAATACTCTCTTTACTAGTAAGTGCGTGGCGTTATGATTTTTCTCTTACGTTGTCTCGTGTTTCGCACTGTTAGACGTAAATATAGAAATTTATAATAATAATAAAGAAAAAAAAACAGATAAAACAAAAAAATCCATTACACCTTACCGGATTTTCTACGTAACTCTTTTTTTTTTTTTTTTTTACACAATTTCATATTTATTTTACTGCGGCGGCGGCGATTTACGTTTCCATCGCATTAAACTAGAATCTTTTTTTATACGACTTTCTTCTAAGAAAAAATCACGTCGTTGCCAGAGAACGAAATTTCCATGAAATGATGGTCGGTCATATAAATATTTCCGATCGATTGGATATATTAACGCCGTGTTCCCGATGGCTGCAACATATTTATAAAAAATTATTATTATTAATTTCGCGGCGATCACCGTAACCGAACAGACGTTTTGAATAAAATAAAATTAACGTTACGACATTAATACGACCCTATTACGTGGTATAGAAATAAATGCGGTTATGTAAGCGCGAATAAACGTATGCGTTTTTCTCCCCGACCGGCAAAGATTTGTTTTGAATTTTCTAGCTAAAAACGAGGTCATATAACTAAAACAAAAGAAAAAAACTGTTTTCTTTTTATATGCATCGAAACGTACGCGTATACGTCTTAAGAAATTTTTTAAAAAATGAAAAAAAAATCGTTTTATGTTTTTTCGTTTACCGGTTCGGTTCAAAATTACACGTGTAACGTTTGTCGGCTCCAGTGTGTTCAATGCTTGAAGAGAGATCTAAGTGTTTTATTATTATTATTAATTCGAAATCAATGATAAATCATTGTATTCGTAAAACGATTTGGTTTAAAGAATCCTACAAAAGTATGGGATTAAAGTTGAAATGTTAATGAAAAAGTTTTAATATCTGCAGTAGTGGGAGTTTGTAATTTTTTCCTTTTAGTGAAAAACGATTAAGAGGTACTGGCATCGCATCAATCAAAGCATTTTTCTTTGCTTCCATTCAATCGAATTAATTGTGGGGAATAAATTTTCGCGAGCACGCAAGTCGACCCAAAAAAAAAAAAAGCCCCCCCGTCTTTATCCCGAGGCGTAATGTCGACGTTTGCCCGTGTACGCAATATTAACTTTTCGTTATAGAAATTTCGAACAATGTGCTCGTTTTGATGGGATAAAATTCGAGGTTTTTTTTTTTCATTCAGAAGTTATTGACGGGAATCGATCGAAATCTAATTAATTATAAAACTAACAAGGCTTTCATTTTGTTAAAAATAAAAAAAAGGGAAAAGAAATTTGTATATTTTCGTACGTAACCGTGGCAATCGGAAAATCAATAACGCGTGTTATCCCATATGAAATATCTTTCCGAGTTTGTCGCTCTGTCGCCTGCCGAAAGGATATTTTCAAAACGTTACTACATGAAACCTGCGAATTTCCTTCGGTCTCTTTGCTTACTACGTCGTACGCAAAAAGAATTCTGCGATAAAAATCGAAAAAATCCTAAAAAAAAAAAAAAAAGGGAAATAAAACGTAATCGAATATACGAGTAGATTTTAAAATGTGTAGTATTCGAATAGAAAAAAAATATATGTATTTTAAGACTTGTATTGAAGCGTTAACCCAACACTTTATATTCGAATGCGCATTACGCAAGACTGGTGTCTATTAGTGTTAAACGCAATGTAAATTGTGTAAAGGAATTCGGTCCGGTGGGTTATGTTCTCACATATAAACCGTCACAGACCGATAAAGTTTTGTTACACTATAGACCAGGACGGGACGGAACCGATGAAGTGTAAGATGAAATCGAACGGGATTAGACGCGAATCGACGTTTAGAGCGCAATATTGAAATAAAATTACATTTCCAAAGAATCTGGAAATAATCGCAGCTGTGATAACGCAGTATTAATATTTCTAATAACCGCGCGTTCCCTAATAAAACATTAATAATAATTAGTCAATTGTGTTTTTCGGTTATTTTGTAACTTTCATATAGCGTGTTTTGAGAATTCCATATTATGTATTTTCTATTTGGTCGATAATTGAAATATTTTTGAAAAAACAGACGGACTTTCCTACAGCGTCTCGAAGAATATACCGTAATATTATCACAGTAAAATTCGTATTTGTGTCTAAAATTTGGACCAATTTTTTATTATTTTTTTTTTTTTTAAAAACACAGACTTCCAAAAATAAACACCTAAACTTCAGCAATCGGAGGAGGTCGCTATAAGAATTACAATATTAAAAAAAAAAAACCCCCCCGAAAAAGATTAGACGAAAACCGGGGTGCGCTTTACCAAATAAATATTATTTATTTATTTACACGTGCATAATATAATATCGTTTTCCGTGTTATTCGTATATTAGTGTTTCGAAAATCTTTAGAGATTGTTCTCTTTTTCTTCTCAAATTTTGAATAAATAATAAACCATTGTGATAATATACCATTTCTCTTTCTGCTATATTATATTATTTTCTTTTTGCAGGTGACAACTATTATAATTATATTGTTGCCTATTACGCTATACATTATAACTTCATTTGTAGTCCGTTCCGTTTTCAAACATATATTATTACTATTATTATTATTATTATTATTACTATTATTATTAGTTGATATAATATTTATATGTATATATACCTACGAAAGGTTTTGTTCGGATAAGCGAAAATCTCTATCGTTATTTTAACAATATAATATATTTCTCGTGCATCCGACGTGCGCTAGACATTTTTTTTTCTTTTCTACATTCGTTTTTACGACTCGGCGGCGGCGCGCTCATTCCTATCATAAATCAACGCGTTACTATATAATATATATATACGCTATTACTGTATAGTGTATAACAGTTTATTATTATTATTATTATTATTATTATTATTATTATTATTATTATTATTATTATTGTTATTATTAGTTTTCGATTCTCTGAGTTCAATAATCAGAATATATAAATCATTATTACTTTTGTCACGTTTTATATACCTAATTATACAATGTATGTACGACACGATCGCGCCGTGAAATGTTATGATTAATTTTGTACTCATACGAAATACGTAAGTTTAATTTAGAAAATAAAATAGCACAGGATAAAATCTGAAAACTTCATCCGAAGCGTAATCCGGATAAAAAACAATCGTCCGATATAAATTATTACCGTTTATTATGAGAAACATGAATTTATCGTTTTTCTTTCATAGAGAAATATCAAAAAAAAAAAAAAAATTGCTTGTATTTTTCCATTATTTATAATCGCAAGTTTCAGTGATTTTCGACGGAAAGTTTTTAGTTTTCTATGATATAAATGTGACGAGCACGCGACTAGGATTATTCATAATAAACTGTTTCGACTGGTATACGTGACAATACGAGTGGTAAAAATGATTTGACGATTTTGTATAGATCAAACGAGAAATCGACACGGTACTAGAATAATACACAATCACGTAAAGATTAAAAGTTATGAATATGTTTTGAACTAGGGTGATCGAATTATAAAATAAATATGATGGAAATATGTTATGTTTCTTCGTATACTTTTCTTTATCGACGTTTATTATTTCTTTCCGTCGAAATACACGAAATTTTTTCACCGATAAAAACCTATTTCGGATCGGCATTTTTCCTAAACGTTATTGGATATTATTATTATGTCAATAGTAAGAAATTCGACAGAATTCAACACTATCATCACGTCCACGACGATTTACAACTACGAACTAGAAAAAAAAAATCGACCACTTAAAACGTAATGTTTGAATTCGCGTTTTTTCTACGTTATCGTAGCTATAACAGTTAATTGCTGTTTAAATGTATCGAATTTTTTTTTCTAAAATCTATTTCATCGTACTGCATAAGAAATATTCAAAACGAAAATCGAGACTTCAAATATACTTTTAACGATTTACACGAAGAACGATTGTAACAGACTGTTACAAGAGATTCCCAAATTTTTTTCTATTCAAGCACCTTATAAAAAATAAAGAATAACTATTCGACGTTCGAGAATAGATATCTTATTAATTTTATGAAAAAAAGAGTATTCTATCTCAATGTATGCGCAACAAAATAATTAAACGGGGACAATGTGTGAGTGTTTTCCGCAAACGGTATTAAAAAAGTTTCGAGACGCTAATCGCGAAATATTATATAAATATGATATTTTTCCGAAAATCCTTAAATCGAATATATGAAAAAAACTTCATTCGCGTTGAAGAACGTCTGTCGATTGTTCGTGTTCGGTAATCTCGACATTTTTATACCGTTTTTTTTTGTTTTTGTTTTCAATGAAAAAGTCGCTGCAACCTTCAGATCTTCTCCTACTCTCCCGAAAAAAAAAAAAATTAAATCGTATCCGTACACGCGTGTAGTATTGTATCATACAAGCTGAATTACCCGAATTCTGTTTAAAAAATCTTTTTACAATATTTACGGCTGTATGTGAAAGCGCATAGTCTTTTTCTTACACCCGACGAAATCGGGTATAAAGGAAAAAAGTCTAAAACAAAAAAACCGACAGAAAAATGTAAAAAAAAAAAAAATAGTCTTTACTCTTTCGGGACGTCTTTCGGCAAATCGTTCGAACCTATTCCCCCCCGGACATTTGCGGGTCGGGTCGACTGCTCAGAAGTCATCCACTGTCGACCGACACCAATTTTATTCTCGTAATTACACGTGTGTGTGTGTGTGTGTTTTGGAAAATGCGATTGGATTTCAATCGAAAATTGTACTACGGAAATAGCGTACGTCTAACAGTAATATTTAGTCAATGACGCAACTAAGCCGAGACACAAATAAAAAAAAGAAAGAAAATATCTATATTTACAAGTGTGGATGAAGTGCGGAGAACGAGAGACGAGGAGGAAGAAGGAGTGCGGAACGTAAGATTAACGAAGAGCGGCGAGAAGAGTATTCGCAGCTCATTTTAAACGTTTCAAATGAAATCCGTTTTCCCGGACGATTCTCGTGATTGTTTTACCGCGTCCGCCGTCCTATGAGTGTATCCGACGCGACTACACTAGATTTCCTCGGCACGTGCGCGCGCGCGCCGTTAACGTTTCCGACAACCGGGCAAAAACTAACCGTGCCGCGGGTGTGTGTGTAATCGAACGACCGTCTGCTACGAATTCGTCACCGGCCGCGCGCGGCGGATATTTCGACGTCGTTCGGACGACAATTTCCAAATCGCGCAGCCCGTAAAACGACGAATTTCTATTTCGTTCGCGGAAATCGCGATGCTTTTTTTTTTTTTTTTTTTGTTCTCCGCTCGTCCCGTTTTCTACGTTGCGCGCGTTTTCTTTTAGACCCCGCCGCGCGAGCACCGTCGTTCGTCCGTAAACGCACGACGTTCGCTTTCTTCCTGCACAGACGGGGCGGGGGACCCCCATAGCGCGTGTTCCGTCGCAGTATGGAATATCGCTTTCTACATTCCGCCGCACATTTATACGCGCGCCCGTTTGGCAAACGCCCGTGTACACATCGCCGTCGCGTTATTTTATACGACATCGTCGTTACAACGGGAGAGAGAGAAAAAAAAAAACGAAAACGCTGTTTTCCCCCCCCCCACCCCGTCTACCGCGCTGCTGTTGCCGGTATAAAAAAATAATACGTTTTCATTGTGCGCGCGTATTATATTTATTGTTTCGCGCGTGCATAGACACACAATAATATATATATGCGTTCGCGCGACGGGTCGCAGCCCTTTAAACGCGTCGGCACACTCGGGCCCCGACGAGCCAATATAGAAGACGTCACTACGGACCCCTCAGGCCGAAGAAGCCGGTCACATTGTATTGACGCGCGTGAAAGTCGTCATGCGCACGGACGCGTAACCGCCAGCGGGCGCCCAGCGTACACGGCGATTTCCAAAAGACAATCTCGTTTTGATTGGCCGGTGGTGTTTCCCTCCGGCGCGGCGTTCGCGACAATTCCCCCCGGTATACCGGCACATTTTTTTTTTTTTTGTTATTTTTCATACCGCGGTAGTGCGTGTAATGGGTATATCTTATCGACGAAATATTACAATCGTTTGTTGGGAAAAATCGAAAACTCTTCTCGGCGGTTATCGTTCGTATCGTTTCACCGTCGCGCCTGCCTGCCGTGTTGATACGGTGCGAGTTGTTGTTGTTGTTGTTGTGCACAGACGATGCGCGATGCGGCCGGACGATAACGGCCAGTTGCCGGCAGGCGTTTTCGCCGTAAAACCGCGTTTTCTAATACCGACGATACTTTTATTTTCATTATTATTATTATTAAATGTATAGATTGACTTCGCATAGTTCCAATACGAATTACCTTGCCGTGGGGTAACAAATTTTCGGACATTTTATTTTTTTAACGTTAATACGGAAGTATTAGTCACGCGCGTATTCGGTGCAAACTTTCGATGAAACGTGCGAGTATCGTCCACGAATACACTTTGTCGAAAAATGTTGAAATCGTCACAAACGATTTTCAAGATTTGTTTTTTTTTTACGCGCGCGTTCAGAGTAACGCGCTCCTGGCGTTATGTTAAACCCGCAGGTGTCGGAATTAACCGTATAATAATTATTATTCACACTTTTCGATAAGAACGCGCGGCGGTATACAATGTATACGAATAATGTCCACGCTCAGTGTCTCGCGTTGTTCGCGTGATCCCCAAACGGAAAACGGCGAAATGGATGATCGTTGGGAAAAAGGCCGATGAAGAAAAAAGATTTTTTTTTGTATAAAACCATCGGCCGCGGCGCGATCTCCACGTTGTCGTTCAGACGCGGACAACGCGTTCAACAATAAAAAAAACGGAGGCTGCGAAATATATTTCGACGTGCCAATGACGATGAACATTCGTGCCGCCGCGTATCCGTTTGATAAAACATTAATAAAAAATAAACGAGTAAATACACAGAGATATTCTCCGGTTTCCGATGAAAATTTCTACGCGGTCACGACACAGGCACACCGCGGTCCACGACACAGACCTGACCGCAGACAATTGCGCGGATAGCGTACCCGGTTCGGATAATGATCTCCGGGAGGATATATCTTTTTACGGACAGTCACGATATCGTTTCGCCGCGCTGTTTTTTCGGACGCCGAGATCCGGAGAGATATCGTACGCATTATTATTATTATTATTATTATTATTATTATTATTATTATTATTATTATTATTATTATTATTATTATTATTATTATTATTATTATGACGTACGCCGTCATCAATAAAATGTAATCAAGTGTGGAAACGATACATTATTATAATATATGTATAGGTGTAGTTAAGGATCGAGGAAAACTTCTTTGACGCTCAAAAGAAATTTATCTACAGTCATCTTTTTTTTTATTCCAAAAATGATTGAACAATATTTTGTCGATCGTATTTCAGTTAATTGGTCAACGCGTACCTCCGTTCTTATTCGACAAGTGAAAAAAAATTATATTTTATAACCGAACAAAAAAATATATTATCGAAATCATATGTGCATATACTCGAATTTCGGTTGATTTTTTCATTTCTTGCAATTTATTGCGATTTTTTTTTCTTTCACTAAATTCTTCCGGAGAAATGTTTAACATCCATATATACGTTGTAATCGCCACGGTAATAATTTACGTTCAATTATACTATAGC
The DNA here is from genome assembly GCA_032441825.1 of Chaetogeoica ovagalla. Lineage (NCBI taxonomy): Eukaryota > Metazoa > Arthropoda > Insecta > Hemiptera > Aphididae > Chaetogeoica > Chaetogeoica ovagalla. Next base: position 10,614,010 of record CM063729.1, read on the forward strand.
CAATACACATTATTATTATTATTATTATTATTATTATTATTATTATTATTATTATTATTGAAATTTTGATTTTTGCCCTCTTTTAATTAATTGATTGACGGATAAATTATTGAAGACATAAAATATCACTTCATAATCGGCATTATTAAAAAAAAGATTATTCGACAGAAGGATAAACATGGTGGTTATAGGTGAGTGAGAGAGATAGATGATAATTTTCGAATGGAATTGCGGAATTCGATGTTAGACTTACGTATAAAGAATTGCGTAGTGTAATGAATGAGCGTTAAAGTCGCCATAGAATGAAATTTTGAACGGAATCGACGGCGATACGCGAAAACGATATTAACAAGCACTCACTTACTCGGAGAGAGTCAACACCAGTGTCATAATAAATCGGAGAAAAAACGAATGATTAAAACTATAACACTCGTCGTACTGATTACAGAACACTTTTGTGTTATTTCTTAAAATATATCTACTGACTTTTCTAAATATTGAATTAAAAAATAATTTATTCAAATATTTATATATTTCTGTGTACGTGTGTGATTTTGTCTACAATTACCGACTACGTAAAAATCCGTTCAGAATAGTTTTAAACTGTTTTAGGTTTTATGTAATTTATAAATTAATGCTGAATAATAATTCCCTCCATAACTATGAATTATCGCGAATACTCGTTTGTAGTAACTGGAAGACTTTTCCTTACACCTTATAATATATGTTCGGATTGAAATAAATAAATGTATGAATTTTATTGGAAAACCGTGTTATTGAAAAAACAACGTAGTAATAGCAGTTAGAAAAGATGAAAATCTCGGACAAAACAATTGTTGAAATTAAATTTGCGTCCGAAAATGGATAATCTTTTAAATTTTCTGAAGCAAATCGGTACGTTAAATTTCTAATTATTATCAAGTACATATTGTAATGTATTTTTTTTGTTGACATTTGTATAATATACCTTTTAATAATAAATACGCGTCATTTGTGATTCGTCATTAATAAATAATATTTTTATTTTCGTTGCGGATAACTGCCAAAATATGACTGTGATTACGAATGACGTTGAATGTGCGAGAATATAGTAGCAGCTCAACATAAATTTTATAATTGTTCAGCGATAACATACACGGAGAGGAAATCACAATTAACGCGAACTAATCTTGTTTGAGTTATAAAAAAAAACAGAAGATATATAAAATATTATACAATAATAATAATAATAATAATAATAATTTTTATGAATCCGTCGAAAACTTAATTAAAACGTCTCGGTTATAATGTATGATGACACACACGCCGAAGATTATCGTTTTCGACGAGTGTGTGTACTTATATGAGCCGCATATAATATAATACTGTACGGTGTAGAGTTCGATTGCCACGGGCAGCGAAACGAGAAAAGAATGAAATTTCTCTCGCGCATTTCTTTCGTTTTAATTCTTTTTTTTTCCCCCGTATGTATAATATAGTACATATAGTACTCCTGCGTTACCATACGAAGCAGCTCGTACATTATCTAACTCTCGAAATTAAATCGAAAAAACACTGCGCGTGTGTAATATATCGAAAAAATAATTATTTTCATTTCGTCCATGACCTTAATCCGATAGTGGGCACCGGCGTAGAAAATAATTATTATTTTCTATACGTTTCTCTGATGTAACATAATTTCTTTTAACGAATCGTTTTCTTTTTCCGCGTCGATCTCCGCATGCGACGAGACAATCATATTATTATACAGTTGTTATTTTATATAGCATATTGTTTATAACAGTTATATAAATTATCGAATTCCGTCGTGTCGTCATCGCATAGTCTCGTCGCATCCAACACAATGCTTGGATTTATTTCGATAATGATATTGTACAGTTGTACGCGTATACTACGGGTGTTTTCGGTTTCCGCCAAAACAAATATGTTTTGTTTCGCCTAAAATATCGTAAGAATAAAAAGAAAAACTTGTAACAGTGTACGTTGGCAGAGCCGATAATAACGTAATGAACAGATCTATACCGAGGAAATTGACCGGAATGTGTAAGGAAGAAACGCATGACCAAATTAGGGTAGATCAGACGGTTTCCGAAACAATTGCAATTGGAGAAAGCAGTTACGTAGAAAGATGCCAAAAAAAAAGCAACTGGAATATCAATATGCCAACGTAAGATTCAAATCGTTGAGTTTGCGGACGATTATCCTGGGTAACTCTTGAGGTAATACGGAAAAAGAGTCAAAAGGAAGGTGCAAAAGAAGTAAAAAATAGAGCTGAAAAAAAATAAAAGAATAAACGTAGAAAAAACCAAAATCGTGGAACAATTAAATATTAAAACAGACACAAATGGCTCGGAAGACGATTAGACTTCGATGTCATCTATGCTGACATAGAGCGGAGAGAGCTTCTTTTGCACGTTTTATGTTTTTGATGGTCATTAAGAAATGTTACAGTTTATTTTTTCAATAGCATTTAATTATGTATCAGTCGTAGGGTAAATTAGAATGTCTAGAATTAGACAAATATGTATGAATTGAGAAATTGTTCTGGAGTTTTTTTTTTTTTTTTTTTTGAAAATTTTGATTAGGTACAGCTGGCATAACTGCTATGGAAACCGTATAAAAATATGCAATTGAATGTGCAGTTGTTTAAAGTTAAAATTTCCGAGTTGCAAAGACATTTTTATTTCTTGTCTAACAAATATTATTTTGTTATTTAAAATATACACATTATATATTTAAACGTATTTTCACTAGGCGAACGCCTCGCCAAATGTATAAATCCGTTATATTATTTTTTGTCAAAGCATCATCCATAACCATTTATATATTTATATTAAATGATTACTACTGTAATATATTTGTTTAATATTCTACATAAATATATGTAAAAATTAATATTTGAAATAAGGTATATTATTTGAATAGGACATTCTGTACCGGATGATGTCTAGACTGAACAATCGCAAAATATATTAATAATGTCAGTAAAATATATTGTATACACAGTGAAGTTTTTGTTTATTTAAAGTTCCAAGAACCTAATCCATTTCGATATTGACAAAGAAGAGTTATATTAAATGATATATTTCTATGTTAATACGGTCACGTTTCTGATTTTTTTCTTTTTTACGAATACCCGTCATATAGTCTCATTTCAACTACTAAAAACTGTCTATGGACGTATAAACGATGCCATTGCGTGGTATTGATCTCAACTTACAGAAATATCATACTGGCATTAAAAGTTGTACATCCAACATTTCGAAAGCGTCATCACAAATGTTAAATTCTATTTTGAGTATTGTTTTTAAATTAGATTCCGTGTTGAAATAATGACTATTTTATACTACGTTATTACATAATAACTATTGTCATGTACACCGAAAAAATTTGAATAATGAATATGCCAATAAATTGCATAATATTCGAAATACGCCACACGGTTTGTTTAATCTAATCAGATTTTTTATCATTTTGACAATTTTCTTGTGAATTTTTTTCAGATGATTTTTTTTTCTTCCCAGACTTATCAAAAAATTATATATTCTAATGTATGAAGCTGTACGAGAATTTTTTTGTATAAAGTAAACTAGACAACTATCGGTTCAATTCTATTTTTGTAATTTATATATTACAATATACTCGAATATTTAAATATCGCGGTGGCAACGACGATATACGAAACGAGAAAAGTCGCTCGGCGAATTTTCGAGAATACGATTTACTGCGGACATCAATGAAAACAAGTATTTCAGGCAAACATCTAAGCATGTTATAATAATAATAATAATAACACTAATAATAATAATAATAATAATAATAATAATAACAACAATAATAATAATAATAATAATAATAATAATAATAACAACAATAATAATAATAATAATAATAATAATAATAATAATAATAAAGAATCGATTAATTCCGTTTACGAACGCCAATGTCGAAATCCAAATCGAACGTGTATATTATATGTTATATTACTCTTCAAATATACGTATTATACACGAATGTAACGCGTAGTTTTTTTTCACAAGAATATACTAAAATATTAGAAATCGAGTAACTAACCTAACCTAGGCGTATACTTTATTAAGTAATTAATAAAATAAATTAATTAATTTTACACCATTTTGGTGTAAAAGTTTTCCGAGTAGCGCGACACAATTTACAGAGTGTATTAAGTAACAAAATATACAGGAGGCGGGGAATTGTTAAAATAACTGTGGTAACATAATAATACAAAACAAAAATGCCGAAAGCGAAGTCACAGTTATCTAGAAAAATTAGAAATGCTCGACAAATGGTAACACGAAGAATTTTAGAATCCGAATCCCGTCAATTTAGAACATCACGCTCGCATGGTCCAAGATCGGCATTTTCGTATGACCCTGGCTGACGTTTACTACATAAAAATGTTTTAATTTCAAAAATGAACCAAATTTGCGAGTATTGCAATGCGAGGAAATGGCCCGATGAGCATAATGGCACGTGTTGTTCTGGCGGCAAAGTAAATCTTCTTCCCTTATCAGTTCCACTTGGACTTATGAGAAATTTACTCACGGGCTCTCATTCATTTTCGAAACATTTCTTAGATAACATTAGAAATTAAAATACTTTATATCAGATGACATCATTTGGAGCTAATGAAATTCGTGAAAGCAACTTATGCCAACTATATGCTCACGTTCAGAGTAAAGGGACAAATTTATCATAATGTTGGTAGCTTATTTCCCCCAATAATAACAATCCACGTTTTTTACAAATTTATTTTATTGCCGAAGCAGGTCTTTAAGTATCTTTACGTCAGAATATACGGCGGAATTAAAAAAAAAAAGAATAAATTCAACTTTTCCAAACTCTTTTACACAGTTGTAATAATTACGTTCAGAGTTTTAAAGCTGCGTTAGAAAATGTCTCCCCGCCCAATATGCGAGATTTAAAATTAATAATCCACGCTGATTGGACTCCGTTCAATCAACACGGAGGACGTTACAATGTACCTTCTACAAATGAAGTCGCTGTACTCTTAGTGGACGAACACAAAGGCCCACGAGATATTGTAATATACAGTCGAGATGGTCGGACTACAAAGGGCATACGAGTTATACCGTTCGTATATACGAGTATATGATTATTGAAAATATGAATTTTAAATAAAAGTAAGGTGATTTTATCAGTATCAATATCAAAGTAGTTTTTTCGGCTTTTGTAAATCGTTGTTAAAAAAACTCTGATCAACTTTATTGGTTACGCTAAGAATATAGCGTAGACGTACACGTTGATTTTTAAATTATTCTCGAGTTCGATTTTATGTGTTTTTAAATGCGGTTCAAAATCCCCGTTTTTTTTTTTAACGCTCATAATATAAAAACGAATATTTCATTCAAGTGAATTTGTTTTTGAAAATTTATAAGCGCGTCCGAGCGAAGTCGCATACTATAAACCTGAAAGAGGAGAATACGACGCGGCATTAAGAAGCCATTGCGAACCGCAATTATTTAAATAACGAGCAAATTAACGTAGTAATCAATTATTTACGGTATTTTATGTGCGTTTTAAAACGAAATTAATTCCATTTCTGGCACTTTTTCCATTTCATTACTTAACGTAATAATTTATATATATATATATAAAATAATATAAACGTAATAATTTATATATATATACTCTATAGATTATACATAATTATATTATATTGATTTTGAAACACATAATTTGTCCGTATAACATTGCGTAGAAAAACCCTATTCGAGTTTTTTCGTTTTTTTTTAGTGAATACAGTTTTCAAAGTTACACATAAAATTCTCTTTATTTACGAAGTTTTTTCAAAGCGTTTTCTCGAGATGTTCTATGACTGTCAAATTCTTTTCTCAACATTTACCCGATTAACTTTAATGAAAAAAGTATTCTTTGTGTTTACTTTTTACGGCATTATATGTATTGTACTGTTCGAATACTATTGGCAATTTTTATATTGTTGTTGATGAAACGTCGGGACAAAAAATAATTTCCGTCAATTTTTTACGTAAAAATATAAAACCGAATATTTTTTAAAAGATAAAATTCTAACTATAATCATATACCAGGACCGACGTGGTTGGGTGTCTTCGTACAACACTAATAATTAATATAGACGAAATCGGTGATGATTTCTATACGAAAAACAAATTCTCGTTATTTATAATCGCGTGTTAATGAACAACTCGGCCCCGATTATCACGACCATTCGTTCATACGGATACGTGAAGAGCTCTATTCGCTCAAGTCGAATTTTTATAACGTATAATAAACGGGTTTTCGTTTCACTAGTACTATAAATTACTTGGTTTTTGAAATCGAAATAATCGAACATAGCAAAACAAATTGTGTACGACTGCCGACAAATCGACTGCGCGCGTTCTGCTGATACGAACTCGTATAATAAAAAAAAATATATATATATAAAAAAACGTTTGAAACGTAAGAAGAGATATTACGCCGAACTAAAAGTGTAATTCGGTGTATCACGACGATTCTTTAATTCAGAACTGGTTTGTTTTTTTTTCACGTTTCGCCTCAACGTAACCTATATAATATTATATATTTCAATTAACTCAGATTTGAATACCGTTTCTATAAAGGTGTGTAGAGATTCTTATATCGAAGTAAAAGTATTAAATAAACGAATTTATAGACGCTATTACAATTTTTATTTATAACATCCCGCGTTCTAATAGTAAAATTACTAATTCCCCCTGCCCAAAGAATTCTCTTCAACGGATTACGGAGCATTTTTGTTATGTTCTGCTCAGGCGATTTTCTCCAAGCCGTCGCTGTCCTATTATACGTACAAACGTTTAAAATTATGCGTCGGATTTCGGTGATAATCGATTCGCGTCAACAGAAATGATTTCACGATGGAAATATTATTTTAAATTTTACTCCAAGCCGTATAGAATATTTAATATTGTTCTCTAATAATTATTTATACCAATAATTGTATCGTTTCGTCTGATATAATTTTTTTTTTTCAATTTCGACGATCAACAATATTATTACGATTTTTTTTAATCGTCGCCGTCGGCTTCGACCACTAGACATATATTAATTTACGAGGAAGACCGGCAAAACGTGTTTATTATTATTATTATTATTATTATTATTAATTTCTATCAACAACGCCAGACTAGCAGGAGCCCAATATGCAAATCCGTTGTGTGTACAATATACGCGATATTTTATACGTTTCGTTTTTCGTTTCTTATTCGTTTTTAAATCGCTCGAATATCACAACCACTATCACAGCTGCAACATTTCTCAATACGAAATATTGTTTTTGTAAATTACAACTTTATTCCATTGAGTTTTGGCGTTCGGTAAGAAGGAAAAGAAACAAATTTCATTTTTGACGACAACAAAATATAATTCCTCTTGTGTAAAGAATTACGTTAACTATAGTCTATATCGCACAATCCGTTATAATAAATAAATCAAATGTTATTTCAGACGATAATATCATACACATATTGTAATATTTTAATTACGTTTACAATACTTCCTACCCTGAATTTGTCGCTTACACGTAGAAATTCATTTCGTGGTGCAAGTACGAGTTGGTATTCAAAATATTCACCGTTTTTTTCTTTTCAATTTTGTGTTGGTGTTTATTTGAATTTTACGCTTTTAATACTTAAACAGTAGAATTTTATAGAATTGTAAACTATCGATTAATATAATAATTTATAAGACAATGTAAGCACGAAAATAACTATTCGAAGTGAATTTACGTAGATATGCATATCTTGTTACAATACTGAAAAAGAAAAAAAAAGAATTACACGTTTTCCTTATATTTGATTTACGTGTACCTGTTATTATAAAATCGAAATCAATTTCGAAGACGAAATGCCCTCTCACATTGTCACACAAACGATTTTACACGAGATAATATTAACTGTTTTCTCGCACGTTATCGCGGAAACCCATTTTTTTTTTTTTTTTTTGTAATTACGCGTAGATAATAAATTTAACACTTTTCTTAAAAAATTTACGAATGAGACTTTTTTTTTTTATTTCATAAAGCCGCACATTTATTAATAAAAATAATTGTCGATGAAAAACGTTGAAAATTTGATAATAATTATATTGTTTCAATACGTTATAACATTGTCAGTATTTTAATAATAGAAATATCGCTTAATTTTTATCCGACGAATACGTAATTTTTCACATTTAACGCTTTGCACATAAATCCAAAGTAAATATACTCGGAAAAGTATTTAGAGATATAACTTATACAGGAAATTTTTTTTCGAATCGTAACAAATATTATAAACGTCTACATTTGTTCGACTCAATCTGTACAGTAAACCACAACCCGTAAAGAAACCGACATTTTAACTACATTTTCAATACTTGATTTATTTTCGTAACGACTGTTTGTAACAAACCGTGTAATGAGACGTTCGGACGTTTCATTAACGTGCTGCAATAACAGAAATAAATATTTACAACCAAAAAAAAAAGAAGATATTACGTAAAAACGATTAAAGATCAATTATTATTATTATTATTTTTTATTATTATTATTATATGTGAATGTCGTTCGTCGATTGAACCTCGATATGGTTCATTGAACCGTATGTATTTTACGAATCTAATCTTGATTTACAACTCATGTTTTTTTACGTCTTCTGCCGCATATGCGTACATATTTTCAACGAGATAAATGAAGACAAACGCGTTACTGGCACACATATACTGTTTTATGGTCGTAATTGTCGTCACACTGTATTCGATTTAAATACAAGCGCGTTTCACCGAGAATGTTACAAGAAAACCGTACTGTTTTCTTCTGTTCGTTTCGAAAATGACATGTTATAATATTTGACGTAATTATAATCAAACGATAGCATATAAAAATCCAGTGAAAACCGAATGATTTTTCTATAGTGGGTAGTAGTGGTGGAAGAAGCTGATGGTTTTTTTAACAAGCACCTTGATCAATTAAAACATTGTTTAAGAAAATAAAATTATCAATTTAAAATAAAAAAAAAAAATTCGCTCGTTATAAAATTATAATCGCTAAAATCTATTTCCCCTCCACCTGGAGTTGGTCCAGTACTGGAATCGTATCTCTCGTCTGTCGTTCCATCGCTTTCGTATAATTACTGAACGAACAATTGAACATTAATCACCGGCATTTTTATTGAATATGACATTTAATTAATATTAAAAAATCGTGATCCTCGTTCCGATCATTAGTACGATTTTGTTGTTGCACGCGCAGTGAAAGTTCAGACGAGATTTTCCTATCCCCCGCCCCTCGTACACACGTGAAGTTCGCTTCGGCCGAAATACACCCGGTACGGTGAAGAGTAGAAAAAATAAATACCAAACCTCGTAGTGTCGGAACCTGAACTGGACATCGAATAAATAATCGAATATCACTCCGAAACAAACAAAAATAAATAAATAGTAAATTACAGTGCGAGATAGCACCGTTTAATCGTACATTTTTAGTCATTCCGCACACAGTGTTTAAAAAAAAATTAAAAAAATATTCCAAACTGTCTGTCTAAACTCTGAATCCGATTTCGTCGTTCGACGCGTCCCCGGGAGTGTTTGTTTTATCGCGCGCGCGTTTCGATTTTCTATATTCGAATCGAACATTGTACAATAACGTTGTTCCTTGCACGTGTATTGAATAAAAATCCGACACTATTTTTATTTTTTTTTCGCGTTTCGTTCTTGACATTTGTTCGAAAAACCATACGCGTCACTTGGCGCGCCAATACATCTGTTTTCGATTTATACAAACATTCAGACGTATGAAATGACACTTCTGTGTTAAAACGAATTTGATCGATACCGTTTTCACGCGATTTGGATTATTTTTTCTTCTTCTTTTTGCGGAACATCGCGAATTTCCTCTTAACACACGCTCCCCGAGCGTGTTAAACAATACCGCGTAAACGTATTTGTAACGTGCCGGTAAGCCGATATGTGCAGCACACGGATGAACTTTTGTAAGAGTACAAAATGGATTTTTTTTTTTATATAATATGTATAATATACAATTCTCCGCACGAATTCACGTATAACAATCGGCGGTTTGACGATGCGCACGAGGAGAAAATAAAACCGTTTCTTCGATGTGCCGTGTACAATTCACGGCAAACGGTTTTACGAAATTAAACGACGCAGTGGACGTATTTCGGACCATTCATCGTCGTAGCCATAACGTAACGTATTATGAATTGAGAGAGAAACAAATGCGCGTCGGTTTCGGTTCTCCGAAGATGATATTACGACGAAGCGCAAGTCGTATTGCGGCGTACGAATGTGGAAAAAAATAAATACGAGAATAATAATAGCACGAAGGCGGGGGAGGGAAATAGGAAAAGAAATACGCGTGCCGAGCCGGGTGTGTACGTACCGCCGGATTGTATTTACTGCTCGCGGGAATTATTGAAAAATCCGTATCGCCGCGAGCGTGTTCGCGTTTATCGGTTTCGAAACGATAATAATATACGAGATAACCTGTACGATAAATAACGCGTGAAGTCATAACGCGAATGTTTTCCACCTGTCCGTTAAATTAAAACGAAATCGTGTGTGTTTGTCCGTCCGCGTTTCGTTTTGTCCATTAAAACGCGTCGTCGGAATCGTTGTTTTTATTACACGCGATCGCCAGCCAGCGCCGTCAGCAGTTGCTGGTGCGCGCGCGATTTCTTTGGATTTATATATTAATCCGCGATTCGACCGTAGCAGTGGATCGAATAAAAATACTAATCGAATAAAAACTGACTCATTGTCGGGACTGAACATCTGAGCGCATCTGCGTCCGTATTATTATCACTGACGCTACTTATTTTGTAAATATTCTATAGTAAAACTTCAAATTAAAAAATAAAAAAAAAAACCATTTACCGGCCTCGTGAAATCGTACAAATAATTTATAATCGTTGGAATATCGTTTGGTTTTTTACTCTCAACGATAACGCGTAATACCGTTTAAAATGACGTAGCGTAAAAAGTATAAAAAGAAGAAATTACGCGGATTTCGTCGAAACGATTTTTTTTTTTTATCTCAACGTTTGCGTACACGCGTCTTTCGGCGAATACGCGAGAAATAAATTCCTCGATTTTATTAATTTCCCCTTTCGTTTATCCGGCGGCCCGGAGACATGTGCATTCCATTCCGAACGGATTGTCAATATTAATAATATCGACAGGAATTAACGTCGGTTTTGGATATTTCGAATTTTCAATATTCTGTGTTTTACAATGTTTTAACGGTTACGCCAGTTATGCGGTACAGTTATTTCGTTATAATATTAAGTACTGCAACAAACGCGAATTCTCCATCGTCTAAAAATCGTTCAAAACGATAATTTCATTTTCGATTTGTAACGAAAAAAAAAAAACGGAAAATTACGCGCGGTTTATTTCCTGTTTTTTTTTTTTTATTATTATTATTATTATTAATTAAATCTCCGACTCCCGTGCGGACAGCAACAGTTCTATGAATAGTAAACGAAATCCGTTTCAAGCCTAATGTGAAAAAAAAAGTCTTTTCTTTTTTACTTCTTCGCATAATCGACGTAATACAACGCACGTGACGAACCACACGATATTATATTTACGAACAGTTTTGTAAAAAATATTCGAATAAAAGTACTTGAATTCGTTTGTTTCGTACTCGAATACGTGTTCGGCAAATACTTTGTTTCGTGTTTAGAACATCCCTGTCGCAGGCATACATTTTTCATACAATACATAGAAAATTATTTAAAAGGAATTGGCCGTTTTTACACTGATAATTAATTTGTTTAAAATCACACCCTGCGGTATGCGAATTTTGTGACCTGTAAATATATCGTATACATATAAATTTAGACGATTTTCCAAGACCTGTAGAAACACAGCCATTCGTAACCGTACGAAAACATATTTTGATAATAATCTTTTTGGGTCGACAGATTGATGTATAGTCATCTCTAATCGAATCAAACACGCCGAATTTGTCGACAAAACGTCAGAATCAAAATTACGGATCGATATAAAATTGTGATTTTGTATAATAGACGTATATATAATATTTTTTTTAACCACTGTACACGTTTTATTATAGCGAACGAGTCGTAAACATCAAACTCGCCTTACAACGTTTTACTTCTCGAACATGTCTACGGGTTTATACTCGGTATTTAACGCTCCAAGCCAACGCGTTTATCGTCTCTCTTTCTCCACGTTTTGCGAATAACTTTTTGAAATGACCGATTTAAAAAAATAAATAAATAAATTCTAATCGCGCCACTGCTGTGTGTGTGTGCGCGCGTGCGTGCGATCCTAAGAAAGTTCACGCGGTTTTTAGAGATCGTTTTCGCTCCCTCCCGCCTAAGAAGAGTCCACTCCGCACTTTTCCACGAAAAACGGTATTCGAAGCGATCCAAAAGGAAATGCTTAGAGACGATGAAAAATAAGCAAAAAATAAACCGATAAATACAATATTGTTGCTGGTTTCACATCGCGTCCGTGTGAAAACACACCTATATTCGTATTCCGAATGTGAATTTTCATTTTATTTCTTTACGCCATATCGTTTCAGTGTCTCGCGACTGGAACGCGAACAAAATGGAATTTTTAATCGACTTCAAATCATATAACACACAAGTACGCGTTTCGAGTTCATCGAGCTGATACCGGTTCTCGGTCGTCCGCATAAAATAATATACACTTACGAATTCACACATTTCAGGGTGATTATTATATATGTGCGCGCGCGCGTATCTAATACCGAATAAAAGTGCGCTCGTTTTATGTGTGTGTATATATAGTCAGCGCATTACTGTTATTAGCGTATATAAAGTGGTTAAAAAAAAAAAAAAATAATAAATATATAAAATTATAATTCATTTTTTCCTCGCGGCCATTTACGAAACGCACGTTATGTTAATATATACAATGTATTATAAATGTGTGTGTGTATACTTCTTGCTCGATCGCGGTGAAAATACGTTTAAAATGAACGCAAAACGCAATATATCATTTAGTGCGATTCGTGTTCCTGTAACATACTGACATATATTACCTACTCGTATGATACGCGATTAAAAAAAAAAAAAAGAAAATTTAACGAATTTGCGGTGTGAGTCTAAATTTATAGACGACGTTGAATTTATACGAATAACAGTAATGCGCAGTATGTAATATATCGGAGAGACGTTATATTTATAATAATTTTTCACTCTTTCAAACAACATTCGTTATAAATATTTTTTAATAATATTAAATTACCCACTAACTAGCCGGTAATCTAGTGTTTTTTTAAACAACGATTGAATTCAAAGCAACAACGTAACCGTTGAAAATTTAAGTTACGTATAATTTTTTTTTTTATATATATAAAATAAAGTGTTTCGAAGTATTCAATTGCTTTGAGAGGGAGGAAGGGAAAAAAAGTCAAATATGATTTATTCAAATAAGCTCCTTGCCAATAGATAATCGATATGATTAATTAATTATTTATACAAAGTCGATAGTGGATCGTCTCGGTTCCAACGTTGATTTTATCATATAAAACCAAGGAAAATAATATATATAATATATTTCTACACGTTAATAACGGTTAAACGTAAACGGACCGCAATCCGAGTCTTCCACACTCTATTTGTATCGGAGTACAAATTTCAAACCGAGTGAATGGCAAACATTTGCAAGTCTATCGCCGAAATTCGCAAGACACACACCCGTTCATCGGGGAAATCGTAATAAAAACAACAAAAGAAAAAAAAACGTGTGATTTAAACACCACATTTGAACTTGCCTCAGAAACTTTCTGTTTCATAATATTCCGTTTAAAACAAAACGCTACCTAAATCGGTCGTGTGCCGATTTCATGAACGTCACCAAGACGCTTTTACAGGTTTTTCGTCCACCCGAACGCAATCGTTGTCATCTCATAAATAGATCACGATCGGTCGCGTCTATAAATCACTCGTGAATTCTCCATTAAGCTCTATTTTATATTTATATAAATGTGGGTATTTTTTTTTTTTACTTTCAACTATATAATATATTTTATATATGGTCTCGCGAATGTTTCTCGTTATCCTAAAAAATCCCGTTGCCAATATCTAAAAAAAAAAAAAATCACTGGTTTAATGTAGAAAAATAAATTAAAAAGCGCTGAATTTTAATTTTTTCCCCATTTTTACTGCACCACTATTCGATATTTATCGTCCGCGTTTCTTGTATTTCAAACATACACTTTATATGAAACAACAACTGGAAATTTAACATCTATCCTGAGAGTATTTAATTCGTCCGTATGGCTAATCTGAATATTTAGATTATTTGACAGTTGTACAAAAAAAAAAAAAACATATTACTCTCGGTGAAAGAAAGAAAGAAGAAAAAAAAACACGTTACTTTCCCTCGCACACTCTCGCAGTCTTTGTGAATTGTCATCACACACGACGGCGCGTTGTTCGCAATAATTTGATAAATAATACGCACAATATACTTCGTATATTATGTGTGTGACCTACAACACTTCAACGAGTAAGTAACAGCCGACAATATTTTTTCTTTAATTTTTTAGCAATAATAATAATCTATGAAATCCCGTCGGATTTCTATAAAATATTTTATTTCTCGAGTTATTATATTATAAAACACGCGTACGTACGTGTATACATTGACGGTTGGACTATTTTCTTTCTTATTTATTTACTTTCCCCTCCCCCCAGAATCCTTTCACGTTCAGCGCAATAACAATAGAATAATATACCACGACGTCATAAAAATACGAGAGAATACGTAGAAAGACGAAAAAAACTCTTTTTTTTTTTTTTTTTACATCATAAACGTAAATAATATTTTCATTAACTTTTGTGAAGTAATAAAGAACGATATACGTGCGAGAACTTAGTGCTCGAGATAAGCTCGTAAGAAAATCACACATATACGAGTATATAATAAATTAAACAAAAAGAAGAAAATGAAAAAAAATAATATCATCGGGATCCAAAATACAATGGGAACGACGAGTCATTTCAGTTAGAAGTTTTGTACTCTTTATTTGACGAGTTCTTTTTTTTTTCTTCAAACCAATTGGCCAAGTTAATTGGCGTCATAACGCGATTTATTACATTTTGGAAATTAAATTCAAAAAGAATTTCTCGAATATTAACACATTGCTATTCTTTCGCGATAGAAAAGAAGAAAAAAATGTATGTAGAAAACGAGAAAGCGTGTGGTCGATATTTCTACGGCTTTTTAAACGATAACTTGACTCTTTTTTTTTTTTTTTGTAAAAATAAACTCGTTATAATCCAACGGAGTTGTGCATTTTGTCAAAAATAATTTTTGCTCAATAATATAAATTATTATTATTATTTCAATTGACTTAAACCAGTCGAGGATAACAAATAATTAATACTCAGCAATACTCTTACATAAATGTATATAAAATATATATATATATAAACGACAAAAATCATCCAACGAGCGCGCAATATTGCCATAGTAGACGGAGAAAATTTGTTCTCCATATCACTTCAATAGTTTGACGACACTTTTTCTCTATTATTATACGAAAAAAAAGAAATCCAGGACGCACAAAACGAATTTGTGTGCGCGCGGACAATATGGATTTTTTTTCTTTCTTTATTCTCGCAATTCAACGGAAATTGGAGTGGTGGTTTGAACTCGTGCGGAGATTTTTTTTTTTTTGTTTTTTACTGCGCGCGCTACAATAAATTTGAATTTCGAACTCGTAAAAAAAAAACACCGAAACTAACCGAGCGGTCTTAAATCGAAATTATGTTTTTATTTTTGTTTATTACTTTTTTCCTCTCTCTTTTATTCTATACGTTTTCCGAACTACGGATTTAGTGTTTTACAGATAAAGTGATCAAATCATACCGTTGATTTTTTTTTTTAAATACTTAGATAAATAACGTATGAGTCCTCAATGAGTTCTTAATACCGTTTATTCAGCGTATGGACAACGCAATATCGGGTCATCATCAATTATTGAAAATTATTTCGATGTCTATTGCTCGTAATTAGTTTATTTATATTTATTTTATTACTTGTAATTAATTATAATTTCCGGCAATATAGTCTCGGGAGAAGAATCCTCCCGGGCAACAAAATTTGAAATTTTTTTGTGGCGCTGACATTTCAGATTCTGATGATTTATAATGATGTACGATAATCACGAAAATCCGTTTTTATTTTGGTACACATAATCATAATATGAAATATGTGTACGCTTATAATTGAATTATATTCTTTAAACAAAAATATAAGTGTTCGAAATTAAAACAAATGGTTTGTACACGCCTAAGAATAAACATAAAATACTAAAAGAAAAAGAAAAAAGATTAAAGCGAGCTTCATTAATCCTATATTGAGTAGATATAAAGTATTAGAGTTTTGTTAATATTACTAATTTGAAATTGACATTCAGTAAAACGATTCTCAGCGGACCTTCGGTGCGTACGATTTTTTATTATTAATATACAACGAAGAAAAAAAATCGCGTTTTACTGCACAATTTATTGATAGTTTTTTTTTTTATTGTGTCGCGTTTAAAAACCACCGAGAAATTAGTTTTTCTTCCGATTTTCGGTTCGTCTTAAATTTCATGCACATGGATATCACTGAGAAAATATACTACCGAAAACTATGTCGAATAAAGTATACCCGACAAGAAGCCACCGACGGCGCATCATCGCTCCGCTCAGAATGTAATTAGAAATTTATTTAAAATTGGTATATACATTTATATGTATATCGTTTTTGAATCGCGGCGAAACAAATTTGTCGATTTTTTATTTCAGAAATACATCCGAAAAACGCGTTATAGTTGACGTTAAAAAAGATAACTTCTATAGAACAAACTCAATACGAACATAATATGAATGTTATGATAATGGCACGCAAATAATATAATACCACGTGTTCGTAAATAATTTATAAGGAAATAATAAACGACGGGAGATGGTGAGAGGTTTAATAAAGTTATCGTTGAAGCGATTTGAACGCCATTGACGTGTGCCACCATACGTTATAAAATATTTTTCGTTTTTTTTTCTTTCTAAAAACTGCCTATGCGGAAACACATTTTCCAAATCGATTACCCCATTATTTAAATATTACACGCCGTGTTATGTTATACGATTATGTATTCCAAAAGGTCGTAAAAATACAATATAAATTTTATACACGACTTATATTTCGATATATATATAAATATATATTACTCTTTCTAACATTGAAACTAAATTTCATATATATACACATATATGTATCTGCTTCTTCTTCTTCTATCATTACGGTTTTCGACTCGAAATAATCCATCGTTATAAACGTGTACGATGTACATCGTCTAAAATCATTGACCGCAGTTATGTAATACAAAATGCGGTGAAAAGAGTTTCGTTCGAATAATAATATTATTACAAGAAAGAAAAAAACGAGTAGTAGTAGAAGAAATTTCCAAAATAGTTTTTGATTCGTTTATAAACGTAATACATATTCACTGAAACACGATCGGATACATAAACGAACGTAACATAAATAACAAAACAAATTGTTAACAAATCAAAAACAAACATTTCCTAGTGAACATTCAATTCCAAAATACGGACATCCTCCAGTACTGGGGTCGGCGAGCACGACATCGTGGTAGGATAGAATGAAACTAAAAAAAAAAAAATCTCGACACGATTCGTGGCGATCATCAACGATTCTGCGGCCGTGGACCGCAACAAACTATAACGGATCTTAGCCGCCTCTGAGCCCAATTCCGGAAACGAGAAATCGTTCGTAAACGATTCGGTTCGGTTTTGATTATTAGCACTTCAGTGCTTTCGTTATCCCGCACTAAGTCACCGGCCGTTTCAACGGACCATAAACGTCGCTGAGCGATTCGTCAATCCCTTCTTCGTTCGCTCCGCAATTTACGACCTCCAAATCCGAATCGTCTTCAAGCGCCAGCTGATATTATTCGGACGATTGCTGTACCACGAAATCCTTGGCGCCGTGTTTCGTGATCACGTAAGTGATCAGTTGTTCGTCCCAATAGTTTGGCACACGAGCGTAATGACAGTCTCCTTTTCGCGTTCTCCACGTCACATGCATGGTGTATAATAATCGGATTTAAATAACGAGAGGATAACAATTGTTTTTTCCCCCGGCAAACGTGTTGTTCCGCGAACGGGATCTGTAAGCACAGCGGACGAATTTCGCGATATCATATAAGAAAATCAACATCGACAAACACAGAGTTCGGTCGCTACGGCAGTGATTCGGCCGGAAACGTACAATACGACATACTCAATCCGTTCGTGTGTAAACACATGCTCGTAAGAAAAAAACGCGTTAATTTTCGAATTACTGTAGGAGACAAGCGCGAGATAACACATACATACGTCATCCACAATACAAAAAACACTCTCGAAACGGATTTGCCGCACGTAACACAAAGCGCTTCACCTCACTTCACTGATCACGTTTCATTTGTTAATACTCTCGAGCGCTCAATCCTAGAATTTAATACGGTGGCGTCTTTACTTCGCATAGGACGGAGAGTGTTCGATAACCGAATTCTCCAATTTGGCGTGTCTAAATTAAATGTCGGGTTAGGTTTAGTTTTCCCGCGATTT
The DNA here is from genome assembly GCA_032441825.1 of Chaetogeoica ovagalla. Lineage (NCBI taxonomy): Eukaryota > Metazoa > Arthropoda > Insecta > Hemiptera > Aphididae > Chaetogeoica > Chaetogeoica ovagalla. The sequence goes on from CM063729.1 coordinate 10,632,678, forward strand.
TGTTCGATTGCGCAATTTATTTACTACTCCGTCACTCACTCTCTCACTCTCTTTCTCCGTGTCGCGCACTGCAAATCATAAAAACTTCCTATCTGCTCTTCTCACAGGCGCCTCAGAAATACTCTCCTATACACCAGATTCTCAAATTAAAAAAAATTACTCAAAAAAATGAAGGCATCGTGGAAATTATGTTGTACGCAATTGACAATTGTACAAACTACACAATATTTATTATAGTATATTTATATATAACCAACCATAACCGAAAAAAATATATAATGTTTAAAAATTGTATTATTTTAAAATTTTTTTCGTCTTGTAAAAAAAAATCCCAAATTTCTGATAAGTTTTACCTCTATGACTAAGTTCATACAAGAATTGAACTCTTTCGAATTATTATTATTATTATTATTATTATTATTATTATTATTATTATTATTATTATTATTATTATTATTATTATTATTATTATTATTATTATTATTATTATTATTATTATTATTATTATTATTATTATTATTATTATTGGTGTTGTTATGATAACGAGTATGTAAAATATTTTTGGATCTTAATCTTCAATTTCAATTTTTTTTCTGTATATATATATATATTTATTTATTATGTATAAAATATTTAAATGCGTTATTTCATGCAACGACAACGTTACGGAAAACGTAATTTAGTATGTATTCGTACACAAATATACGAATGATAATAATAATAATAATATTCTGCGGGAGTACGGCGACTGACGATGTCGTTTTTTTTTATTTTGATCAGATGTATTGTTACAGTATATAATAACAGAACGAAAAGAAAAAAATCTAAACCCGTCTTTCGCATTATTAAAAATTATTTCACTTCCAAAATCCACAAAAACAAAGCAAAAAAAAAAAAACGTTAATTATAGTTGATTATAATTAATTAATAACAACGTATAAATAATTATTTATACGTTGTTAATACTTCTGAGCGTCGGGCCCGTCTGTTACTAATAGTAATAATAATATTTTATGTCACTGAGCTCTTACCGTCTAATTTCGTTGTCCGCGGAGAACGCAAAGTACCGACGAAACTATCCATTCATTTTTGACACATAAATAAATACATTCTCGGTTTAAGCTCACAAAATTATAATCAAGACACATTCGGCCGTCCAACCATCTGTATTATACACGAGTAATTTTTTATCGTTATACCTCTTTTTAGTGACTTTTTTTTTATAAGCATTTCACATTTATTATCATTTCACGCCGGAATTAAAAATAATCGAAAAATTAAGTCACTCCTCAGAACAGGTGCCACGGGTGCTTGTCGGAATTCAGTAGTCACAATAATGTCACGGGGATCGTTGTTATATTACGATAAATTATATTGTAAATAACAAAATTTTGAAATGACGTTTTCTAGTTTTATTATGAAATACATGCAAATAAAAAAAAAAAATCTCCCGTTTTCAATTCGAAGCTGTGACGATTGTCAATCTGCCACAGCAATATATCGATTAAACAATCATTTAGATGTACGCGAACGAGTGTCTTTGTGACGTTAATTTTTCGAATAAATCAAAACGGTATTTTTATACGTGTATATTATGCGAACGAAAGAACATATAATTACATTTTATTAGCCGAGAATAAAAGCGAAAACAATTCGTATAACGAACAAAGTGCACAGGGTATATGGACGGTGGTGTAATCAGGGGGAATTTTAAGGGTTTAAACTCTACATTTGACTTTTTTTCCATATCAAAATTATAATAACAGTAAGAGCAAAAATAAGAAAAACATCATTTTTACAAAAAAAAAATGTATATATATATATATATTATATATGTGCGAAATACATAAAAATTAAGAAATATAGAATGTTTTTAACTAAAATTGTCGAAATACGCGTTTTAAATATTTGAATTTGTGTAGAACGGATTTTCAGTTAAATCTGCTAAAAATCGAAAACATATTCGTTACTTTTGTTGTCTTGTCGAGGTAACGTGTTGTGAATTTAACATATAACAGTGACTCGTATATCACATTTATTTAATAACCATTCTTCTCGCTTGACTAATTCAAAGGGCTACACTACTGTATGCGGATGAAACGTTCCGATTTATATTAATTAAAAGATATTTTCGATGGAAAATTCAATCGGATACCTTTTGATATTGTATTAACATTTTGTGTGCACGTGTAGCACTGCGAAATTCGAAAAAGACTCGACGGACGGGATTCGATTTCGTCAAAATCGATTACAAAAATAATTACTCTACCTATACGATAAAATATTGACAAATATTTGTAGATTAAAACGATGTACACAACGGTATAAATTGTACGTCCAATCGAATGAATTTTTTTTTTTTTTTGATTTTTCAAAATTAAATAAATTAAATTTCAAATATTACTCGTGCAATAACATTCAGTTATAATATATTAACGTCGATTAAATTCAGTTTATTATATAAAGACATATACGTGGACCGATATTAGTATATCAGTGCATGTAATGTAAATAATGTCTTTTTTTTTTTAAGCGTATGCTCACCAATTTCGTCAACAGTGTGACTACTACTGCTGCTGCTTGTGTAAATCGTAAACCATATTCGACGGACGAAATCAAGAATAATTAAATTTGAATTCATCAAATATGTGCGATATTGAAATACTCGTCGTGTTCTCACACGAAATTCGTATTCGCCCGTACGGTACCTGCGAATTCACACGCGTTTAAACGCGAGATTTTACCTAATATATTCGTACAATATTCCCAAAACAATTGCCAATAAATAGATATTATAACATCGCGATATTGAAAATTCCGTTCAAAAGTCGGAATTCCTAAGGAACAATTGTCGACGATTCGCCGACGCTTTCTCGCTTCAGTACCAATTAGTTTTTATTACTTTCGACGTTTGACTTTCATAAAAGTACGTCGTGGTACGGAGAAAACGAGATAAGTACAGCATCAGCAGAATAATTGCATACGTCGCATTACTCGGCGAAACCAGTTCCAGTAATCGTTCTGCTTTCGGCCAATATTTTTCCGTCAAAATGTCGTACCAGGGAATGATTTTTCGATCGCCGACTTTGAAATCGGTTACCATGAAAGCCACACAATTTCTGCAATTTGAAAACAATAAATTCATCGTTTCCTCAACTCGAGAAAGAAAATTTCGTATACACGAGTTTGAGTAAAAAAAAAAAAAAAATGTTATTTTGTATTATTATTATTATTATTATTATTATTATTATTATTATTATTATTATTATTATTATTATTATTAAAACGACATTCTTATATTATGAAAATATAAACCATATTATACCGACCTTATACGCGTAACAATACGTTATAGTAGTTAAGTCTCAGAGGAGAGTTGAGTGATTAAAACGAATAATAGCGAAAACTACGCGAATGTGGTGAAGTGTTTTTTTTTCGCGAAAATCAGTTAAAACGGCACGGTAAACTATTTATATTGTGTTTCAAAGACTTCGTGAAGAACACGCATTGCTATTGATATACGTCTGCAATGATTATACGATTATGAGTATTAAAAACATACTATAAACCTCCGCGAATAAATTACGTTCTCTTTCAATTACTTTTGTCAAATGTAACGCAGTTTTTAAAATTCAAATCGCTTTTAAACACAACTTAGAAATTGATAAAATTTCAAGCGAAAAGGGCATATTTTGTTTCGCGCTTCGGATTTAAAACGGATTGATTTCGGAGAAATTACGGTTTTCATTTAACGTATAGCTAGTAAATGTGCTAAACGCATATTATTATAGAATATGTCTCAATATCGATTTGGAATTTCGTCAATTATTATTGATTGCCCGTTGAATATCATAATAGCGTGGTATACGTAAAACATAATAATTAAAATAATTTATTATTTGTATCAATGGTAATAATTCATACTTAATTGTACGAAAAAAATGATAAAAAAATAAATAAAATAAAATTCGAAACACTGTAACAAATAAATAAACGCGATAAACGACGTTTTTTTTTTTTTTTTTGTCTCATTAAATTGTTTATCTGTATTTTTAGTCGTAATATAATTTGTATACGTACGTGTGTGTAATACAAGTATTTACTACGTGCGAAATGGTCACAGTTGACCTGTTTTCGTTAGAAATCCTTTTAAATTACCTTTAATCCGTGCACTTAAAATGTCATAGACGTCTTACGCAGTAAAGTATATATTATATATGAACAATTTCCGAGTTCGACTCGTTTTTTTTTTAATTCGACATCATTTTTTTCAAGTAATAACCGTTTCGCGTTTGTTATACATATCGATTATAGCACTTGTTGAACTTTTTGGAAAACGATATAAAAAAAAAAAAAATGTACGCAAAGCGCAAAACGTTCAAAAACAGCAGCATTAAATATCTCGATTTCAATACAGGCATTCGTTTGAATATTTTCGAAAATTTGTCAATGATAAGTTATTTGAAAAATACATGACGCGCGTTCGTGTTGAAAACACGTTATTTCAGAAATATATACTTATAATACGTCAAAAAGCCGAATAGGAAATTCGGCAATACAACAACAACAATAATAATAATAATAATAATAATAATAATAATAATAATAATAATAATAATAATAATAATAATAATAATAATAATAATAATAATAATAATAATAATAATAATAATAATAGTAATATCGAGAACCTCATGATTTTTTTTCTTGAAATTAAGGTTTCCTACAATTGCGCGTTGCGTACAATAAACCTCATTAATTTTTCATGTTTTTCTTTTTCGTTTTTGATTTAACCATACGGAGTTCCGCAAACGCCGTGTGAAGTCAATTGGAATTGTTAACAAAACGGTGAAAATCATACGTGTATTCCAATGATAATAACGTCACGTAGTAGGTATAAATAATAATTGGACATAGTGATTTGTCAAATGCTAATAGCACACTGTACAGTAGACAATCACGCTAATATCGTTTTAATATTCCGTTTCATTTAGCGAGTTGTCTATGATTTGATCGTTTCACAAATGACTACGTTCTACGGTCAATATACTTTAAAATAACGATATACACGAGAATTCCGTGTTGACAACGGTCTACGACAGGCGTTTTTATATTATATCGTCTACACGAATTATACGAGTTACATAAGGTTTTTTCTTTTTTTTCACTTTACCATAAAAATGTTTAACATTTTGTAATTATTATTTTTTTGTATAAAAACAACGATCGATATACACGTTGTTACGCGTCGCACAGAGCGTTTACACGTTCGATCATATTTTTATTACAATAACTTATGCATGTGGGCACACGAGTGCGCGCGTCGCGTTTTCACTACACGCGTTGTTATAAAAGTTATTGTTTTGTAGAATCACCAGCGTGTCAATTACGTCACAATGGACATCGTATTATAAATAAATATAGTGTACGATATTGTTATTATTATTTCTTTAAAACAAAAAAAAATTACGCCATCTCGATTGTTGAGTAATAGCAGCTGTTATCTATACGACGTTCACCAGTTTCAGTTGCCTGTTAACAATTTCTGGGGGGATGATGTGACCAAAATATAAAAAAAAAAATCTGTTTATTGATACTGTTTACCGAATATCGAATTTTACCACCAGTATTTTATACATAGAACATGTTATTAAACGTATATTAACTATATTTACATCGATTATCTATCAGTTATCTTATTCAAATATGTCGTATTATGAAAAAAAATATTCATTCTTTTGCGAAACAATGAAAATAAATAATAAATAATAATAAAATATCATCTACTAATATTTCTATATAACGGTTAAATGTTTTTTTTATATATAATATATATATATATATAGTGTTCTCAAACCATATAAATTCTAAATTACAAAAATAAAAAAAGGGAATTTTTCTGCTTTATATACCTAAACGGAGAATTCGATTTTTTCAATTTTTTTTTTCGTTATTGTTGAAAATATGCGTTTTTCGATGGAAAACCCTTATGGCGAAGTCAGAATCCGGCTGTCGAATTTAGTTTTCAAGTTACAGCAATTTTAAATTTGATAATTTTACCGTTTTTCTTTAAATTTTCTCCGAACTTTCTATAATATTGGAATAATTTTTGAACTGAGTCCGACCGCCAAATTTTGATTTCACCAACTGTTTCAGCGTCGAAGACTACATGGGCTGCAACAAATTTTTTGTCTAAAATTCGATTTCTCCGGTAGGGTAGAAATATACCAAAAAAAAAAAATCACGTAAAAATAATTCAATATGAACTACAACAACAGTGTTTTCCGATATCCGTTTGAGTCTCATGCTGCGCACATGCCGTGAGATATTTTGTGTATAAAATTATACTCGCGCGTTTTCAACGCTAAAACAATTCTTTCTCTCTCTATAACATTTATAAAAACTACTACGAGTACAACACGCGCGCCCGATCGCGTGTGATCCGAATTCAACGGACGCGCGGGAGTCTGAACGGCGCGTAATGCGAACAAAACATCACAGCCGTATCGTGAGAAACGGAGAAGTTTTTTCGATTATTTTTTTTGATTTTTGTTTTTCCGCGCATTTTTCCAAGCGCATAAAGGACGCCGTGTCTTGTCCAATAAAACCAACTACACAACACGTACACTCGTGTAACGAATACATGTGTACGCGTACGTTTGTTGTATATTATTACGCTTTGCAAATGAAAATAATCGGGATGCTGTAGAGAAAAACAAAACGAAAACTTTTCGAAATACGCCGGCTTTATAACGTTATTATGGAAAATAAATTTGCGGGGGGGAAAAAAAAAAAAAAAAAGGTCAATAACTACATTACGCGCTCAAAGGCGGCCGACCGTGTATTTTATGGCGGAAATAATTTCAAACCCGTAGAGAATTCGTGTGGAATTTTAAATTTTTATATCTCATACGCGCTGCAGTATTAACTATTTATTATGAATAACGTTTGTATAACATGACATATTTTGTAATAATCAGAGAAAAAAAAAAAAATAAATATTTTTTTTCTCGTTTAAAATTACAATACGTACTTTTAAAAATTCTATCAAAAAAAATATAATTATAATATTATACGGCACGGGTATACAACGAATTATGCACGATTATCCTTGTGCCGCGGTAATTTTCAATTTCAATTATAAAATCAAAAATAAATACGAAAAACGAGTAACGAGAGCGCTTTGGATGTGTGATCCGTGAAGAGATTTTAGAGTTTTATTTGTAAATACTAGTTCGAATCTATATTAGTTATTATTTTTTTATAGTAATATTTCGAAAATTAAAAATGTCACGTTGATAATTTTCCAGTTTGTTTTCAATTAATCATCAGAAAATTACAGGGAAAATCGAAAAAAAAAAACGTGTCAAAAAAGATAAAAAAATTATCAACTCCGTGCGATTTGCTACGTGGACGTAACATGCATGTCGAAATCGTTCGAGCATTACTCCTACACAAAAAACTGTTGACAGACAAAATAAAATATTTTATTAAAAACACATCGTTATAATGGCCCAAATACATTTTTCGCTTAAACCATGTTCTCGTATCGTTTCTTCTTCAAAAAAAAAAATGAAATAAAATAAAAATGTAAAATTATTCGTCACGAAGAAATGAGTTGCCGACGACCTGTTACACCGATGACAAGAGTGTGCGCTTAGTTTTTATATGAAAAAAAATACACAAGTTTTAGATAAATCGATAAAAAAAAAAAATTAAAATAAATAAATTTTCAATGATTTTAATACGGAAAAAAATACATATTTCACTCGATATATTTCTGTACGCACAATAATTTTTTTCCACGTCAAATTAAAACATATTATAGTCATAACGTTTTGTAATTATTTTTGTACACGCGACGACTTTATAATGACTTCCGAATAGAGTGATATCAAGAATTATCATGTTAATTTCCATTCGGACGTTATTTCTTTTCTCGAGAGAGAGAACGGACAAATAAATACGTCTTTCTCATAAGACGCTTCGTCGAAGTTTTGAACGAATATACTGTCGAAACCACCACTACCTGGTGTAAACGTATTCGTCATACATGTAAATAAGGATAATTATTTGTTGTATTATGATATTATGCTGAAAGGGTTCATATTTGCGCCGAGATTCTTATGAACTCGCCTTTCTCTATCTCTAGAATTAAAATCACTCGTTTCGCGCTTGCAAAACGCCCGATTGCACTGCGCATTAAATTTGATTTAATGCGCTGTAGATAGTCGAGGATTATTATAATATCATAATAATGTATACTCGAGTTTTGGTCTATTCCCGCGCAGTGCTTAACGCGTTAATTAACCTTAATACTCGGGTGTACGTGTACTTAGGTCTTATATAATATAGTTAAACAGTTATCAAATATATATTTACGCAGCGTTACGTACAGGGCTCGGATTTTATAACACTAGAACATACTGAAATAATACCTAAAACAATGTTCGAATATTCCGTAAAAAAAAAATGTTTTTAAAACGTGAAACACAAACGTTTTAAATATTATTATTCGAAATAACGGTGGAATACGAGAAGAAAAATTTTAAACACTTCGTGCGCTTGGCGATTGAGCTCCATTGTCGCTGATTACACGACGACTGTTGGTCAATATTTTCATTGTAAACGTTACCCGGTCGCAAACATCGGCGTGTGTCGTATACTATTGACTCGAATGTTTGATTATTTCGCGTTTAACCTTTCAAACGTGCCGGTCCGCCGTGGGCGTATCGATGCGATTTTTGTGGCTCGTAATGATTGAAATCGTTCGATTATTTAATAATACATTTGAACGCTACAGCGAATTATGGCGTTCGCAGGCGCAATTCCGATTTTCAATTCCTGTATCGTAAGCAATGACAACGAGACGTACGAGTGCGTAAGAGCAACAAAATATGTGTTATGATAACAATTTTACGGCGCTAATGAGCGTGAATCAGAAGACGTAATCGTAAATCGTGTCAGCGTCCTGGGAAAATAGCGCTAAAATTCAAGAGTGACATAGAGTTCTATACTGTGGTCGACTAACCGTCGTATAGCTCTTTCTGCCGTTCCGGTCTGCATTCGATAACAATTAACCGATCCCTGACGATGGACCATAATATATTTTTATAAAATGTACGCAGATTAACAGAGAAACCCGCCGCCAAGTCCCTTGGTCAAAACGGCACTAAGGACAGAGTGTATATATCAGCGGTGTAATAATCGTCGATAGGTAGCGATGATTTCGTTTGTTTTCAAATGCGTACATTTTCACTGTACACATAAGACTAGAGAAATAAATGTTCGGCTAAATTCTCGACATTCGTCGGTTACACGCGTTGTACCGTATAGTAATTTCACATGGGACATTATATCAATGCCTTCATAATAAATACGTTTCCTCGGGTGGACGACGACGATTGGTTGTCGTCCTATAACACCGCGACGTTTCGTTTTCTTTTTTTCTTTCGATTGATTTTTTTTTTTTTTTTGTTGCTCTTCTCGTCTATCCCGTACAGACACACACGAACGGTTTGCCGAGACGTTACCGACGAGCGCGCGCGCGTGTCTGTCTACACGAGCCTAATTACCGCCGCCGTCGCCGCCGCCGCATTCGATCACAATCTCGTCGTTATAACATTTTATTATTATTATACGCCGAGTAAGCGTGTACAGCGTCGCGATTTCATTCGGTCCACGGACATAATAACGCGTTATATAGGCGCGTTTATACGCTCGGAATTATTATTATTATTATTATTATTATTTCAACGCGCTTTCATCGGATTCGCGTCGAGAAAGTGTGCGCGCGCGCGTGTATCTATACGAGAAAATTGGGTGACATTGCGGCTCTGGCTAGTGAAGGAGTGTTCGTAAGACGCGTAGTGTGCGTACGCGATCGCATCTATCATCGCCTCGTCAAACGTACGTATAGTAACGTATGCGCGCAAAAGGCTTCGTTCCGTTTTCGTCTCATTTACTATACGCGTGTATAAAAAAAATTTAACGCTTCACACGTGCCTATCGCTCGTTAGAATTCTCTCTCGTCACTACCATCGCGTTCTCTACTATACCGTCAAACAGACGGTAGACGCGATTACAGCCGTCGATTGACCGCGGTGTACCACAATATAACGTGGGAGGGAGCAATTAAAAACCCTTTGAAATTGTATACGGGGGGGCACGCGGAAATCCCGTCCCAGTGCCAAGACGATAGGTGTTCGATTTTATTCGACAGAAAATTTATACGCTTAAATTTATCGTCTGGACGTTGTAGTAACGAAATTTGAGCCTAGTCAACATAAAGAACATATACGAATATTATTTCAAACGAAATCCAATAGTCGAGACACGTATTTGCGAGACGGCGAGATTTATTATTTACGTTTTATATGAAAAAATTAAAAAAACATTTTAAACCGTACCCACGCGGAACATTTGAAACTAAATATTATTATAAAAATTCAATTGTAACACACAACATTACAACGGACGTTTACGCCTAAATTTATATCATTTGCGATTTTGTTAGTGTATCCCGTCGAATCGATTGCGGAAGAGCCGCAATTATTTCAAAAGTATATACACACACGTTTCGAATTCATGTTTCGAGATATTTCAAAACTATTACAGAACGTTACGCCAAGCATCCAATACGATTCAGAACGCTGTACGAAGAACTCCCCGGGACAAATACAACAACGTTGTATATATTTATATTATTATTATTATTATTCCTGTAATTCGTATAACTCGCAGGTTATAATTCGCCGAAAGTTTTTTTAGGTTGTGTGCGTAAACGACACACAAGTTGGTGTTATTATAAAAAAAATGATAAGTTTCAAGTTATTAAATAATATTGTTATAAGCCAAGTGTTACTCGACTACGAATACTCACTCCGGGCGATCGCACGATTTATGCGATCAAGTTTACGACAAATCCGAAAATTTATTTAATGTATTAATATTTGAATTCGGAATCAATACCGCGGCGTATATGGAAATACAAGCCCAGAGCACCTCTCCACGGCTGTTGCTTCTCAATAATATATTATGCACAGCACAGCGCGCGTGATCCACATAAGAAAATCTATCACGCGCCTGTCTCTCTCGGTAATCCGTGAGAAATCACAATATTATATCGACAATAAATCCGGCCCGATAGACCTACGACGATACAATACAATAACTATAATAACGTGTATTCTAAGGTTGTCGATAAAATAATACGCTTTTTAAAATAACTTCTTCTCCCCCAGACAGAATTTGTCAAAAAAAAAAAAAAAAAAAAAAGAGTATATATATATATAAAATTGGAAAACTTATAAAAAAAAGGAAGACTTTTGTGAAAATTAAACACCTCTGAGTGAGCAAACCAATAAAAGTCAAAATTTTTTTTTAATAATTAAAAATTTTCGAATTGTTAAATTTTTTAAGATTGTGCGTTTATGTTTGATAATATTGGAACATTCCTCGGTACGTTTTCTCTGAGAAAATTCAATAGGCTTTCAATGGGAGTTTTCAAGTTCGCTGTAGGACCAATAGTTCGAAAGATATGGCAGGTTCAAAGAGAAAAATCACGTTTTTAAGAGAAAGAAAAAAAAATATGAAATCATACTTTTCTACTTGAGAATCAGACGGTGATCGAAAAGAATTTTTTTTTTTTGAGGTGTAAACGGCCGGATTTCGTACACCTTATCATCTTCAGTCACTCTGTGTGCCAAAGAAAATGTGATAGAAAATTGAGCCCTGAAACAAAAAAAAAAAACGTAACGACTCCCTGTGTAATTCAATTATGTCAAATACAGCTAGTAACAAATAACATTATGACGTCAACACGATTATTACTGTACCTATCAGCATTGTTATTCAATTTACACGGAATACGAATTTTTATACACGTTGTGAGTCTATTACAATATTATAAATGTATTCGCGAGTATGAAAAACGTGTAGAAAGAATACAAAAAGTTGTTTTTTTTTCTCTAATTTTTTTTCGTATTTATTGTTTGAGCCTCAATATCAACCTCGGCCTTATGAAATTATGGTACCCGAGCCCGAGTACGGATCAAATACAATATTCAGTCGAGTTTTTTTTTTTTTTTTTTTTTTTGCTTCTTTCAAAATCGTCACACTCAAGGGCTATATACGAGCTGGTGACATTTCTAGCCGATGTTTTTTATATTTCGACGGACGCATAATTATACGTTATTGAAAAATCAAAGTATGTAAAAAAAAATTTAAAAATTCGTCGTAAACACTGTTCGTTTGATTTATCGGGCTGCGGCGACTTATTCTGTGTTCGGTCTATTACGCGAATTAAAAATTTCCATCGCAAGACGTGGCGTAATAAGAGGAAATAATTTCCTAAAAACAATTTTAATTATCACACGACGACCGACGGCGACGCCTATGGAAACCGATAGACGGCAATTTATCGTACACACAAGCACTTTATGTTGCGCGCTCGTTATTTTTAACGTGCGAGACATTTTTATTTTAGAAAATATAAAAAAAATTATTCCGTCAATTTCCAATTACACGCGAATTAATATAAAAAAAAAAAAATTATACGCGCAGCACCGAAATTTATCATTTTCCATTACGCGTTAATAACGAATATTCATTGATATTATTATTATTATAATTACATTATTATTATTATTATTATTATTATTATTATTATTATTATTATTATTATTATTATTATTATCGACATTATTCGATATTATTTCTTGATGCAGTTTTGTGCCGATTTTTTTTTTTTTTTATAATTACAATTCGTTTATGTTTTCCGTGCATTAACAACGGACTTTTATCAATTATTTCTATATCGATATACACGAGAATTTGTGTAAAAGCAAAAAAAAAAAAAAATCAACTAATAAATACATTAGAGAGACAATATCATAACCCATAAAAGTGTTTATAACTTCCGTCGTGATGTTACCGAATTCCTATTTTTCTCGGAATACTTTTTATTTCGATGCAATGACTACTTATCGTTTCGCCAGAAAAACGAACGTACACGCGATACGCGTGTGGCTCGATTTTAACGTTTTCAAAAGTCAAATTTTTTTTTTCTAAATAATTTTTGAACGAAACATTTTTTTTTCGTCTTGACTTATAAGTGTCGATTTTCAGCTGACACTTCCTCGAACTTTCTAATACCATTGCGAGAAATCGTTCTCGAACCCGTCGATTAGTTGTTCGACAAAAGTTTACGATTTATTCGACTTTATTAGTTCGAAGTGGAGAATTTACCGCGACCGGTGGTCGTGATAAACAACAACAAAAAAAAAAAACTTTCCGGGACAAATGCGTTAGGACAAGCAACTGGCACGTAGAAAACGCGTTCGCGTTCAAGGCACGAGAGGAGAAATTTTTTTTTATACCTTAATCAAAATAGGAGAACCAATAATTTTTACGCATCCGTTCGTTTACGTAATCGACGCACGGAAATTGAAGAGAGAAAAGAAAAAAAAGCGCAACTAATTACTTAAGAGGACACTACGTTTGGTTTTCGAATTCCAAAACACGTCCGCCGCCGACGCAAGAAAAACAACGGTCGAATACACGATTGGCATTTTAAAGTGGAAATAGCTCGTAAACGTTTTTCCGCGTGATGATATTTCATCTAAAATCGTACGATTTAATATGAAATAACGAATTTGCGCTTATTAAATCCGACCGTTTTCCAGTAATTCTATCCGACGACGATAGCGAGCGAAAAAAAATAATGGTCTCTCGTGTACACGTATTATGATTATTTAATCGAAATTTCGATTAAACTTCTCGTCGTCCGTCGAACTGCACGTTCGTATCATTCCGATTTCTCGATCGAACGATTATTATTACTAATTGTTATTATTAATGTTATTTTTATTATTAATATTATTATTATAATTTTTATCATACACTATGTGTAGCGAGGCAGTTTCGTTTGCCGCCTCCCTACTGGAAATTAATACGCGTAATAAATTAGTGTTACGGTTAAAGTGTCAACCGCCGTTGCCGTTGCCGCGGCGGAGAGCCGATCGCATAATTGGTTTAAAGGCACATTAAAAAACGACGCCGCGGCCCGTAACGGCGTTCTGAAGCGTACCTTTGTAATTCGGACATTTAAACTTCGCAATCGGTAAATTCGATTTTGACCGTCCGTGTTACCACGCGCCGCGATTATTATTATTATTATTATTATTATTATTATTAAACTACGTGAGCTGATAAAACGCGCGCAATATAAACGCTAAGTGATCGCATTGGTCTAACGTAAGTCGCCGGGCCAAAAGATTCGTCTCGAACGAGAATCGCATAATGTTATAAAAATACAGTATACGCGGATTTGTGTGCGTGTTTCGCAAATGACAATTTTCATTAGCGCGACGCGGCCACGGACGTTTCGTATTTGCGAGCCACGCGATGTTTAAAACAAAAATCAATTTCATTCGGGAATTCATTATTATTGTTATTGTTATTGTTAACACGTTAAACGCCGGTGTCGACACGTCGTTGACACGAACGAACGGGCGCCCGTGGCCGGTGTCGACACGTCGTTGACACGCCGTAACCTGTCTCTGATTGCGACTCTGCGAAGGCGGCTATAGTCGCGCACGCGTTTGACATTCGTGTCGGCCATTCGGCAATATCAACGCGTTGTTTATTACGTGCCATAATCGGTTTTAATTTTTCGCGATTTATTTTCGATTTTTATTGTTTTCGTGAAATAAAAAGATAATAAAAGGCGAGTCGTATTTTTATTTTACACGAGTCCCGCCGTTGCATTATTTTCACGATTATTATTATTATTATCACGCAAAAATAAGTAACGTCGTAACGAATATAAACTAGCGAAATACAACAAAAAAAAAAAAAAGAAAAAAGAAGAAAAAAAATGATAAGTAAACGTTGAACGAGATTATCAACGACTGTGCAATAACAATCGCGTCGTGCGCGTAGGATAATATAAAACGACGAAATTGAAAATTTAACAAAAAAGAGGAATAATATTATCGGAATAGATTTTTTTTTTTTTTTTTTTTAATTAAGATTATATCGTCACGAGACGCGTTAGAACGTTAATACTAGTAACGTGAAGTTTCGGAAACGCTCATAAAATAAATGAATGTTGCGAATTTTTTGATTAGAAACTCCAAAGTCTATCAGGCTCAATAGAAATTGGGGCCGTCTATTTCGTTGTATAATAAATTTTTTTCTATAACGACGAATTGCACACGGTAATTCCACGTTCATTTGGGGTGTCGACTTTTATGAAACCTAGAAGGTTTTCGCAACCCGTGTGGAGGAATTCTCGATACACGAGTATTCGATTTATAACATATATAAAATAGCCGAGAAATTAATTTTATTGGATTTTTATTATTATATTATATAATATAATATAATTAGTGTTTCTAATTGAAGAACGAACGAGTGAAATACATAGGGAATTCGAAGGATATACATATTTTGTATTTGAATTCCGATTTATCGGAAACAAATCGACTATAAAAATACGTTTTTACAAATACCCCGAAAATTTTCGAAACGCAATAGAAAAGGAAAACATTAAAATATATTTTTAATTAAAACTTTTAAAACGCGTATGCTCTACTCGGTACGAACTGTAACGGCGTCCGAAGCAAATATATCGAGCCGTTTAGGCAGGGAAACAAATGAATTTGACATTTTTCTCGTCTACGTTCTACGTTCTCGCCTCGTGTTATGTCTGTAAAGCAAAAAAAAAAAAAATGTTTCGAAACCGTTACACGACAAACGACACTGCACACGATTAATCGAAATTCTATTTTCCCGTTGACCTCAAACATCCTCGATTCATGGTCTTGGTTATATGAATTTTGCGTGAAATTTCGTTATTGCGACAAACGCAAATCGAATTCGAATAATTTCCCGGATAAAATCTGTGCCCCTCCCCTCCCCCCCTCGAGACAATTTGTCTGATTTCGAGACAATTTTGTGATTTTTCCCAACCGCACGCGCCCAATCTCGTTTCGACGCAATTTCACGCCAAGAAGTGCTGCTTTCGTTTTTGGCAGAAATTCTCATTAATAGTTCTCTCTCCTTAAACATTTGAACGGCACGTGAGTATAATGTTATTATGTTATCAAATAATTATTTTGGAGAATTGTTTGGAAACGCCGTGGCCCATAAATACGATCCATTTTTGATTCTTATACACCAACCGATCGCGCGGTGTGCAATAAACGCCGTATTCTATTTATTATACGATTATTATCGTACGGCGTTAAATAACGCAACGGAGTCGTCGGCCGTTAAATTAAAAACTCCATTACAAAAAAATAAACAAATATTATTTCGCGAGCGCAACGGTTTTCGTCGACCAATTTGTATTGTGAAATGTATATCGCGAGTATAATAATTACAATACTGTACCAAATGAAATAAAAATGAGATCCGCCCCGAGCAGTGATAAATACACGCGCGTCGGCGTAGTATATAATCTTAATTTTAATTTTCGTTTATTTTACATATAAATAATTACATCGCCGTGCAATCATTTTCGCGGTGATGAGAAACGACTTGAACGCGATGTTATCAAGACAGACGATTGTATGAAGGCCGCTTTTTCTTTCCTTTTTCACCAAATACTTTTTTTTAATCTTATGAAATTTTCTCCATATCCACTTTGGATGTTTTCGAATTCAAACACTGTTAAGATTATCAAAATTCACCATTACATATTGTGCAAAACATGTGAAATCGTTAACGTCACACACGTTACAAAAACTGCTCGGAAAGCCCTCAAGTCGTTTCGTTTCAGTGGAAAACAAACATTTCTCGCAGACCCAAAAAGCACACGCCCGCGCCAGTCCCCATTAAAAATCCAGGTCAAGTTGACTATTTCTTTATTTTCTTTATTTTTCCATTCAACGAGAGTTATTGACCACGAATTTTTCTCCGATCAGACGATCAATTGTTTTTATTATCTCGGATTCTCGATACGATTGCGTGAAAGCGTTCGAAGGAAAAAAATAACGTGAAAATCGTGTTTTTCGCATGATACGCATAAAAAAAAAAAAATCAGTTCGATAGTCCTTCTTCACCCACCGTATTCGTCTGATTTGGCTTTTGCTGACTTTTTTCCGTTTCCAGGTTCAAGCCCACCCTAAAGAAACGAAGATGTGACCTCTAACTAAGAGTATAACGCGTTTGCTACATGCCTCCGATACATTTCCCACCGCTCCCCTTAAACCTTTTAAACTCTTAAATTCATAGATTTTAGAATTAAACTCTTCAATCTATGTGTCAATTTTTCATACGAAAATATTTCTTTTCCAAAGATCGCGCATAATGTCCATTTAGTTCGTCGCACCCGTCATTGACATAGTGTCAGTTAAATCAGGTCAGATTAAGGTTGGTTACACAAAAATCTCTCATCGCCAATGCATTCCGAATAGATAATAACAACACCATAATCCAATCATTCCAAAAACATAATAATAAGAAACGATAACTTTTATTTCATTATTTTTAAATACGTTTAAAAAAAAAAAAAAACATCGAGTTTAATCCTATGAATACGTATTAATAATAATAAAAATAATAACAATAATAATTAGTAAATTATTTATTGATATGGAAATGGATAGACAACATTTTGTCCTTCTCCTCAAAATAGTTAAATAATATTATTATATTCAGCGTTTATAGAATTTCAAAAATAATACCACTTTGATTCCCAGTGTACATATCTGTTTAATTCCATTAGTGAAACACAATAGGAACGTTTACCACATACACTTGACGTGTGTCGAATTATGGAATTTGTCGACACCGCATGTACGTTTAGCTGCCAATCAGTACACGCGGACAGGGGAAATCTTTCGTAAACGAAAAATTATGATAATGTTATAATATATAACATCGTTATAATAATATATTCTACGTCGATCGTGAATAAAATCGTCGAAAGATTCATCGGAGATGGAAATATTGTTTCCAAAATATATATTTATTTAATAACAAAAAAAAAAATAATAATAATAAAATGATGTAAGTATTTGTATTTTTATATATTAAAAAAAAAAAAAATGTGTACAAGTAAGACGGTGTTCACAATATTCGAATAAAATCTTCAAGAAAATGGAGTTTATTAACAATCTAAAATTTTGGTTATTAATTGGTGAAGTAAATTTCAATGTATTTTTAAATGTTATTAATTTTGACGATTACCGAATAGTTAAACGACTTCGTACAATCGAATAAACGTAAAAACCAAAACAATATCTCATATGGTTTTCTCCGCGTAGACGTCTAGAAACTAAAACGATTCGTCCGTCGTCCCTTCGTGGAAACTGCGCGTTTTCAACGTCGTACTGGAATCACAGACGCGTATACATATATAGGGTCGTGAAATATTTAGGGCTCGTTGGACCAATTGCGTTTCACAGGAAAAGTACGTTTTTGGGCAACTTCGCACCTTTTCATTTTCTCATTCGGAAATGAGTTCGTGCGTTAGGGTACATGGGAAAGAAATATTTTACAATTAGTCCATCATAACGTAGTCCGAATGTTTCTTTGAAACGCCCACGCGAAAGATAGACGAAAATCCATCAACAACGCAGCTGCGCGCGACGTTATAAACGGAAAGATAATTACGTAAAATCTTTCAGAAAAAAAAAAAAATTATTCGTGACAAATATTATATAAATCGTCACTGACGATATAAAAAAGAAGCGCCCACGGAAATATTAAACGATTTTCGACTCGATCACGTGTGTAATATATTACAAGTCCGACCTACACGGGCACTTGACGGCTAACGATTCGTCATAGACACCTGTACGCGATTAATCAACTGGGAAAAAAGAGAAAAAAGAAAAAAATCGCTCGATGGAATATTCGATTTATAAAACTCGGGTCCGAACATTGTCGTCACTATTTATTATACAAATGGTTTATTCTACTTGTTTCGACTGCGGGTCGCGTTAATTTTGGAAAATTGTTCAATCCGTATTGCGCGCGAAGTGTTTTTGCGGCGCATTTATAAATAAAACAATTGCCCTATCGAAAAATGCTGTAATAATTACGAGCTTCGGCTTTAAAATGAATTAAAAACAGAGCAATAAAAAATTGCGCAGGGCTTACGGAGGTCTTGATTTCGACAAGCCAGTCCTTGTTTTAGGCCGTTTAATCTTGTCCTGAACGTCGTCGGAACAAAGAAAAGTGTGTTGACTTTTGAAAATTTATATTTCCAGTGAGTTCTGTAGATTTCTAAACATAAAATTACAATAATCAAATTTATAGGAGAAGAAAATATTTCTCACACTACACGATCAAAATCATTTGCAATTTTATAAAATATATATTATCGCATTGAGAATAAAAATAGTGTAATACGGTGGTAATCTGCCGAAATTTTTAAAGCTGACACATTTAATGGTTTAATGTGATTTAAAAAGAGAAATTTCTTATAAATACGTAGTGTAACAAACATTTTATACAATAATTTTTGTTCCCGACTATTAAATTGAATGACGTAAATGTTTTCACGATCTTACAGGTCGACCAATAAAATATTTAGGCGTAGAATAATCTTTATGTAGTTTTTTTTTTTTAATTTTTAGAACGTGGCGGAATTAATGGTTTCATTGAATAAATAGCCTATAAATTTTAATTTACAGAATCCGATTTCTCAACACAACGTAATATTTCTTGTCTCTGCATTATAATCACTATAAATCGTGTATATGCAATGAGGTTTAGCATTTGATTGTTTTATTTAAACGCTCTATGCTAAAAACTCCTCAGTTATGAACGAGGATGTGGCACAAAGTTCTAAGCACCGATTCGAGTTTTGTATTCACTGGAGATTGGGCATTTTAGCGTTGAATGCATAAAAGTACAGTTTTAACGCTGACATTTAATTTTTTTTTTCTCTTGCCGTTATAAACGTTCTCGGCGAAACATTTCCGAGTGGTTCGCTAATTGTTCCAACTGTTCCGTTAATTTCTACTCGGAAAGTCGGAAAGCAGTTTTGCAAATATCATTAAACGACAACGTATAGGTTATAAAAACACAGTATGAACTTTACGTACACACTATAATGACGATTACGTTGTGTTCTTTCTTTTTCGTTCTTACGTCGCGAAAGTGATTTCTTTTTTTTTTTTGTCGTCACCGCCGCCGTTAAATAATCGCCGAGTCGATTGTCCGCGGTCGAGACATAAATCCCGTTACACTCGCACGATAACTTACACGTTTCGTCAAATGGATTTGTCCTACGGTGTTCCGTTCGGAATAATTACCGTCTAAATCAGAAGGGTCTAACCTACGGTCCCGTCAAACGGACTGATGTTTTAATTTTGAATCAAAAAAAACGAACAAATCCCAGTGGGAAAACGTTAGAATTCCCTATCGATTTACCCGTTGAAGTGATAAATCGACACAATCCGCCTTTAAAAAATATTCAACGGAGCACATTAGAATTTTCGAAAATCCCGTTCACCACAGTAATCGCAACGCAATGGAACTCATCCAGCTAGAGCTCATCACATCGATGAGTTCAACGATTGATTGTAAGAAACCGAAGGGACTAGAAACGTACGCGTTGTTTACCGGAGGAACGTTTTCTAAATTAAAAAAAAAAACGTGGATTTTTTCGCATTTGGATCTGCACGCCCGATGAATCGGCCTTTTTATTCAAAAATACGGAAGTGATGAATTAAATATGACGGACATTCACGAATGAATTTTATTCGTATAATATTTTATTTTATTTTTTTTTAAACTCCGAGTCGTAACTCGGTGTACGACCTCTGTTGTCAGCTGATATCTGTTCGCCCACCCGTGGTGGTCGTTCGTAGCAAACGAACAAATATTAAAAATAATACACAATGACGAGATGAACGATCTTTACGCGCAGATAATAACAACGAGGAGTATCTATAACACGTTCATCGTTTTAGTGTTGTGTGTGTTCCGATTGACGCAAATAATATTATATTCCTATATATATACATAAAATATATAAATCCTTTTATGCGAGAAAACTTCTTTTTCACCCGCGTGTATTATGACAATTCAATATGATTTTAGATTCGAATTTCATCGTTTTGTGCACAAGAAAGACCGCGGTGGAAACGACAGAATTTCTAACCCGATTTGATATCAGTCGTCTATGGCCGATGATTTATAGAGTTTATCTATATAAATCCTCATCGGAGTTTCACCCCGTAACGCAATGGCACGGGGCTACGATCCAGCTGAATCCAGCTCTAAATTACACAGAGCGAAACACTTTTTTTAATTACACGAAATTTCTTGTTTGCGCGAGGCTACAAAAAAAAAAAATAATAATAATAATTTAATTGCACGACGAGTACAATATAAAAATAATCGCACAAATCTGTTTATTTTATACGAGAATAGAGATGATAACAATTAGAACAAGATAAAATATATATATGCATTATGTAATACAATGTAACGCGCGCAAGAACTCGACGAAATCACTTTTACTTAGAAAAATATATGTACCAAAAATAAATACAAAATATTACCGCCCGTCGATGATACTGAGTAAAAATAACAGCGATTTGCAAGTACATTCGATGTTTTATCGATTTATAACAAAAAATACAAACGAAATTTGATATTACGCAGAGAAAAAAACGGCGTTAAAATTTAATTCCATGTAAAGAGAATCGTTTTAATTGTCCATAAACCGATATTTATTATTTTCACGCGCATATCTAATAAAATCGATATTTTTCTTATTCGTACGTTTTTTTTTCTTTTACCGAAAATTCCGATCGTTTTTAAAACGGAGTTTCTTTTTTTTTATTACAATTATTATTTCGAATATAGAGGAACAACATTTTTTTTTTCTTTATTCTGAATAATTATACGACGGGTGTGAAAATAGATCGTCGTGAAAGAAAATTGATTTAAAATTATCGATTTATCGTGAAAATATTATGAGAATGTCACGAGACTTAAAAAAAAAAAAAGAAAAAAATAACTAACTGTGTAGTGTATGTGCTACGACGATAAATAGATTAGAGAATTCCTTGGCGTATACGTTTACCGTTAGACGTGATGTGTGTGTACTGTGTGTGTATTACAAAGATACGATTTGACGCGTTTAAACAGCATTAAATCATGTCGGGGATCTTCACCTTATAATATATGGACCCGGCATAATATAATGATTTAGTACATGTCGGTTATCGCGAAAATGACGAATTTTTTTTACGACCACGGTTAGTGACGATATAAATATTTTCTTTGGACTTTTCCGACGAACGTTATTAGCTGTGAAAATGTTTTTCTCTCTTTTTTTTTTATACGACTGTAAACGCAAAAAAACACTCGAATATCATTGGATCGTTTTAAAAATATTTACTTACGTGTTATTCACGAGACAGACGCGGATCGAGTGAATTACATAAACCGTATACAATATTATTATGAAATAATTGTATACCACGTGACGCGACTCGTTGTACACGTTAAAAAACATTTACGCGCGATCAAATTATTACTATTATTTTTTAATTTAACGAAAATACAATTATAAATGCGCATGCGTTCGAGTTCCATCGCCAGTTAGACGTTAAAACAACGAATTAATTACCGTGACAACTATTTTAGACACTTGGATCGCGGAACAAGCGCAGTTAGAGTTCGTCTTTTTTTTTTGATCTCTTTTTCTTCTTTCTTTTTCTTGTTAATAATTAAATAATTTTTATTTCAATTGTAATACACTGTTCGAAATACACAATATTAAAAGACGGTGTTTTCTCAAAACACCGTTTTATCACTTTTTCTTTCCCCTTTCGTACGCGTAGATCGTGGTCATGGCGAAATGCGCAGGACAAGTATGCGAACCACGCGAAACGTATAACACTGTTACGGTTAACAATGATCGGAAATTCACGATGATTTCAATGAGTGAAAACCCGAACTACGCCCGACTAGTAGACGATGTCTACAAATCACTAATTCAATAATAATATGATAAAAATTAAAATATTGTATTTTAACAGCACGCCCGTACTGCGTGCATGCATATTTCAACCGGACTTGTAAAGAAATTTCGTATTCGGAATACTTATTCGAATAAATGTATAAAAAAAAAAGAAAAAGTATTCCGAATAAGTATTTGAAACAGAAGGAAATATTCGGAATGTTTACACGGAATGCTTAAAAAAGTGTTCCTAACGTTTTTAGTCTATTGACGGTTATGCTAGTTTTTCAAATAACGCCTAAATCGTTGGATTTTGGCAGCAAAAATTTACAAAATATTGCATAAAAAAAAAAAGAAAGAAAGAAACCTTAAAAATATTATTTTTTTCCCCTCGCAAATCGACTAATTTTTATTCGTGAGAATAGCTTTCACTATCACTGCGGACAAAACAAACACAACATATCACGCAAATATACCATTAAATTCAATGCGAATAAACACTATGTCTTCTTCATTTTTTTGTCAATCACACTTTTACAAAAATAAAAATCGTATTCAAAAATAACAAAAATATTTTTTTCTGAAATATATGTAAATATAAATTTTATACCGATAATAATGTGATTAGGATTTTTTTCAAAAAAAAAAAAAATCCCGTTTATAAGACAGAATTACAGAAATCTAAACACATCTGTCGTATACTTTTATCGCGAAAATGCGTTATTTACTCGCGCTAAAAAAACGTCGACGTTGCGCGTATGAATTTTACATTATTTTCGAAACGGATTCGCGTAATTTTTTTTTTTTTACACAAATTACATTATATTTTTTATTTTGAAACTTTTTTACAGTAATCCGAGCGATTCACTCGGGCGACACATCCGCGGTGCTCGCTCTTTATTTTTAAAATCCTAAACCCGTAACTAAAAATTTTGTTTATCATAATAATCGCTCGAGCGTTGGACGCTGGGGCACACAACGCATTTTTTTCCCCCCCGCGTCGCGGATTCTAAACACACGATTTAACTCTCGTACTCGAATCGTCGGGATTTTCTTTCCGTAAATGAATTTCGAAACGTTGTTTATTGCGCGCGAAACGCAATCGGTTCGTAATATTTTTAGTTAATATTTTTACACTACAGGGTCTAATCGAGTGTAACGACATCGATTTAATTTTCGTATAATTATCGTTATATTACACGAATGTTGGTGGGGCGGCGTTCGTTTTCGACGACAAATCGTCTCGCGATGGCGCAATTCAATAATATAATACGAACGAATCGGACGGCCAGTCCGACTGTGTAACTGTTTAACTACAACGCGTCATTGTCATCGGTCCGATTATTATAATGGATCGTACGATTTACGCGCCCTGGCGTATAACCGGATAAAATATAACGACGATAGAAGCGCAATCGATTACTTCGTATGAGTTATATTGTAAAAGCCAATATGGGATTTTTTTTTTTTTTTATTCCAAACGCTAAAACAAACGTTGTAATTTTTTTCGTAAAAATTCGATATTTTATCCAGACAACGAGCTTCTTTTTTCGTATTCATATGGAGTATATAATATTTCTACAGGAGAGAAAATTTCGAGTTGAATTTCACTATATTTGTGAAGGTACGCGACGAAAAAGCGGCAGCTATAATATTGCTAATAATGTACACTCGCGTAGTAATTTACATAAAATGATTCTCATTAAACCATATACATATATATATACAGAGTTTAGACAAATATGTTTTCCACCAGTTGACAGTTTTCGTACTCTTCGTTATAAATACAGAAAACGGTCTTTAATTAATTATTCAGCATTTACATATAGTAATTACGAGAATAGAAAAATATTCGATATTAACATAAAATTAATTACACGCGCGACACACGTGTATGAAATGAAATTGGGTAAAAAAAATAAACTAAGAATATAATTTGACATTTCCAGTCGACATTTATCGAGCACGGTGTAGCGCAATTGCGTTACGCGTACAACTAAAAATTGTGGCTTTTTTGTATTGAGAATTTAAAAAAACATTTTTTTATTTAACAAATTCCAAAAAGGGAATATTTTTAAATTTTTTTTTTATATACATATATATAAAATATTAAATTAAACGTGAAAATCACGGCCGTTTATTAGAATAGAAAAATTTTAAATGCTGCGACGACTTCTACGTCGCATAAACGTGTAACGACACTTTCTATCGCTTTCAGATGGCTTCATTATAATTATAATTGATAACAATAAACAATATTTTCGTACACTAAATTTTCGCACGTTCTAAACGTTTCGCAGTATGCGCGCTTTGAAAATAAACGTACATTTAGTTTTTAATTTCGAGACAAACGCGAGAAAAACAGCGTACGACACGAAAACCACGTGCAGTTTATTATAATAAATCGCGTACTGTTCAGTCGCATTGAAATAAAAGTTTTTCGACCAGATGAAAACATAAAAAATTATACAATTACGCGTGTGCTTTTCGTGTTTTATATTTCATATAAACGCGTAGAACCATTTTTTTTTTTTTAAATCGCACAAGGGCGATACATCAAAGCGAAAACACTATATTTTAAAGAGTAGGACGCCATAAACAAGTCGAGCGAGGGGATGGCACGAATACGAACTACAAACTATACGAACGCTAATATAGTACACGACAACACGTTTAAAAGGAATATATAAATGGCGGTAGGTAGATAGGAGTTGATTTATTAGTTCATCGAAACAATTTATTTTTCGTAGTACATTTAATATCGCAAAAGTGTTTTTTTATTTTTACAAGAGGAAACGACCAGAATATTATTCGTTTAATATTCTAGATATAATATCATACATTATTATTATTATTATTATTATTATTATTATTATTATTATTATTATTATTATTATTATTATTATTATTATTATTATTATTATTATTATTACACACGAAAGTGGACTCAAGCGTAACAGACATTTTTTCCCTTGTGTATTAGTAAACCTCAGTACCGGATTTATTGTAAAAAAACAATATATATTTAGTAGACATTTTATTTGATTTGCACGTGTCTTTGCCGCATGTGTTGTAGTTTTTATGCAGTTAACATTTTTCTGAGTCTTTATCGCGGTAAAACGTCAATTATTAATGATAACGTCTCAGAAGCTGAGTATTGTTTTCAGTTAAGACGGTTGTGATGCTTCTAAAAGCTCACGAATGCCATTAAACGAATTAGTTTATTAGTAGTTTTTTTATTTGATTTTTTAAAATTAAAGACTTTTCACTTCGCCATCAATGAACTGATGAAAAGGTCGGGAAAATTCAAGTTATCAGTGCATATGATCGGTGGACTATTGATAAAGCAGCAGCAGAATTGACACAAAAGTGCTGTGAAGTAATTTCCGACTGGTTTCGATCCGAAATCACCAAATGAGGCTCGTTTGTTCCTCAACCGGCGCTCGAAAATTAAGTCGCACATAGAATTTCCACACCTCTGGGAACAAAAACAACGCTCTAAAATATCAACATTACACTTTTTCCATCAAACAATTGTTTACGAATTCGCGGCAAAATGTATTACTCCTTTTTGGAATTGACGATAAAACCCATATTGTTATTATTAAGGGAAAATATCGATAAAACTTGAAACTATCGCGGAGAACACGACATTAAAATATAATTTTGTCAATTATTAAAAATGTAATTGATACTTTAAATTAGATTCGGATCATTTTTACGTTATTATAATTTTTTTTTTTTTTTATATATATTCGCATTATTATTTTCGACGACAAAATATAATGTATTTATACGATTTTATTAACAATAGTCGTCGTTTATGTTTCCAGAAAATTTTTCTCATTATTTAAATGATAAAAACATAACAATAATTATAATTTGTTCAGCTAATAATTGAACGTTTTTAATCGATTTTACTGAAATATTTGTCGACTCTCCTCTTAACATACAGCACTCGGACACATGTCTAAAGTTGAAAAACAAATATAAAAACTCCCCGCCGACTCCATTCACCTGACCAACAGGCACCGTTTTTTTTTTCTTCTGTGTTCTCGCCCGCGAACGCGAAAACACTCGTGAAAAAAAAGCGATTTTCCGCAGATGCGAAATAGTCGGAATGGAGGGTAGAAACGACACTAAACGCGGTATACAGAGAAGACGAGGAAATTTAAAAAAAAAAAAACGTATATGCGCATATTGAAAAAAAGGCGGAAAACCGTTGGAACGAGTGCATATTACACGAAACGCAGATTATTTCGAAGGGATTCCGCGTAATTTAAAAATTTTTAAAATGAAAATTTTCATCGTTTTACATTAAGGTGTGCGCAATACTCGTAATAGCGAAAAATTCGATTTTTCAACAAAAAAAAAAAACGATAACTCTCGATGGCTTTCGACCGGCATATCCGCGTATATTATTCTTCAGAGAGGACTGATGTAATTTTTATATATAATACGACAAATCGTATTACCTAACAAAACGTAACGCGGCGCGCACGACGATTAAATACAACGTACGCGGTAAAAATAAAAAGAAAAAACGATCGGTACTTTAATTTTTTTTTTCCATCCGTAAACGGCGTAATTTTCGGCAAGTGTGCGTAACACGTATTTTCACGTATCGTCTCGCGCGCATTAATTTATCGGACGACAGTCGAACGAGACGATGGAGAATGATTTATCCGTATAACCACGGTGAAAGTATCACGTGAGAGAAAATGCGGAATCGTTACGCGATTTTAAACAATACTTCGTTGCCGTCGCATTCGATAACGGGCATACACGCGCGTTTCGTAACAAGCGTATTTCATTCGTATGGATTTGACGGGGAACGAGAAAAACGCTTATTACGTTCAATGTGTAAACGTCTCGCAAGAAATGCGCCTGTTGGAATTATTTCTTCCTCTCTGACCCGTGTGTACGTTTTTTCCGCGTGTAAAAACTCCGAAATGAATACGGTGAAAAAAAATAGAACGCGAAAAAAGCCAATGGAAATGTTTTACACTGTACATGAATCCACGCATACGAAAGTGTACAAAAATAACAAACTCTTATGCGGAACCTAACGAAGTAAAAAAAAAAATCATAACCGAATCAAACACGACGGAAACGCGAAAAATTAATAATAACAATATAGTGTTTATTCTTTTCCGTCCGCGTACGCACTGTACAAATCGTTGTGGAAATCCGTATTTAAGTCCATAAAAGCGTGTAATTTCAAAAAGAAAAATCGTATTCGACATCCTCTTCGAAATATCGTAACGTTCTTGTTTTGTTTCGCTGCTATCGAGAAAAATCGATTTCGAAATAAAAATAACACGAAAGCGACGTGTGTTCCACACTTCAGCATCCTTCAAATTTCGTATTGCGAAAAATTCGGATATCTTATGAACGTACTAACGACTATTCTGTCCGTCTCATTGCAAGTGTTCAAAAGTCTCGAAGGATTTCGTTACACGCGCTCGTGTTGACTGTAAACTTATAATTCATACAACGTTGTCTCGGAATAGGTAAACCCACCCAATTCCAGCACGATAAACTCAAAATTTCCTTTCGATTTCAATGAGATGAAATTCTTGAAATCACGCATGATTTAAACGAAATATATTATAATGTAGACGCAATAATAATGTGAAAAATAATAATTTTGAAACCATTTTATATTTTAGAATATAATTTTTTTTTTTAAATGGGTTTTATTCCCAATTTTATATAGAGACTAGGTTCAATTTAAAATTTAAGGCCTTCGATTACACAATACCAATACATTCGTTATTTGTTATAAAAATCGGATTTCGATTCAAATTTTGTATGGATTTTTTTTTTTTTTATAAGAAATGCTTAGTATACTCAACGTCCCTACCACA
Organism: Chaetogeoica ovagalla; assembly: GCA_032441825.1. Taxonomy (NCBI): domain Eukaryota; kingdom Metazoa; phylum Arthropoda; class Insecta; order Hemiptera; family Aphididae; genus Chaetogeoica; species Chaetogeoica ovagalla. The sequence goes on from CM063729.1 coordinate 10,661,484, forward strand.
ATGCTACAGAAACTAAATATTTTAGCCTATATAAATTACATGGAACATGAGAACGTATTTGCGTATAAGTATATTCATAAGTAATAAAATAAATAATATTGTATTTAATAAAAACGCTTTTTATACTTTTTACATTTTCTTTTTTTTTATTATAAATTTGCACAAACCGCCCTAACGGTTTACGTAAAACTCGATTAAACGTTGAGTCATTTGCCGAAAACAAATTACGTTCTTTAAAAATAGTTCCTGGCATAAATCGAGTTCAATTTTTTTTTTGTTCTCCTTTAAACTGTCAAAAAAAAAAAAAAAAGAATCTTATTTCGTATGCAACACTCATTGTCGTATGCGAAACACTAAAACGGTATTGGCGAAAATCGAATCGAATTCATAATTATTTTTAATAAGTCGTTAATGATAAACCACCACCAAATTTATTTACACATTGAATACGCGTTGTAAAAAAGAAGGAACGTATAATAATAATAACATATATATATATATATTATAAAATATGCGAGACCGTTATTTTCAATGACCAGTCGAAATTATTCTATAGAAATAAATATTCGAAATAACTATACATCCACTAACGCAATCGAAAGAATAAATTTTTTTACAGCCAAAACACAAAAACCTCGCCCGGTATTAAACATCATAAAAATACAATATAATATTATACGGTTAACGGTTGACTCCGCCGTCGCGATGTTATACTTCATGTTGGCATTCACGAAGACCACAAGCGTGTGTGACTTGTTTTTAAATTTATAAAACGCCCGAGTAAGTATCGAAATAATAATGTGAAAAAAAAATTAATCTTTTTCATCCACCACACGACAACACGCAAAAACCATTCCTTTCCAACTCTCGTCCATAGGGTATATTACCGCCCACACATCGGATTTTTTTTTTAACGGGCAAATTGAAACAAAACGAAAACTGTATATTATTATAAAATGAATATAGTACTATATGTTATAAAATAACTATATTTCGATAAGCCAAGGTCGCCAGCGTACATGATTATTGCGCGTAATAATCATTAGAGCTGTATATACACTTTTACACTACAATTCTGTTATTGTCGAATCGTCGAAATTGTTTTATGATCGTGTCCATCATAATGACGTGTTTAATCGTTCTACATAGTATAGTTACGTATTGTCGTTTGATCGGAAAATCATCAATTATGCACTGCGAGTTTACGCGTATCGATATAAATATAAAGTGTATGGACTAATAAAAACAATCAATATCCTATTTTTATATTAAATATGCTAAGTTTATTGCCGACATTATTTACGACAATTATTTCAATAGATATAATCCACGACACGGTGGTCAAACCAATTTCATTATCAATTAACACGAAATATCACCGTTAGAGTAAAAATCGTTACGTATGTTTTCAGTAAAAGTTTGATAATTTTATAACAATTTACAAAACTTCGTGCGAGTGAGACGTATCACACTCACACACGTCTTCCCCTGTAAATGAACCACTGCAGCCTCAAGAGATTACATAAATGGTAACCCTTATCGGGTCGGCTGCAAATACTCCGTATCCGATCGTATGTTTTTAAGTCTATGATTTTTCGTGTGATTATCAAAAAAAAAAAAACCGAAGCTCGTACAGTCAGTCACTCAATAATGAGTAATATTAAGTAAAACAGTGACAACTCGTGTATGTTATATTATTGTCGTAATAAATTAGTTGAATGTTTTCTATAGTTGTTCTTTAGATAATTGTGAAATGGTAAAAATAAGTTTAATACGACAAAAATTATACGGATATGACTCGATGACGTACAAAAAAAAAAAAGAGTTTTGAACTCTAAATATTTTGTAAAACTTTCAAAGCAGTTTTTAATCTTTGTTTAAACTGTTGCCGTGAATAACGTGGCCTTAGAGTTAATCCAATAATAATAATTTGCTGTACCACAAGCTGTACATAATTACATTTCCAATCATTTTAACCTACAAACAAAAATATATACGTGCCATTAAAAATGTATCAAAAATCGTTACCGCTAATATACTCGTATTATTATTATTATTATGTTTTTGTCGAACGAATTAATATTTGTTATTTTTATGTTATGACGTTTTTACTGGAAAATTATACGCCGCAATAGGTCCGATACGCGCGTACATTTAACATAATTACTTATATAATAAATGTATGTACACGTATAGCACTATCGTATGCGCGCGTATGGATTTACGAATAATTTTCAAATGAAAAGCTGACCGGCGCTACTCGTATCCTATCAATAATAATAATAATAAAAGAAACGTACTCATATGTACGGTAAATACGCTTGGTATGGCGCACTACGGAAATAAATCATAAATATATTGAATTTTTTTTTTAAAAAAAAAAAATGAGAAAAAATCGCATACAAATGCCAAAAAAAAAATTAATTCCCGTTGGCGCGTTGTAATATTATACAGCAGGTGGTTCAGAGAACATACAAGAGAACAAGAGAACCAATATAAGTAACCCGTTATACGGTTACGATATCCAATACGTAAATTAATTCTAGACATTTCTACAAAACTGTACAATATCTGTTATTGTATAATAAAATAGTAAAAACAAATAAATAAAAACTATAAAGTAATACTCGTAAATGATAAAATTCTATATTTATATGTGTGTGTGTGTGTGTGTGTACGTATATCAAACGAAAAAGTATTATGAAAAATAAAGGAATATGTGTGGGAGTTGTAATAAATTGCGTTTATTTATTACCGGTTACGACTAAAAGTCATCGTCAGTTATAAAAGAAAAATACGAAAAATAAAAACGAAATGGAGAAAATTATGTATACTATACTAAAAAAAAAAAAAAAAATACATACGAGTAAAAAGAAAAAAAAACCGGTAAAGAATTTTTCTTTTTCGAATATCAAAATTCATTCAATATAATTTAATACGTTGATATACAATATTGTTCATTTTTTTTTTTTTATAACTCTTCAAAACTAAATTCATATAAAAACATTGTGTTGATTAGGTTTTATAATTTTATTTCCCATGTGTTTTTGTAAAAAAAAAAAAAAAAAAAAAACGCCTATTCGTTTTATCAACATAAAATCTGTTACAAGCGAATTGTAAATTCTTGGACGATTGGATAATTCGTTAAGATTATTGTATTTAAAAATGTAAATATTTCTAAATGCGCGTCATGAATTTTATAATTAATTGGCGCGTATAAATAAAATACCGTTTTACACGCGTCTGAATACGACCGCTTGTAGTAAATTTATTGAATTACATACATTTACTTATATTGTAAACGTGGCGCATCGATCGCGGCGCGGAGGAACCGTTCAAAAAACATCTCATGGCGACAGTGTGAAAACTACAAAGAAGAACTCCGTTGGCTTGACTGATGACTGTGACGTCGTCCCCGTGTTGATATTACGACATTTTATCATCCGGATTGCCGTAACTGTTCGTTGTTGATTATTTGACAAAAACATAAACTGCTTGTGTTGCAAAAATATTGCGCTCGGATATATCCGGTTTATATTCACTTTACGAAACAAGTAGGTCCCCGAGTTGAAAGGAACATTTTTTTGTTTTTGTTTTTTTTTCTTACGCCTAAATTCCGTACCGAACACGTCGATTTTCGAAGAACAATATTGTACGGACTCCAGCGTGCACGTTTCGTTCTTTAATCGTTTTTTTTTTATTTTCGTCCAAGTATACGCGCGTAAAAGAAATTCAGGTCGCGTAGAAAATGTGAAAGTACGAATAGGACGCGCGCATCGATTATGTGGAAGTTGAATGAAAAAACATGACCGCCACGGCTCGGAAAACGATACTTTTATTCGTACGGTATCGCCGCGATATTCAAACTAAAATAGTTTTTATAATTGAATATTCGCCGCCAAGGTGTAATTCGTAATGAAAATGCTCTCGTCGATTTGGGATGTGAAACGTCTGCGTTTTATCCATTCAACTTACACATTGCTCGATAACATAATATCACGTGCATTAAAGGCTAGATTCAATGAAACATCTTACGATTTACGAAATCTTTCCGAGCCATTCGCTACACGCGTATGGCGTATACGAAACGCCCAATAATAATAATAATAATAATTAAGTACCTACTAACTGTTGGTAATTTTACTCAAAAATATACATTATGTGTGCAATATAATATTATGAGACGAAAACGCTAGTTCAACTGGTGTAAAAACGGCCGGCGAAATCGGATCATTATTTTATGCTTTGTATAAAAAGTAACGTTAAAAAAGTTTCGTGACAATATAAAACGAAAAACGAGCGTGAAGATTAAATTCTTTAGTAACTTTTAAAATCGAAATATTATACACCGCGACGAATGCGTGTGAAATTTGTCGTATACAAAATATTCGTTTATGTATGTACGGTTCGGACAAAAAAAAAAAAAGAAAAGAAAGACCATCGAGCTGGGGAAACTTTTTTTCCGACATACTTTTTACCGGTCGGTGAACGTTTTCATTACGCATACGGTAATCGTGAAATGTGCTTTAAAATCCGTCAGAAATTTTAATCAATGCGCTCAAATGGAAAAAAAAAATCCAAATCGACTATTCAACACCTAACGATATTCAAAATCTCATTCGAAACAAAAACAATACGGCGAATTTAAATCGGAAATAAAAAATTAAGCCACGTGATAAACTTGTATTATTCACGATGACCGTCCAACGAGCAATCTTAATTCGCATTTCCGTGGTGCGTTTATAAAAAAAAAAAAAGTATTTTCTAAAATACCGAAATTTACTCGTATCGCAATGAGTGATTATTATTATTATTATTATTATTATTATTATTATTATTATTATTATTATTATTATTATTATTATTATTATTATTATTATTATTATTATTATTATTATTATTATTATTATTATTATTATTATTATTATTATTATTATTATTATTATTATTATTATTATTATTATTATTATTATTATTATTATTATTATTATTATTATTATTATTATTATTATTATTATTATTATTATTATTATTATTATTATTATTATTATTATTATTATTATTATTATTATTATTATTATTATTATTATTATTATTATTATTATTATTATTATTATTATTATTATTATTATTATTATTATTATTATTATTATTATTATTATTATTATTATTATTATTATTATTATTATTTATTATTATTATTATTATTATTATTATTATTATTATTATTATTATTATTATTATTATTATTATTATTATTATTATTATTATTATTATTATTATTATTATTATTATTATTATTATTATTATTATTATTATTATTATTATTATTATTATTATTATTATTATTATTGAACGTCCGTCGTCGTCTAGTGCAGTGTAATAAAAATAAACTGATTTATTTTTGTAGAACTATCGTTAATCTTATAATACGTTGAAGAAACTAGTGATTGGAAATGGGATTCGAAAAAACTTAAATAAAAATTGACTTGTACGAATAACTGAAATCGAAACAATAAATAAAATTTATCGCGCAACAATAAACGTTACAAAAAGATTCCACTATTACGTGTGGCCGTTGGAAAGAGAGAACGAAATTTTACGCCGTTAAATTGTTTTAATTAGAACTCGCATATTATTATAAGACGTGTTAAAATATATATTTATATATGTATTTATTTTTTTTTCAATTTATCGCATTCGATCAAACCAGCTGGCAATCGCCGCTGTACACGCGTGTTTAAACCATACACGAACCGGATGAAAATTCGTAATGAATTAAACGTTTTTTTTTTTTATTATTATTAACATAACCTATCGAGTTTTGCCACAGATTTCAACAAAACTTATGATATTACATACACAATAAACAACTATCGTGAAATTTTATATATATATATTTTTTTTTACTACGCTATGCGCGTATGGTAAACATCTTTTACATACGAGCGTAAAGCGAATGCGCCGTAATGTTATACGGGAGAATCGCCGTTAACGTGACCGTTTACAAAATACAAAAAAAGTGTGTGAAAAAAGATTTTTCCGTGTTTTAGAAAATATCAACGACTAATGAATAGCGGTATAATACGTGTCGGTTGGGAATTTTAAAATTAAAATCGGAGTGCGGGGAAATTTAAAATTCCAATACTCGCGCGTATGCTAATTGTGTGGCAATCGAAATCGTCCGTAGGGTAATTTTCAGCGAATCGAACAACTCTTGAGTGACAATACCCTTTCGTAGAGGAGGAAGGGAAGATCGATTATATGGTAAAAAAAAAAAAAAAATCGATAAACACCGGTAAATTTATTCAATTTATATGAAATGATTATAATAACTGTTTGATGAATGGTTAAAAATCTTCTTTTTGTTTCCCGGTTTCGTTTAACGAATGAAAATAAAATGATTGATGCGATTTATTGAAAAAATAATAAATACACAAATATTTCGTAGTCCCGCGTGCAACTTCCTTTAATTATATAACAAGAAAACGATTTTTCACTAGTAGTCTCGTATACAGTTAACCGATAGCGCGGTCGTAGGGAGAAACTTTCGTTTTGTTCGTTTCAACGTTTTAATCTCGCGGTTAAGATATCAATACGAGTTAGCACCCGGTACAGTTTTCGTATAAATATTATGACTCGGCGGGACTTAAGCACTGGAAATCGTTAAAATAAGCGCTTGAAAACATCATTATAAGCGCTCACCGTGAGCATTTGAAAGACTTCAATTTGAGCAAAAAAAAAAAAAACTTTCTTTTTACGTGATAAAGTATGTATTAGACATAATTTGTAACTGCGCTAAAAATAATATAATTAAAGATTACAAAAAAAAAAAACATTAAAACAAAATGATCCGGAAAGTTTCTAACTAAATAATCAAATAAATAAATAAATCTTTATATTACAAAAAAATTGTTTTATCGTTGTTGTCTTATTGTTTACGGTTTTCAAATGTTGGGATACGTTTTAATTTTTTTTCAAAATTAATTTTTGTTTCGCGCATTTTACAATATGAAACGTGCCCGTGTGTGTGGAAAAAATGTCAGATCCAAATTCAGAAACGTATCTTTTTAGAGTAGCGCGAGTGGGTGATTTTTCTTTTTCCGTTCTAAATTATTATTTAAACACTCGGATGCAAACGATGACGAAAGAAATACGGCGATGACAAAAACAACACGACGAACGTGAACGAGAATCGACTACTGAACTCTGAAATCAAAACATTATTAATTATCAAAACCACGACGGTCACACGAATAATGTTATTTACCGAGAAATCAGTAGTGATAGAACTGATAAACTCGATCACCGAAATCCAGTTCAATTTTGAGCGTTGGAATATTTTTGTTAACAACGACGCCGCGGACGGCGACGGCAAAATTCTATCGAAAACAACTTAAAAAACCATAAAAAAAAAGTAGAAGAAAATGCGAAAATAATCAGAAAAACTGGAAATAAGCGTATTTTTTTTTGAAAAATCGTTGAAAAAAGCGCTTTCAAACTTTATAATCGAACGTGTTGTAACGTGACGACATACATTTAAAAAATTCCCCCGAAAACGTTCGTTTTATCCATTCGTATATATCAATTTCACTCCTTTTGAGGTGTTTTTTTTTAAACAGGAACACCATGAGTGGCTATTTGTTTCAGGCTATATGCGAAATCCACGTTCGAAAAACGTGTGCAATTCTATAGATATTTTACATGACCGTCCGCTGCCGACATTGTTGTTGTTCCGCGATGAGTTCGAAAGTTTCGAAAAAAGAAAAACAATTTAAAAATCCTACAAAGTAAACTGCGTTTTTTTTTTTTTTTTTGTTTGAGTTTTTTGTTTTGAGCGAAGGGAATTATTCTACAACGATTTTTCGGAGTGAAGAAAGTACAGCAAAAAACGTTCGTCTAGTCTTATATAATATAAATGTATAAATGTGTCTATAGATTGGAAACTGAACCCGGACGGTACTATAAGAGGCTGTTTCAGAAATTTCCCAGTAGGTTTCGAGAGAATTGCGAAAAACTGAGACTCTGCCGTTTTTTTTCTTGTCTCGACAAAATAGCATCAACGAAAGAAACGCTATTTTCCAAGTGTACCAATGACGCGGTTATATAAAAACGAACTAGTTGAACGAAAATCCGTTTTGAAAATAATTTTGAAATTGCGAGATAATTTTCTAATTTGTGTACTTTCTAGACACGTTCCGTAAAGTTGTAAAAGTTAGGTTTTATTTAATATTTTCAAATAAAAACAACAGAATACGATCAAATTCATTCGATATAATAATAAAATGGTATTGTACATATTTTATATATATATATACATACAAAGTGTATCACACTTTCCTGAATGTGCGCAGGATTTTTTCAATGATTAATGATGAAAATCGAATTTCGACAAAATTAATAAATACATAATGCATATAGAATTTCGAATAAACTACGGAGTGTGTGAAATTACAATATTTAAACACTTGCAGTATAAATGATTTTCGTTTCGAAAATTCCACGTAGGGCACCGAGTGCAATATAACACATTAAATTATCCCAACACTAAGTCACACAAAATTGGAAATCTCAACACCGATTTTGACTCTTGTTATAATAATTTTAAATATCGAAGGAAGAAAAAAACTTCGTCGTCTCCGTTCATTTAACATGCAACGAAACAAAATCCACATTATACAAATCGTAAATAACGTTTGTTTGGCTGGAATTTAAAATTTGAACGACTACTATTGCTCGGCAATAAGCAATATTTCGAATTTTTCTTTTATAAAATGTACGATAAAGCATATACTTATAAGGTTTTAACTTATCGATTTATTATTATTATATTTTTCTAGTTCGAGTAGCTTATCGGTCGATTTTATGAAATTTGTAATTTATCACATATTACGATTTATATTTTTTATCCTTTATATTTAAAAATACTCAAAAGCCTATAAAGTAAAATAAAACGATTAATTATTATCTTGAACTTTAAAACGCTATGGCATATACTCGCATGTACTCGTTCATTCGGCGGTTATGCGATTGAAACGGATGAGCTACAGACTCGTGAAAATAATATAAAAGACAAAAAATCGCACACAACATCATAAATAGAAAATATATCGTGTAATCAAATAACGAAGTTTCCGGTGTAACGAATGTGTTTAATATATGTTTTTAATGTGTGCCATTATTTTCCAAGTACACGTAAAAAAAAAATACTATATAATATAGTGTGTATTTTTCACCACAAAAGTTTTTATAACGGATTTGTTTAAAAAAAAAAAAAAAAATACAATATGTCACTGGTATTATATATATAATATAAACCATAAAGATCATATTAAAATCGAATTACAGTCGAAAAGTCATACAATAATGTTTCATCGAATAAGTGTTGAAAAAAATACGTTTAAATTATTATTAAATTAAAACTTCGCACTAATGACGTTTTTGAAACCCAATCAGATTTTATAAAATCCGGTTTATTATTTTCTTTTTTTCTAAACTCTTCTTATATTCCACGTTAAATCGTTTCCTGGGGATTTAAAATTCCAATATTATACATATAATATAATTTTTATCTGTTTACACATTACGTTTTAAAAGCTATTTATTATTAAATTAAATATTAAATGAATAGTTTTTTTTTAGATATATAAAAATCACGAGCATGAGCACTGTTCGCGTTTCGTGAAGCTGAATACCGATTAAAGCCGAAGTTTCTAATACAATAACAATTATCGTTTTATTTAAACAAATACAAATATTATGTGTTACAAAAACGGTAATCCTAGAGTCCACACCGTTATAAAATTCCGTTTTTACACATTTTTCCACTTATAAAATATTTCTACTTTTACTATAAAAACGAATATACGTATACGCTGTGTACCTGAAATATATAAATTATAAATATTTTATATGACATAACGCGAAAGTAACGCATAATTATTGTGTACGCGTTTACCGTTTTATTTCCCGAAATCATTTTGAATTTGAAAACGCGAAATAATCGTTAATTATTTCAATTGAAAAAGAATTTCATTATATTGATACTACGAGTCCCTTTAAAATCCATCGTGCCCTTATACATTGTGTTTGTGATTTAAACTAACGCGTACGAACAACGGATGAGAACCTGTGTAGGTAGTACTTGAAATTTGTTGCAAACCCCGTAGGATTTATTCAGCGTACATCTCGAGAATTTAAATCGAAAAATTCATCTCACGGCACTGTACTGCCTACGGTGCTCTTGTCCGTTCCATTTCGGGATAATATATGGTCTCATAAGTGGCCTAACAATCTCGTAGCTATACATACATATTTCTTTTTACCGTGTCTCCAATTAACTAATTATTAAATTCACTCTAATTAAACTCGAATTGTTCGCCTTGTTACGAGCTACTATATACATACTACCTCTTTTAACAAGTTATATGAAGAAAAGAAATCATTGGGAAATATAAAAGACGGGTTTCTATCCTCAAAAATAATTGTAATCTACATATAGATATATATGACTGATTGATCTATCGATGCACAGTTTAAACCACTGCATGGATCGGGCTGAAATTTGGCACACGGATAGCTATTACGACGTGGTGGACCACTAAGAAAGTATTTTTGAAAATTCCACCCCTAAGTGGGTTAAATAGGAGGTGAAAGTGTTCAAGCAACTTTGACGGATCAGGCTGAAACTTGGTATACTGATAGCTATTATAAATCCGGGTCCACACGGTGAGAGTAAAACGTGATAGTTACTATCGCGAGAGTGTGCGAGATTTTTTACTATCACCAGAGAGAGTGTCCACACGTTGACAGTTGAGTACGGATAGTACATTATCTACTACTAGTTGAATTACCCGGCTTCGCCCGTGAACAGTTTTCCTCGGTATGAGAGGTGTGGAATGTGATGTTATCAAATATAGTTTTGTTACCCGGCGTTGCCCGGGTTAGATTGTTCTGTTTTAAATACTTTTTCAATCACTAGAGACTTTTCTGTATACGACATAGCAATCCCGTAAGACTTCGTTTGAATCCGTGTTTAGTATTTTACATATTCTATTACCATAATCCATATTAATAAAATGTTATTAAGGCAAACGAAGTTGCACGGGATTGCTATGTCGTATACAGAAAAGACCGTAAAGATTAGAAAGTATTTATAACAGAACAATTTAACGCAAGCAACGCCGGGTAACACAGCTATATTTGATAATATTACATTCCACACCTTAACACCTCTCATACCGTGGAAAATTGTTCACAGGCAAAGCCGGGTAATTCAGCTAGTTATATGTACAAAATATAATTATTATTATAATATACGAGTGTATATATATATCTGTGTGTAGAAATATTATTTTTAATTAAATAATAATTTGAATGTTTAAAATATAATCATTAATGGATTTAAATTAATATATGGAAGGTTATAGCGCATACGCGAAAAGACACACAGTCATTGAATTTAAAAACAACATATTTATCGGCAGTCGTTTTATTATTAATAAAATTTCAATTAAAAACATTATTAATTATCAATATAATTTTTCTTAAAAAAAAAAAAAAATAAAATGGTAATTTTGTTAGTATTGTATTATTTGTGCATTTTTTACGAGCTCAAACATAATTTATTTAAATCAAATAAATAAAATGTATAAGCCTCTTTTTTTTCGGTAAGCCCGCGTTAATCTTAATCCGCGGGCCTGGGCTTTGTCTCGCATTAAATTTAAATCAATAATACACGACAACTTTATTGCGTTACGTGTAGTAAATTTCAAAAAATTAAAATTATTTATTATACTAAATGGAAATATATTATACATAAAGATTTAATCTCTTGTTTCTGGAAAAAAAAAATAATAATGCACTATTATCAATGGAAAACAACTGTAGTGTGCCCGGAGAGAGAGAAAGAGAGAGAGAAAGAGAGTCGTCGGATTTAAATATTATGAAACACGTAAACGAAAAAAAAATTATAAACACTGTTCACATACGATGTATGTGTTCTATCGTACAAGTTTTAAATAAATTTAAAAAAAAAACTGGAAATATATTTCATCAATAAATATTCTCAGTAATTTTTTATAAATCGAGTTCATTCCTGAAACTACTGTTGTACTGTTGTTGAACAATCTTTCAGCACGATGCGTGCAGAATAAAAACGTGTTTTGCATGACAGAACAAAAAAAAAACACGATGTTCTATGCTACACGACAGTAATGTGCGTGAAATTATTGTAAACAAATTAATAATTGACAATTTTCGTAATGAAATTGTCAATCGCTCTGAAACGCTTTCAATAGACGATTGCGATTTCTTTCTTATAAGTAATAGACTTTTATTATATAAGTTATAAAGTTATAACTTTTTAATAATATAAGGTAAGTAATATAATATGCTTGTACTTAATTTAAAAACAAAAATTGTGTCCCGGTATAATTGCTCTCAATCATTTGATCCTGTTATATTGTTACTGTTTTATAATTAGAAATACCATTAATTGCGCTCCATAAAAAAGTATATTTTTTAACCGCTTACATGGAAAAATTTCTTCCAGCACTTATGTATACGTACGTGTAAAAGTATATAATGAAAAGCATTTTAAAATTCAGTTTACAGTAAATTATTAATGTCCATGTACTCCGTAGAAACGACGTAATAAAAAAATAAATAAAAAATACTCAAAATAATACACGCACTGAGTATAGCTCACACGCGCCTGTAGTTCGATAAACACAATTTTCATGTTTTTTATCGCCAGTTGTTCTCTTAAAAGATATTTAGATTTCTTTTCTTTTAAATATAATTCTTCTTTACGACTTGCGTGTAATGTGTTTTGTTCTTTTGTCTCTATATTCATATAGAGAATGTATTATACCGTATATTCCGTATTTTAGGATCACCATACGTCCCGTTGTCCTGGTAAACTTCAAACGGAACACTTTTTATCCCATTCTTCTATTTTTGAAGAGGAGAGAAGGAAGAATAGGAACGGTTTATTTTTACATTTTTTTTTTCGTTTGTATGTAATTGAAGGAACAATGAACCAATGTTATGACAAATTTTGATCGCGCGTAGAAAAACAGAGTGGTCTTCCCGGACTGTTGACAGTTTTTCGTAGTACGCGAATCATAAACATTACTACATGACGTGCTGACGTCCGAGAAAAAATTAAAATATCGTTATAAGAAAATATTAATAGTGAAATAAAATAGCCTAAGTCAACAAAAAAATCGGAACGCAAAAGAGTACAGACGACGATGCGATGATGGTATGAAGTATTTGAACGGTTAGAAAAAGAAAATGATTCGATAAAAAAAAAAAAAAAATTCTCATCTATCTATTAGGACGGTTATCGATCGATTCCGTCCGAATACGGGAAATTTACGGACAGATTACAAAAAAAAAAAAAATTATTTTTTTCGTCAATTACTTTCGTATTTAAAAACATAAAGAAATACAACAAACCGCGAGTATTGAACGATATCGCGAAAATTTGAATCAATTATTGATCAAAAACCATTATGAACGTATGAAAACGCCTTTTTAATAAAATATATATAATTAGAGTAAAACACTCGTTGACGTTATAAATAATGTCGAAAATATTACGCAATTATTGTACTTTTTTTTTTTTGAGAGAGAGAGAGAGAGAGAGACTTTCGATTAAAATTTAGGTCGCGCATTAAAAGTTTTCGAATACGGTCACCCCGTATTGGAAAAACTACAACAACTCCGGATACCGCGTCTCTCGGTGTATATTAATATTCTCGTTCCACTCGGTCGTTATTATTTGTTTCTCGTTTTCTTTTTTCATTAAGTTTTCTCGTGGACGCGGTACCGTCTGACCCGAATACATTGTCACAGCCTCCGCGGACGGGAGACGAACAGTTTTTTGTACCAGACAACAATGTTTGTTCACGTGCGTGTACAGAAATAAACAAATTACACGCGCATTTATTACGTCGACGTTCCAAAACCCGATTTCAAACCGTAATTGTTGATCGAAATGTAACGGTTTGGAAACAATTAGATCGGACTATTTCTGTACGGTATGTACAGCAGGGAATGAAGTTCGTGTTTCGAAACGAATTGATTTCGGCTGACTAATATGATCGAAAATGTATTGATCCCGATTTCATTTGACGAACGAGACAATGTTTGGAATCGAACCGATAGCGAGAGCTGCTAACCACGCGAGTACTGCTTTCGGCATCATTCTCGTCACGACTACTGCTAGAAAAATCGACTTATCCCCGAGGATAATTATCGACGGGAATTAACGAGAATAACGTTGCGGGAAACGGTGACGGCGTCGAAAGTTCTTCAGTCGGAAATATCGTTCGAGAAATCGCTGTGGAAAATCATAAAAAGCGAGCTAAAGAGAACAAAAAAATTTCTGACGAATCTCGCATCGGCCAGCCAAAGTCGGAGAGACAATACGCGGCTAGTACGATCGATTCCGCGAGACCTCAGAAATATAATTGCAGTTGTGTTCTTGGAACGAATAATGAGTTTGTGTAAAAATAAAATCGGTATAAAACTGTACTGTTTACCACAGAAACTATACTGCGAGCACGTAATATTTTTTTTCGTTGATGTACTCGTGAACCTATGGCGGTTTACACGAGTGAATTCGGCGTTTGCACTGAACGATTTAATTCGAGAAGAGGACAGTATTATTGACATGGCATTACTTACTGCATCGGTTACCAAACGTTCATTAGGACAAGGTTTTGTAAAACAACTGAATTGTACCGAAAAAATCCGTTCGACGAATAAACGTCAGTGACAATAATATGAACAACGTGCTCGTGATTTAACGTGTCACTTTTATAGGTGATTGGGATAGGGAATAATTTGATCAAAACAAAAATGAAATAATAAAATGTCGATCGGATTACGTCGTGAAATGTGTATTTTAATTTCAGGACAAACTAGATTTTTTCTAGTAAAATTTAGTCGATTCTAACGACCTTTGACCAAAAATGGTTTGGCATAAGAATTAGGATAAATTTGAGTTTATTATATAATAAAGTAACGAAAAGAAAAACAGAAAATAAATAAAAAATTAAAAGTATAAGCAAAAAAAAAAAACAAAAAAAGTTAATTTAAAATTAAATTATAAATTAATACCGGTAAATAATAAATTTGAATATATATAACAAAAATAAATAATAAATAACATTTTATAACAAAATAATTATATCGGATAATATTAATAATACGGGGTTTTTTTTTATTATTATTATTATTATTATATCCGTAATATTTTTCAATGCAATTCGTTTACTTGTGTTTTTTCCCTCTATTGTCGCATTTTTTCTTTTCGCTTAATATCTAATAACGACTTATTATCGAAACCGGTGGTAAATAAACACGCGTGTCGAGATACAACGACTTTTGTATCTCTTCTTTCTACTCTTTTCGCTTTATACAACTTTATTATAATAAATTATTTTTGAGTATCCGGAACTCCTGTTAAATGTAACGGGCCTGCGGTTTGAATTTCTTAACAAACGTCTTTCCGATAACGATACATAAAGTCTATCGATATTGATTTTCTACTGGAATAAAATATATATAAAGCAAAAATTAACAAACAACAGTTATATGAGTATAATTATATTTTTCGTGCGTAAGTTATAGTCGTTATACAAACAAACATAAACGTACAGTGCACGCGCGTATTATAATAATTTGTCTATACAGTTTTTCGTATTAAAACTTTAATGCGGCGCACACGTCTTTCAACGCCATTGTGTTATAAAGAGGAAAAAAATAATAATAATAATAATAATAATAATGATAATAATGCGCGGTGTGCAATACGTGTCGGCGAGACATTATTTTCTCACACCGCGGTGGCCGCCGTTATAATCTGTGCTCGGCGAATTTCTTACACTGGCATAAAAGGTTTTCGCCCTCGAGGAGAAAGAAAAAAGAAAAGAAGAACTTTAAAAGAGAATACCGGTGTAATGTCCGCGCACGCAGTCGTACAAATCGTCGAAAGGCGCGGTCGGTCTCACCACGGAAAAATCATTAGCGAACCGTTCCGCAGTCGTTCGCCTTGCTGCTCAGTTATAAATTATAATATATATATATACTCGCTAAATTTATCTAGACCCGAGGAGCGTAAGTGTACTTATAGTGCACAAGCTTTACGTCCCTGCCGGTGGCTAAATAATTTTTTTCCTCTTCGAATTCCCATCGACCGACGTTTTAATAAGACCGCGTTGCCAATGTCCGGTTTATTTAAAATGGAAAAAGAAAATGATTTTTTGTTTTTTTTTTTTTTAATATAAGATTCGCGACCATTTCAATGTTTTACGCATAAATTTCTAATTTTTTCCGCTGCGTGGAATAAAATCGATCTCATCCCCCGCACCGTGTAATCCGTAAATGTATGTAATTTTTCTCCGCGTTTGTTTTTATTGAAAAATATATAATACCTACACAGGTACTCGCGGACACCGGAATCGTTAAATTTTCGATTTATTTAAGTAATAATTGTCACCGATCGGAACAAGTTACAAGCTCTTGTTATTCCGACGGTCATCTCGTCGAACAGTGTAATAATTGTTATAAAACAATTTTTTTTTCACATTCGATTTACCGACTACGGCGATACCCAAGTGTATAAAACGCTCTGAACCACCGACTCGTAGGACGACTGGTACATATTACGTGCCCACGGGAAATCGTTAAATTGTATAAAAAATAAATCAACTGGTACGATAATTTGCAACCAATATGAATAAAATAGTTATTCTCTATAATAAAATTATTTAATAACGATAAAAATAATACGAGAATTATGTACAGCGGAAATGATTGCGTGTTGAAATGCGATTCCGCGTGATTTGCTACGGTGTCTGTGTTACGCTACAATCTCAAACTAAAGAAAATTACCGACAGATACGTATATTAAGGTAATAGGGCAAACGGATGTTTTATAAATACTATTTGGTTAGGTTACGAGCGAACACCACAAAGAGTAAAGAGTAAGATGAAATCGGACGTTGAAGTAATTGTGCGTTAGCTAGGAGTTCCAAAGGGCCAGGCCGATTCGAAACAGTAGTATGACAGAGCTTTGTAAGAAGCCTTTTGAAAATCGTGAGAGAGTAAAATTCTATTTGAATGTCTTCGAGTAGTCACAATCACTCGGTACAAAACTGTTGTGTTATTTTTATAAATTTTAAAAATGTTTACTTTTTTTTTTTTTGTACATAAAAGACAGTAGCGTACGAATATATTAAGAAAAAAACCTGAGCATAAACATTTTTTTTTTTTTTATCGATTTTGTGAGTTGTTGGAATACGGTTGCGAAACGCGGACTGAACCGGACAAAAACAAATTATTATGGGTAATGGGAATTCGTGGACTCGGAGATTACGCGCGCTGAGCCTGACTGCAGGTAACAACAGATTGATCACTCCGTAGGAATATACGAAAAAAACTTCTTTCGGAAAACAACGGAAATTCGTAACGACAAGCTACGTAGGGAAAAAAAAACCTGGAAATATTCGATTTCATTATTGGTTTACAAATTATTCGAGTCGGTATAGCGGTCGCAGACGACGATTGTCGGTGTTCCGATTTCCCATTTATGTATCCGTTTATATTCGATTCGTCGACTCTCGGATTTTGATTTTTCTCTTGTGCAAATTGTGGTGTCGATCGCTGGGAAACGCGTTTATCCGAAAACAACATTTACGCGCACGCAAATATTTTATAACACGCGCGTGTGTGCGTGTGTGTAATTACTACACAAGGATTTCACGGTCGTGTGGATTTATTATTGTGTAATACGCATTTCCCGCAAGTACGACTGTGAATCGAAAAAAGAATAAAACGAATTATAATTCTTTACAGCTGTTGTGTAATTTATCGAGGAATAAAACACGTTTTCACGTCGGTCGTAGAAAATCACCGAAAGTATATATTAATTCATTTTTTTTTTTTTTTAATTGATACGTATTCATCACGGTCGCGTGATTCATAATTTTTCGTTTTATACGCCAATTATTTATTATTATTATTATTATCGTGACGGTAATAATATAATATTATAAGCATTTGTTAGATAATCGGAAAGGTGTGAAAAACTATAATATTATGGCTCATTAAATTTATCCGCGAATACACACACACACACGCATATTATATCATACACGTATGTGTTTAAAAACGTTATTTAATTATAAGATATTTTTAGTGAAAAAAAAAATAAAATTTTCCTCGAGTATATAAAAGTTGAAAACGCATTGTTTTATCGCAATACGTAGGCGGGTGTATAGGAGTAATTTAATTTATAAACCGACCACAGCCGTAGTTGTTCGACGTCAAATTTGATTAGTAAACGTAAGTTTATTTATAATAACGTATACGAGCGCGTACGTATCTTTGGCGACTGCTGTAATATATCAAAAAAAAAAAAAAAAGAACACAAACATTGACGAGTCACATTGTTGTTTCTAGCAATTTGCTTTGTACACACACACACACACACTTTTACACGAGAGTAAATTGGAAAACAAGAGAGAGAGAAAGACATACTTTTATTCTAAACAGACCACAATATTTTTTTCCTTGTTCTTCTTTTAGACGCGAAAATGCGTGTCATTACCACCGCGCTGTACACTTATAAATAAGCAGCACTCCCTGAGACGCGCGATCTCCCGCTGACTTTAAAACAAAAACAGATTTCTTGTAGTTATATTTACATTAAACACACACACACACACACGTGGAACATCGTCATCGTCTTTTTCTATATTCATTTAATAACATCGTACTCGGCGAATGTTTTGCGGCTCGAGTTGTTTTTAAAACAGTGCGTTTATATTAATATTGTGGACAGTATGGGGGTGCGTGTAGTGTAGTGTAACGAACAGAATTCTTCCTTTTTTTTTTCCCCCTACACAATTTATTAAAGATAATTATAATTTATTACGTAGTAGTAGGGAGAGACGCGCGTCGTCGTCTGGTCGAGTTGACGGGATAACGCGCGTATAGACGACAAACATTACATCGTTTAAACCGCTTGGAAAAAACGTATATTTTTTTATCGAACGATATTTTTTTATTTTTTTTTTTTTATTATCGCCCAAAACGTGGAAATAAAGTTTTGTTAATTTTTTTTTTTAAAAATTCTATTTCACTCCCTCGTGGTGTATTTCTCAACTTAAACTTCTGATTTTCGAATGGCGACTATCGTTAGTAAGTATACGATAAAACGCTTTTTTTTCCCCCATCTAAACCGTTCTCGTTATATTGGGAAACGCGTAATGCTCGCCATTCAAATATAATATTCTCGAAGATTACACAACGAATAAATGACGAAGAGGTAAAATCGTTGAATTTACGAAAATATTTTGGAACGTTATTGTGAAAAATTGTTTATACGTTTCCCAAGAAAAATACCGTCGGGGAAAAAAAATCATCCAGTATATTACATATTGCAACAAGAACAAAGTTATACACGATAAAACCGTTGTAATAATGTAGTAAAAATAGTTACGCGATATTAAAACGTTTTTTATACTATTGTATCGAATCCCTGAGAATAAATAGATAAATAATAGTAAAACGCTCGATATTATATTAGAATTTTTGAAATTTCTTGCAAAAGCTGGTTCGATCGAGTATACAATAATATGCGTATAAGTATCAAAATATTTACGTAGGAAAATTTTCCAGAATAAATTTCATCCTGACGTATATACATTTTAATTTCCATCCGACAATTCTACTAACTTTTAAAAACCTCTTTTCTTTCTATCGAATACGTATTATTAATTATAAAATATACATAAATATTATAATATTATCAGAGGTAAATTATTTACTATATTTTTATATTACGTATTCTATACGAGTTTATTATGACTTGAAACCGGATTTATGATTTCGGCATAGAAAAATACGTGTATAACAACGCGTGGGTGTTTAATTCGTCCATAGATTTGTGGATCAGATTCGAAAAAAAAAAATTCAAATCCTATCGTAAATTGTATATAAATATAAATTAAATTTTAAAATTTATCAATTTCGAGAATATATTATATGATTTGTGGAAATTCTACGTAATAAAGTGAATACAAAATATGGCAACGACACTGTATACGTAATATGACGTGTACATTTATGTGATATAAATAAGTAAAATACGTTGGTGAAAAAAAGAAAAAAGAATTCCGGATAAAATGTATCGATAAATATACCGGATTCGCGCATCACACAATAAAGTGGGAAGGAAAACTATATTTATTTTTTTTATATATATAACGTTTCTGCGTGTCTGAGAAAAAAATTACAGGAATGCGCATAATCATATCATATGAGCCGTTTAAGTATAAATATTTTACATCATACCGCGTCTATTATAATAAATACTAACGATAATAACACGTATAACGTTTTATTTTATTTTTTTATATAAATGTGTGTGAAATTTCGATTTTAATTATACAGTGACCGCTCGTTGAACTTGCATTTATTCTCAGGGTATTTACATACGTGTGTGTGTATATATATATAAAGATATTATTATAAAAATAAAAACTCGCTCTTATATACAAACCGAGCGCTGCAAACTGTGTGAAATGGAAAATATTTCGAAACACTCTAAAAACCAGAATATTATTTAATAATACTGCGGCCGTAGTGTTATCGTATAATTAATACAATTTTATATTCGTGTGCTTACAAATCGTAATTCAGTCGTTCCGCTCGATAAAATTTCAATAGGTGAAATCGAAAAAAAAAACGAAAAAAATATGTTATCAATACGTAATAATATATAATATTAATTGTCCAATTGCCCACTACATTTTATTATAACACTATAATATACACAATACTGTAATTGTATATATGTCATTTGTGATTTTTTTTTAAGCTTTTATAAGGTTTATAAAGCGAGAACACTAACCCAATTGTCAGTGTGATTACAGCATCAATATTTATATAAAAATCGCGCTATCGTCGATAATAAATTTTAAAAATATTTTTAAATTTTATACGAATATACGTTATTATTATAATAATTCGTAAAGAAATATTTAGCAAAATTTAACTTTCTTCAAAAAAAAGGATTTATTGCTGTGGAAATTATTGAACTTTGAATGTTAAAATATACGATTTCGTGTCGCGACGTACACATTTATATTTTAGACAAAAATATAAAAATGTTGAACAGATTAAACTGTCTATTATTTATTTTAATTATTATTATTGAATCAAATCAAATAGGCTTTATAATTTTTGATCATATTCCGTGCTAAACCATACGTATAAAATAGTGCCGAATTCGTGTTTCGATTATATATAGTTTTTAATTCTCATATCACATTTTCTCAATCGAAGTTCTCTTTATATTGTATCGCGATTTTTTAATACGTAATATATTTATTTTATAAAATTATTAATTATTATAATTACGTCACCTATAGTCAACTATTATTCGAATCACGAGCGTCAACAAAACGTTTTAGTTTTTTTATGCTTTTCGACGAGCTTTCCAAAAATCTTACAGTTATACGTACAAAAGAAATTCTTAGGAATTTTAGAATTTCTTTAATTTTTTTCACACGCCTTGTTTTAATCTGACGAGTAATTATTAATATTTAAACCGTTCTTTTAACAAATTTATCGATTTTTCTTTTCCGTATACTAAAGACATTAATAATAAATTGAATAACGTAAAATATATTAAATTACAAAAATTTAACTAATAATCTGGTACGCGTTACGAAGTTTTTATCGAATCGACTTTTTGTTTTTTTGAAATTTTTTTAAATATATATATTATTACAATAAATGTGTACATAAAATAATAGAATCCATTCTATTCGTAATCTGCAAATACAGTAATATAATCGAAATTATTATAATAAAAATTTCGTCACAGTTATTATTATTATTATAAATGGTCACGGGAAAATAATATTTATATTTATTTTATTGTATATTTTCAAATTGCCAAAGTTATAATTGCTTTAAAGAGATGAAGAGGTTTATATTGTAATATATATATATATATATATATATATATATATTGTTTTTTTTTTTTATGGTTGTAAGTCTTTGCACAACGCCGACGTGAAATAATAATAATTTTACTAACAATACGCGGAATAATAATGACTGCAAGCATATTATTATTATATGTATACGAGAAGAGTTATTGTGTAGCGCGGATATAACTTGCGACGAAATTAGAAACAATAAAAAATTATATACTTACAACCATTTAACATTTATTTTTGTCCGTATAACACAATTTCACGCTCGGTATAATGAATAGAAATATTTTTCTACGTTTTTTTTTCAAATTACTGTATATAAATATATTTGAATAATAATATATACGAGTATATGTGTACTTTCACATTTCGTGCTCCTTATTCTAACTGTACAATCACTACGTTCAACGGTTTAAATAATCCCGTGATTAAAAAAATTTTTTTTTACGAAAATTTTCACGCAAAATTGTTTTATACAAGTTTTTGTTTTGTATAAGTACATATTATACTGTATTTGAGTTAATAACAGCAATTTTAATAATTTCCAATGATCGTATATACGTTAACATGAAAAAGTATAAAAAAAAAATATGTTCATGAACACTAGACTTGATGGATTCAAGTCCGTTCAAGTGGGGGACACTTAAAGCGATTTTATACGATTATAATTACTGTTTATTAATTTTTTTTAATTTAAAACAAGTATTAATCATTTTATTCTAAAAACGATTATGAGTGACGATGTATAGGGACAACCAGTATAACTTTAATCGCTGTATCATTATTTACATACATTGCAGCGTGTGTACTGTTTGTATAAAAAAAAAAATGTAAAAACTTAAAATTTAAAAAAAAATAGTAACTCAAAATTTAGAATAATATTAATAAAAAAAACCGCAATAATACACATTCATCATAAAATGTATAAATACAGGACTTTGGTTCAAAAATACAAAATATAATGGAATTATGTTCCTTATTTATATGATGTACTCTCGTATTATTTAGTAATTGTCTAATTCGTATATAATAACACATAGCATATTAAATTAATACGTTTTGACGTCGTGAATAAAATGTTTAAACGTTTAAAATATTTTTATTTATTTTTTTAATTGATTTTTACGAATTTTGATTATGGTTTCTTATCTAACCGTGCATTCAATTTTCAGCTCTGAAACCACAAAAAAAAAAAAGAAATTCTTACGTACAATATGAATTTCAAACATTTCACCAAATAAAAACCCGTACTACGGATTTTCAAATTTTTTTTTCCCTGTTGTTACAAATATTATATACGATAATCGTTATGTTACATTTTCAAGGCTTCGCGTGTGTGAAATTGAAAATTTTATTAAAAAATAACCAGTCAAAATGTTTCGAATTATTATTCTCGGAATAATAACAACCAAAAAAAAAAAAAAAACAGACGAAATTCCGTTTGGTGAAAATCGTATGTGTAGTAAAATAAAAAAACGTGTCAACTATAACATGCGACTAGATATGAGATTTTCTGCCGGAAATCACGTATAGTCTGATCGTGATATACGAAAAACTAGACGAAATAACAAAAAAAAAATCTGTACAGGTTATTACAAAAACAATTCTCCGTTTCGTTCAGAATCTAAAAATGTATGTGATACGTGTAGATTAGCCCGATTTTAATTCAACGCGCCGATTAAAGACTTCTGTACACGTATATACATATGCTCAGTGCTAGAGCTAAGAGGAAGAGGATTTGACCATTTGTCATTACCTCCAAAAACATCCCATGGACTTCTTAACGACTTTTAAAAAAAAAAGAAAATCATTCAGATTCAAAAGATGTCGATGCGTATTGGATTTATACGCAAAACTAAATCATTTTCAAGTCTGTTGTCGATAAAATACCAAATCCTATCGAACGACTTTTATTAGTAAAAAAATTCCAAATGTTTATTTTCAAATATTAGTTATTGCTCTTCGTATAGTGCTGACGATTCGGGCGATAAAAAATGTTTTCCAAACTAAAAATCGTAAGAAAATATATTCGAATTGAAATCGGTCTGCTATTTGTATCGTGGATGATATCTATATATACAGGGATAGAGAAATAATACTAAAATATAACTATGATACGATATTACTTTGAAATTTGCGAATGAAAAACATAGAAAAAAAACTTTTTTTTTTAATCTACATTTTCCTAATATTTTCGCTTTTTACATTCTATTTTGGGGGGACGGGGGCTAAGATCGCATTTCGTAACTGTAATCGAGTACTAAAATTATAGTTTTCTCCGGGTGCCTCAAAACCGTTCTCCGTCATTGCAGCATAAATAACATTACTGTTCTTCGAATTCTCGATTTTCCACATTTATTCGGAGGGCCGTAAAAACGTGTCTATATAATACGTACATATATGTATGGTTTAGGAACGTTTTGTGTATTATTTTCGTGAGATGCGTACTGTATGGTCTGTCTTATTCACCCCAAAATATTATATAGCGTACATACAAGTTTCATATATAGTTGTTGTACATTCGAAAAACGATAGTGTGATTAAATAGTGAAGCAAGAGTCTAAAATTATATATAAATATATAGTCTCGCGTGATGGTAATAAAATTACTTTTCGAATAAACGACGGAATAACGCTCGCATCAAAACTTGTACGTGTATATGCGTACGTTCGTGCCAAGTAATGGTTTTCAGTCTGTTAAAACGCAAGTATATATTATAATAAACATAATATTAAATACGTGTAATACGCGTCATGTTTATTGGCTTTGCCACAACCACGATATACGTTTAACTATCTAGTTCTCGTGTCAGTGTCTAATTTTTATTTTTGTTATTTTAAGGCTTTAACAGCTACGGTTATCAGCCTGATATACATTTAATATATTATAAAATATGTTAAAATACGTTAAAATACGTTTTTCTTTTTTTAATTATACAATTGTATAGATTGTAACGCTATTTAAAAATATCAATAAATGTTCACGATTTTTGATTCAGTTGATAAGTCGACGACGATCCGTTAAGGGCTTCTTCTGGGTGGTACGGTCTGGATAGGTTGTTCCGTGTATATTTCGATATTTTGGGCATTTTTGGATTATCTGCTGTGGTAGATTTGACATCTATTACATACGGGTGGAGGATTTTTGTTAACAAGGAAGGAGTGAGTTAAAAATGTTAAAAAGTTATTACTAAAATGTATTTTTAATTCGAAATAATATTATAAACCCGTTTATAGTGTGCACGAATTTTCTAACCTTCCTTTACTACAATGAGGAATCAAAAGCACGTTTAACTGATTTCAATAGAGGTATCTATTTATCACATATATACCTATATTATCCGAAAGACGATACTGAAATAAATATTATAAAATACGCCGTATAACAATCGGTATGTAAATGTATATTAAAAAGTCGAATATTTTTTTTTTTGTTTCATTCTTTAATACTAGTAATTTATATAATAAAACGGTTTTTTGAACGTGCCACAATTAGTATTTTCAAATTTACAGTACATATCATAATATTTTGTACTGTGGAAATTATATGTGTGTGTGTGTGTGTGTGTGTGTATGCGCACAAGTAGTGTCCGGAAAACAAATAATCTGTTTTTATTAAAATTTTCGTTCGGAACAAAGGAATAAGATGTATTAAAACATTGTAAAATAACGCCACAAATACCAGTTGTTTTTAGCCTAAAAAAAAAATTAGTTTCTTGCATGGAAAAGAATTCAAAATCGTTATAATAATAATAATAATAATAATAATAATAATAATAATAATAAAAATAATAATAATAATAGTAATAGTAAAGAAAATAAATTTCGACTCAATTCGTGACAACTATACGTATATATTTAACCTGTACTACACAGAGGCCTGTAATAAATATTATTTTTGTTTTTTCGTAATCTCTTACCGTTTTCAAATAATGTAATTAATAGAAAGAAAAAAGGTTAAGATTTCCAAAACAAATAAAAAAAGTAGCTCTGTGCACAGATATATTTTCAAATCGTCTTCTACGATTTTATAGGGTTCCTGAAGCAAAACGAATTTATAAAGCGACCGTGTACGAATTCGTTTGAATTTAACTATTAGGTTGTAACACATGCGTGAATAAAACATCAAACAACAAATTTTCACGATCTTTATTGGAATTTATTTTTTATTTTTTGCTCTTATCACGGCAAAAATAAATAAATTCGACAGATTTATAAATAAAATAAAAATTCGCTTGGAGACAATAATAACAATAATAATAATAATAACAATAATAATAACAATATTAATAATAATAATAATAATAATAATAATAATAATTATATGCGCCCGTTGTATAAGTACGTCAGAGTTTTATTCGGTATTTTATAGAAAAACAATCGTCTCTTCCTCGTTCCTATCCGTCGGATTCTTAAATGAAATGTTTATAAGATCCGTTTCACCGAATATGATAAATAAACGCGCGTCATCACAGGGGCGTATTTACTTCATCCCCTAAGGGTGGGATGAAGAAAAGCGGCCCGTCGAATCTGTTGCCAACTTAGAATTATCGAAAAATTATATGAAAATAATAAGTTTTAAATAAAAAAATGTTTTATTACATTTTACTATTAGTTCGATTAATTTTAGTTGTCAGTAGATATAGGTACATACACAAGTATCTAGGGGGGCCCCATCGCCCCCCTTGTATGCGCCCCTGCGTCATCGTGTATATATATATAATATTATATATTATATAATTATTACTACAATAAACGGTACATTATAAACGAGCACACGCGATTCACAATAATATTTTACACATGTCCAATTCGACTTTCATTCAACGCACCGGCCACCAAAACCCGCATTGCAGCAATGAAATTCATCACTTTCTGTTGCCCTTATAATTGTTTTTTTATTTTTTTTAATCTAACACGCGCGCGTCCTTTCCTATCGTTTATTATTATTATTATTATTATTATTATTATTATTATTATTATTATTATTATTATTATCATTTATATACTCGGGTTTTTTTTTTTTACTATTCATCGACCACCGAGTGCCGTGGTTGCCGTTTGATTAATAGCGTCGGTTTTCTTATTAAAAAAAATTTTTTTTTAACTCGTTTTACTCGTTACGTCGAAAATACATTTTTAATTTTATATAGGATTTTGTTAAACATTATCGAATATATGTACTACTACAATACGTAAAACGTGATGTATATTATTTATATATTTCTCTGGTTTTATACAAATCGTTTTCAAGCGATGTTTTTGATGCAAGAAATAAGCTAATTAATAAAGTATATAGTAAAAACGAAAGATTCAATAAGTAAAAGAAAAAGAGAAAAACGACGCAAAAAAAAAAAAAATAGATATGAAATATATAAACTAAACTCGTAAATAATAGATATGTGTGTGTGCGTGTGTTCAAATATACAATCGAACCGAAGAGTAGAGTAGTATTATGAAAAACAAAGAAATACGCATGGGAATTGGCGTATTAAATTTGATTATTCGCTAACGGTTTCAGCAAAAAAAAAAAAAAATCATCATCTGGTATTCGACGAAAAAAGAATAAAAGATAAAAATGAACATAATTACATGTAGAAAAAAAATCATGAGTATTACAATAAGAAGACAATTAAAGAAAAGCAGCGAATATATTGTATACGTAGTGTAATTTTAAAAATTTAAAAAAAATAACAACTACAACGTGTTATTGATATTTATATATTTATTTATAAGTTAATTGTTTTTTTTTCTATTGTTTGACAATTCTTATATATATATATATTATATAATATGTCGGGGAATCAATAAAATATTCGTGAAATACACTAAATATTTCTAAAAAAAAAAAATTCTCAAATCTAATAATATTGTATCTTATACATGTAAAATAATATGTAGCTCTTAGTTTTAATGAACGCTAATAAATTATTATATGTAAAAAATCATTTTGATAAAATTTAAGTGAAATGTATTTTTCTCGTACGTATATTATATTGTATTGTTATTATTTATTACGATAATACGCATATACGGATGACAATCATTTACGTATTGAATATTTATATCTTTGTCAAATATTACGAAATTAATTCCGTGAATTCAGATTTCGATTTGGTTTATATACTACGAAGTCCACACGCGTTACATTAAAATCAACATCAAATTGACGTATTAAATTTTTACCATTTTTTTTTTCATCAAATATATTATTTTTTCTTTCGAGGAAATTAATACAGAATTCAAATTTCAATACATTATCAGATGTTTTTCTATAAAATGGCATTTTAAGACCTTTATAAAATGTTACTATTTTTAATTTTACATATTATTATTATACAATGTACAAAAAAAAACAAATATTAAATATAAATATACAGGGTGGGGCACTAATACGGCCGATTTTAAAAGATAAATTATAAAATAAAAAAACAAATAAAAATGTATTATTATTTTTTATATTAAAGTGGGTAACTTGCCATTTATTTTTTAAAAATTATGTCTTCAAGATGATGACCATCTCTTCTCAAGCACTCTTCTAGCCTACTTCGTGTATTTTAATGATGCCTGCATAATGTGAAATTGCACACCGTACAGTTACTCGATCGCTGTGTAAAGGTCGTTTATGAAGTTGGCGAGGATTTTCTTTGGACCAATAACGACAATTTTGTTTATTTACAAAACCATCAAGATGAAAATGTGCTTCATCAGACATCCAAATAACATTTTGAATAAAGTTTTCGTTTTCGTTCGTCCGGATTAGCATTTCTCGACAAAAAGTTGTGCGGCTATAGAGACCTGCAGGTTTTAATTCTTGGACCACCTGCACCATATACAGGTGAAAGTTTAGGTCGCTGTGTAAAATCCGACGTACACTTCTACTGGACAAATTTAACGATAACGCACGTTTTGGACTCTTTACGAGAAAGGCCCTAACAGAAGCGACATTTTCAGGTGTGCGAATGGTTTTTTTTCGTACAGGCTCCTCTTTTAATGCTGAACCTGTTTCTTCAAAGTTGGTCATCCGTATTTTAATGGCCTTAACCGATGGTACCAAATCATGGCGTTTAAGATTAAAATGAAGACAAAATGAACGTTGTGCGGCTACGCAACTGTCATTATTTTTGTAAAACGATTTTATCGCATAAGCACTAGGGTGTTCCTTAATTTTCAACTTTAAAATTTTTTCGCTCTCACCCCCTAAAAACGTGTGTATGTATATAAAAATGAACTAACAAAAGTTTTGAGTCAATCAGATAAAGTTAACCCGTGCCGAATTTAACTTGAAGTTTGAACTTTTTACATATTTCAATATTTTTGGAAATGATTGCCATTTTCATATATATCTCGTAAACTATTAAGAAAATCGAAATTTTTCATATTATTTATTTTAAAGTCTTTTAAATTGTCTATAACTTTTATAAATACATATTTTACAATATCTCTTACCGTTTATAAGATATATTGACTTGACTGGAAAAAACACAATGATCTGTGTAATTTATTAATAATGAATGGCTAATTATAATTTATAAACAATAGTATAGGTACTTTTTATTAATATTCCTCATCAAAACAATTTTTGTAAATAAAACAATAAATATTATAATGTTTAATACTTATAATATACTATAAAAATTAATATTGCTTTAGTAGTGTACATTTTTTACAATCTGTGTAAATTTTTCGTTATTCTTGCACACATTGTAATATGAACTGTTTTTGATCTTCATCCAGTGTTAATGTTGCATTATAATTTTCCATCAATTTCATGGCCCTTTCTGCAGTATCATTGATTATTGACCCTGTTGATCGCTCAAGTTGTGGAACGTCTAAAATTTGCTCTATATTTTAACTTGTTTTCACAATTGGTAGTCGTTCGATAGTTGTATATTTGACTTTAGTGTTTGGCGTTTGGCAATATTTTTTCGTCCCAATATACAACCGCGTAATTAGTTGGAGATTCTCGAAATACTAATTTTATTAGTTCACTGCGTTCGCGGCGATATATTTCTCGACATCTATGTATAGATGTTTGATTTATTATGTATTCATCAACATTATAATTTAATACTTATAAAGTAGCTAGTAGAACATATACAAAATCCCATATTACTTCACTGATACCTATCTAAAGCTCCTGCAAGTTTTGATATAATAAAATTAATTTTTCCTTGGCATTTTTTTTGAGGAGTCTATTTCTATTGGAGTGTTTGTATCTAATTTTGATAAATCGCTACTTTATAGACTCTCATTTTCTGAACTTTCATCAAATTGTATAAAGCTTAATGCCGAAGTTGAGGGACAATTCATATTATAACTATCTTTCCTTTTTCATTCATTTAACTTCCGTTGAATATTTCTATTTTCTTTTATTGTACCTTTAATATCTATACCTCCAAGATATCCAGGATGCCCAGGCAAACGCTGATTTATTAAAACTGTCTATCAACATCGATTTTTATCAATTTTAACGCATCGGAATGAGCAATATCAAATAACAAATTTAATTTATTCTTAAAATCATTTTCTTTTAATCGATATGACTCATCTATTTTTTGAGCAATTTTTTGGAGATTGTGCTATTCATCATATAAATTAATTTATTTATTAATATAATGTTGAACAGCTCGAATAGGAATTCTAGCTTTTTCTCAATAGATGAAACACTCACGTACAGCTAATGCCGCACTTTCTCTAGTATTAAGATTAACGGTTCTCATATTATAGAAAAATACCGAAAGTACTTGCCCGTTTGATGGAAGTTTCGAGTCTTGAATTTGTGTTATTTCAGATCCAATTAAAAATATTTGATTTTCACTTCTCAATTTTTTTGACATTTTTATTATTTAAATGAACAACAAATGCGAAAATTTTAATTCGTATGCACTACTTAAACAGATATCACAAACAAACTAAATTTACTAATAATTAAAACAAGACAAGCAGTGGACTTATACTGTTATCGAGTAAGGATATCCTCACGATACAACCACTTTAATATCTACATCTTATAATATGAATACTATCTTATTATTATATAATATATTACTATTTTTTCATGGTTATTATTTTTATGAAGAAAGGATTAAATAAAAGAGATTAGAATAATTATATTATTGTAAACATTATAATATATATATAGAAGATTATTATATTATCTACAGTACCTCCTATGTAAGCATTAAAAGTGAGTAGATAGGGAAAAATTATACAACAATTTTATGAAAATCATTATAGCCTAAACTATTATTAACAATTTTGGTGAAAACCGTGATTTCTTCCAGTCAAGTTAATATATCTTATGAACGGTAAGAGATATTGTAAAATATGTATTTATAAAAGGTATAGACAATTTAAAAGACTTTAAAATAAATAATATGAAAAATTTCGATTTTCCTAATAGTTTACGAGATATATATGAAAATAGCAAACATTTCCAAAAATATTGAAATATGTAAAAAGTTCAAACTTCAAGTTAAATTCGGCACGGGTTAACTTTATCTGATTGACTCAAAACTTTTTTTAGTTCATTTTTATATATATACACACGTTTTTAGGGGGTGAGACCCAAAAAAATTTTGATTTTTTTTTCCATCATATATAGCTAAGGAACACCCTAATAAGCACACGTTGTTCACCACTCCACTGTTCCATGTTTACTAATCGGCATATTGTCTTTCAGCTAATAATATTTAGTGAGAATTCTTATCTTCATTACTACTGAGAAAATTTATTTTTAAAATCGGCCGTTTCGGTGCCCCTGTGTATATATCAATTTCATCGAATTTATTCCGAATTATTGTTATCGTTCTGGAATGTGATTAAGTGACGTTTTTTTTTATTGATCTTAACAGTTTTTCTTTTTTTGTCTTATCCGAGTTCGATTACATTTTATATAATGTTATACGTTATATAGATGCATATCAACATCCTTACTAAGCACAAACCAGTTGTATGTATATAAGACGTGTAACAATGTGTTATTATTATTATTACTTACGTCTGTTTAAATTTTTATTACTTTTTTACAAGTGTGCGTATGTATAGATAAAGTGAAACGTTGCTTTAATAATCTTTTAGAGTAAATCCATCTTATATAATACGTTTTATGTCCGTATGGTATTAAAAAGCATTGAAATCTATTGTTAATATTTTCTTAATTTCCTTAACTGGAAAAAAATTATATTTTTTACGCATATGATCGTATTTTAGGCGTAGGTAATGAAAAAATAAATATTTTCCGGTTATTTTTCTATTTAAAAAAAATATTGTCGGTGTACGAGCTATTTCTCAACGTTATAAATATTAGTTACTTCGCTGTATACCATCGGCGTACCAATATACTGCGCACTCGAATTTATGAATTTCTCAGTACAAAGTCAAGTCGAATGTAATGATGTACAATTTATAAAAAACCGAGAAAAATTGCATTTCGATAACGATTATTAGATTTGTGTTATAATAATCAAACGGACGATTAGAAAAATATCATCATGAATCGTATTAATTTATAAATCATAATACATATATGAATTTGTAATTGAACTTGGAAAAAAAAATGTGATACGCTTAATATTAACAATTTAATTCTGACTTTTGCATATAGTCAATGTATTTTAAATCGTGAGTAACTCTTAGATTGTTTTATTTACGCGTTTAAATCCAAAATGAAATATACGTTATTTACAAATAGATAAAGCGTACATAATTCAATTTGTAGTTATCACGGACGGATCGTGTTACAAAGGGAATAATAACAATTCGATATGAAAGTAAATCTACTCGCCTCCCCCTCTTAAATTCATCTCATTATACCTAATTTGCATTGATTATGTATATATTTATATATAGCTTCGGTAGACGGAGAATATTTTACGGGTAATTTTGTTTTGCTTCTATTCGATCACTTATAAAAATAGTATTAGAAAAAAAAAACACTCCGTATAATACGAATTAGTCACGCAATATATGCGTATACGAAAACGTACATATGGAACGTGAAAAAGAAATATAATGTACGAACGTAATGCTTTGAAATAGAAAAAAAGAACATTGCCTATCGTCGAATGTTTATATTATTCTTTGCTGCCGGTTAGGTGACTGACTCGCGTCATGTGACAGTTTTTAACCACAAGTACAAACTATTCGTGAAATTTAGTAATGCGTTCATTTAAAAATCATCTATACGCATAAAGCGATTCATAATGTTACGCGTGAAAATTGTATACACTTGCGCAAATCGTCTTGTTTTAACTAATTCGGCACAAGTACAGACGATTTTCGTATACAGAATAGTGTGTAAAATTCAAAACCGTCCATTCGCCGCTAACTCGTAAACGCACAAAACGAAACAAAATTTTCCACATAAATGTCACGGCATTTGTAAGTCAACAAATCGATGAGTCTTAAAAGCGCGCCAACGTATACGAAATTCTTTAATGTATTTCTCCGGCAATTTATTTTCTACTACTGTTTAAAATTATCCCAATAGTATATTTACACTGTTCAGAGCACCGTTCAGAATCGTTTTATTGATGAATTTTCGTTGTTGTTGTAATTTTGTTAACACAAATAGTGCGCGATTTATACGAAAACTTTTAATAAACGTATATATATATAAAGTTACGATATTTTATATGTTACGTGGACTTTGCGAAGCGATTAACTGAACTTACAATACTTCGACTTACTTAACTTAGTGTGTGTGTGTACACGAGTACGTATACAGAAATGTTTCGAAACGAAATCTCGTATATAAGTAACCGTCGTATTATTATATATATAATTTATATAATATTTATACTCGTACCGATGTTTTTACTATTCTGTTATTAAATACAACGTTGTATAACACCGTTAAATATGTGAATTTATTGAGCCCGGGAGAATTGCACGCGGGAAACGTGTTGCGCGCGCTTATATGCGTATAAAGCGTCCTCAAAAAAAAAAAAAAAATTCCGAGTTGATAATAATATATTATCGTACGCGTAATTTTCAATATTCCTGTGCGTTCGATTTTTATTTCAAGTATGCTTTAAAAAAAAAAAAAACACGACGATAGGCCACGGCGACTCAAGGATTGCGGACGTGAAAGACCGAGACGGAACTGAAGTCCTGCAGTATACACGAGGAATGGTAGAAAGCGGTGGTGGTAACGAAAACTCTTACGGGAAGATTTGCGAATAGAAAATAAAATAATAACTTTTTTCTTTTTTTTTTAACTACGACTATACGTTTTTCGCGTATATAAACGCTTCAAGTGGCTTCGGTCTTTTCTTCGGCATTTACACATACCTCACGACAGGACTGTATACGCGTGTAAAGCGGGATTAAGATCGCGCAGGACCGCACGTTTACCTCGCGAATAAACGAATGACTTATTAGGCGTCGTCTTTTCCGTCCGTTTAGAAAAATCAACTAACATTAATTCGACCGTTCGATTTTTATAAATGTCTCGCGCGTTCTACGCGTCGATTCGCAAAATAAAATTTATAATATACATTTCGAATTCGTTTCTAATCGTACGTATACGATTATATTAATAATCGTCTTTTTGTTATATATATATATCGCAATTTTACCCGTTAATCGTAATTGCGTCTTCTTCGCTTTTTTTTTTTTTTGAATGAAAAGCATTTAAAATGAAGTCACTGCTTAAAAGATAATTTAAAAAAAAAAAAATGAAGTCACCGTCCATGCCATGAAGTGCTATTCAGTGAATAGCTCCTTCAATCAAGCCTTCCTCGACCTTATATTATATATATATCTATTTTGCTTATTGTAAACATATTTTATACAGATTGTACAAATAAAAATAAATATGAGAAAAAAAAACAAAAAAGTTAATTTTTATTTTTTTTTAATTAAAAGTAACTCCGTTCCTGACCCGGTAATTCTATACCGCGCGGGAAGTCATAGGATTAAATATTAATTAATCCACGGGCAAGTGTAGTATACTAGTGGAGAGGGGGGGAAATGTCGAAATCCTGATTAAAACACAAAATGAAAAAATTATTCAACGTGCCGAGAATATCAACCTTGTGAGAAACAAAATAAAATATTATTATAGATTAAATACATTAGGAATTACGCGGTAATATCGTGTAGCGGCGTTATAATTTCATAATATCACTATTATTGTATTCGAAAGACGCCGTCACGAACAACGCGGTACCGCCGCCGCCGACGCCGTCGTTGCCGCCGCCACCGCTAGATGGCAGCACTCGCGCGACGGCGGCGCCCCGGAACCGGAATGACAACAGCTGGTGGTGCCGCGCCGCGACACGCCGTAGCAGGATCGTTTCGGTTTTAGTACGCGTTCGCCGGACACGAGCGTCGGTTGATCGTCGTTCGTTCCGTTTGTTCGTTTTTGTTTTGTTTTCGTTTCTCGCATTTCGTGTTACTTACAACATACGACGACAAAATATCGTAGTAACATCGCGCGCGTGTGTGTGTGTATGTGCACAGCCCAACGATTCGAATGGTCGACGACGACGTGCACCTGAGAGAATCCGTAAACGGCGGAATGGAAATACGAGTGTGTGAGTACGGATTTTCGTTTTTTTTTTTTGAAAAAACGCGTCGCGGAGACGAATGCCGCCGAAACGAATGGAAAACGCGCGGCAAATCCATTGGACAGCGTTCGGTTAACCGAACCGACACGCGCTCACGGTGGGGGGGAGGGCTGGAAGAAGTCTCGTTTCGTGTGTGCGCGGGCGCGCGTTTACCGCCCGCGACGTCGTCGTTCTCATCACCGCCCCGTCCGCAGTCGGTGGCGCGCGAAACCCGTTTGACCGCATTCTGGTGCCGCCGCGGCCGCCGTTGTTAATGTCGACCACGAAAAACGTAACGACAAAAAACAGAGTACGCGCGATAACGATAAAAAAAACAAAATACGTGGAAAAGTATATATTTTGTTTTTAAATACACGTCGAAACGTATTTTTTCCAGCGGCGTATTTTAGGGGGGGGGGTGGCCAGGCCCGTATTTATAGGGGGGCTCGGAGAGGAGCAATTGCCCCTAGCGGCATTTTTAGCAAGAGATTTAGGGGCGGCGACATTTTGAATGGTCATAAAAACGTTTATATATGGGGGCGGCAAATTTTATGTTGCCCCTGGCGGCAATTTTTGTAAATATGGGCCTGGGGGTGGCGATAGGGGCGATCGCCCCTTCCCCCCCCCCGAGAGATTTGAAAAAAAATGTGTTTTGTTCAATCATATTCCTACGTACATATTTTTTTATGGGTGGGAAGGGAGGGATGTTCTCTCCCCGAAATGAAGTCTCGAATGCGCCACTGATTATTCCGTCATATATCAAAACGCGTGTCCAGACGAGACATTTTCTGTTCTCAGAAACGGATTTCTGTTTCTTTTTTTTAATATATCGCCTGTTCGACGTACGAATGGGGCGGCAAACGTTTTCTCCGGTATTTTCGCTTTGGTGAGAATTTTTTTGGGGGGGGGGGAAAGAAAAGAAAATCTCGTTGCGTTTGTATTCCACACAACTCCGTTCGACGATTCCAAATTACGTAAATACATACAAATCGCATTGCGCCCCCGCACCGTGTTCTTATAAACGAAATATCGTATTTAATATTATTCGTGTTAAAAGGCGTTTTTTTTTTTTTTTTCATAACCGTCTTTTTAACTCGAACCCTACGAAATATTAGAAAAGCAGCAATTGATTGAATTTCATTCAATAGCGAATGTGTAATCGAAATCAAATTTCTTTTTCGGTTTTTCGTTCGTATCACATCGTTGCGATAAAATCCATCGTAACAATACCGTGTACTGTGCAACGCGACGTCGTAATTGAAATTATAAATTTCGTAAAAACGCGCGTGGGAAACATTTCAAAGGTCTCGGCGGTACCCGGCGTGCTTCCCCTTCGGATTTGGTTATTATCATTATCATTATCATTATTATATAAAAACGATACACCATAGGCGGACACGGCCCGTCCAGACGTGACTGTAATACAGCGTCCAACACAATACGCCCACGCCTTGGACCATTTTATTTTTTTTCCGTTTTTCGTCGGAGTTCTGACGATAACGTCGTCGTACGCTTTGAAACATAATAGAACACGTAGTACGGCCGTCGGAATCGACGATTATTATTCGTTGTTTTTCACCGGCGTTTTCGAACGACATTCGCATACAGATACGAGATCGTATATGTGTACAGAAAATAAGAGATCAGTTTTCCGGTGTCAACACTGTTATGAATCGATGATTGCAAAAACGACACGTGAGTCACGTTTTTCGTGAAATTTCAGATATTAGCATAAACACAATATGCTAGTCGTCTGTTTTTACGTGTTGAGTGAAAAACTTTTATCTATAATCAGTGCCTAACATATTTCTACGAGTCGAGTATTCGTTTATTTTAAATAAGAATTTTTTTCAGAATTATTTAAATTATACACTTTTTATCAATTATCCAAAGGTTTTAAAAAATTGACTCGTGTCGTTTCTGCAATCATCGATTCATTTATACAATATAACAATACAATACAAACTAGTGGCGTTTGACTCGTTGCAAGTAGTTCGTTGACCACGTCGATTCTGTAAACGATTTTCGGTGCCTATCTATTTTATTTTTTCTATGTTAAACCGCATACCGAATTCACAATATTAACCATTGCGTTTAGGACTTAATATTTCAAAACCGTTTTACCGTTATAGTAGTTATTTTTTTTTTTTTGTAGCTTTGTGAAACATTCGTCAATTGTTTTAGGTTTTTTCTTCTTTTTCTCGTGTTTTTTTTTTTTTTTTGTTCTACGCGCGTATATGCGACACCGCGCCTGTGTCATATTATTATATAACCGCGATACAGAACCATAATAACGAATCGCTCGTTGATGATTTTGTTTGTTTTTTTTTTAATTCGCCGCGATTATATAACGAACTACTACCGCATTCGTTCAATAAATCTACCGATTTACCACCTGTAACAACCGTGTACGAATAATATTTGTATTATCGCATTTGGCTTAGTATATCGTGTTATTAGAAAGAAACGGAACACAAAAAAAAAGCGTTAAAAACGAGAGATCGTGAACGCGAATGACACCGTGCGAAAAAAGGTTTCCCCCTCATTTTGGACCGTTTATTACGAAATATTAAACATTTTCTGCGTCACAATATCCGTTTTCGTAAACGGATTTAAAAAAAATTTTTATACAATGACTAAACGGCGATCCGATGAGAATATCTTAAATGTATCGGCGGCACTGCGGTTTTCATAAAAAGTCACGGAACGAAAAGTTCCGGAAGACTTAATGGACAAACAACAAACGGTATACGTGACGTCTCGAAGAAGAAGTTTCTTTTAAAGGGTCTTTTCCCTTTAAAAGAAACTTCTTCGAGAAGTCCGACTTGGTTTTTTTTTTGTTTCTCTTTTAATAAGACCTGAATTTCCGTTAAAATTTTAAAACGAGCGTTACGATATGTCTTCTCCTTTTTGTCACTGTACGCGTGCGCGCGCACATTCGTCTAAAAAAGAAAACTCAACACGGAAATACGTAAAGCGTGAATGTAAGACGAATTCAGCCTGATATTGATGCGATCTAATATTATTTCGTCAAAACGAAATTGTAATTATTACAATCGCTATCTCGTATTCCTTAATAACGTATAACATTTTTTAATACGAAAAAAATCGAATACTCCGTAAAAAAATAATATCGTATTTAGGTCATTCTTTTTTTTTTTGTAATATTCCTAGTCTAGGAATATACTCGCAGTTGGTGGCGTATTTACGCGGGGAGAGATCAGTATAACTCCCACTTGGTTTCTGTTCTTTTTTTTTTTTTTTTTTTTTGAACATACGTATATGGATGTGTTTTCCTTTAAACAATTTATCAGTAGGTATAATATAATATTTATTGGAAAACGTTAATTCCTGGGACGTTCGTAACATTCAATTCTGAACGCACGCATTTCCGCGTTTAAAAAAAAAAAAAAAAATTAAATACATATTTATGAAATAAAGAGGTATAACATTATTCAATATTTTTGCTTGTTATGAAATTTATTTTTTTTTTTAAATTTAATCCGTAATCGATTTTAAATTTTAACTCGAGAGCGAATCGAACGAGCTCGCAATGTCGTCCGTGTCCAAAGTGACATTAAAAATCGGATGTCGGGGGAAACAGTAATTGTCGAAATCGTCAAAAAAAAAAATATATATATATATATAAAACCTATGGGAGACTAGAGTTTGTTTTGTAAATGTGGTATAAATTTCATTTGCGGTAAACGTATGAAAATTATACGTTTATCTATGCAGTTAATGGAAATTGACAGTTTCTAAACCCGTATAAATATTTCGAACGAAGGAAGAACATTTTTTTCAGCCATCTTCTCCCTCGAGGAAATCATAAATATATGATCGCGATGATGAAACGGTTAGATGAGGAACCCGTGGCCTACAAAATTTAAATACCCGTGGAATACATTTCGTTTTGCGTGCAGTAGCTGTTTTGTCCATTTCGTACTCACTCCACGTCCGTAACCATACGCGCCTCTTAAAACGTAGTCTATTAAAAATTATTTTCTCGTCGTTTTTTCTCGTCACACTTTTACGCGACGACGACGACGACCACGTGGTCCATCGAACAATTTATGTACAGGCAACTACTGCACTCTCTCTCTACAATACAAACAACGCAAATAGCACAGCATTCAAAGGTATTATTTTTTCGCGCGCGCGCGCGCTCGGTCTTTGTAACATCAGTTTGTTGAAAGGGACGAATACTTATAATTCACATCCTATTTAATATATATGTATTTTTTTTTTTGTTTGGCGAAAAAAAGCGTTTAATTTGTACAGGTTTTATGGACCTGTCAGCGCATCGCGCGGATAAATAAACGTAAATCGTTATGATCAATACACTGATATTAGCTGTTTTAAGAAAAAGGCACGAGTCGACTACTTTTTCGATTGTTGACCGTTCGTATAGTTATGACATGTCGTTCGCGATAAAACAAAACGTTTATAATAATAAATACAATTGCATATACTCGTAATGACTGTATGTGTACACGCACTTAAGCCCCCCGTCAGTCAATATTTGTGTAGTGTCATCGCGATGATATATTCCATGACGACAAAACGTTATAGCGATTATATACAATACTCATCGAATGT
Organism: Chaetogeoica ovagalla; assembly: GCA_032441825.1. NCBI lineage: Eukaryota > Metazoa > Arthropoda > Insecta > Hemiptera > Aphididae > Chaetogeoica > Chaetogeoica ovagalla. The sequence goes on from CM063729.1 coordinate 10,701,663, forward strand.
GTACGTACACATTAAATTCAAACCTATATTATACGTTTATGTAAATAAAAGACGTTCGAGTGACTAATTACTGTGTGTGTGTGTAAAAAAAACAATTTTTTTATAAAAAAATAAAATAAAAAATACTAAGAAACAATATTGTATTTTTTTTTTTCTTATAACGATGACGTGTACTTGAATTCCAAAAAAGGCGTATCTAGACAAATATAGGGGGAAAAAAACATACGCGTAATATTATTATGTCTGTCGGTTTCTCCTCCCTCCCCCCCGCGAGAGATTTATACACTATATTTATTATCATCTCGCGAAGGCTGCGATAATATGTTATCTATAACCATAATGAATAATATAGGCGTGTTACAAGTTGTTCGAGAGGAGAGAAAGACGGGGGAAAAAAAGTAATCGGTGACGAGTGTTGCGAAAATATTTGTATTTTTCAAAAATCAAACAATTATTTACGATCAGTGAGTTTAATTTGCGACGAGAGTCGAGTTTTTTTTTTTTTTTTTTTATTTTTTTATCACGTCACAAGACAAATGTATACGAACGATCGGTTTTTTAAATACACCGTCGGTTTTCGCGATACGAAATTTTAATTATATCGTTTGACGATCGTCGATCGGTATAACGAAAATTCCTGAAAATCATACACGTAGAGCGTCGAATTTCCCGGCGTTTGTCGTATTCGTTTGTTAATTCGATTACCAGTCGATTTTAGGCGACAACAATAATAAGAATATTGTTCTTCTGAACACAGAAGTGTAACGTGGTGCGATTACAACCATTTCGTTTGCCGCAGAACGAAATGATGATATTCCACGCTTTGGCCGCGCATCACTCCGTCCCATTGATTCCCTGTTGATGACATTCGATGGTCGCGACAGGATCGCGAAACCGCCCCTGCGCTGCGATGACCGCGTTTAATGTGCAAAATTCCGCTGACATAATATTAGCGGACGCATGTGCACCAAAAGCCAAAATAAACGTTATTGCGCCGAACGAACCGTATAAAATAAAAACGAACGAAAATCTATTCGCAGGCTTACACCGGCGTGTGTCCTTCTGCGATTCGTTCGGTGTCTGAACGAATTCAATTCCGTTCGGTAAATATCGTCTCGAAGTACGCGTCGCGCGTGTTAATTACACGTAGAGGATTTCTCGTCGAATTTTCCTCTCTCTCTCTCCGCGTTCCCAAAAACCGCACGAACGACGATTGGCCTATTACAACGCGCATAATAACTACAATACGTAGCGCGCGTTAAGGAAGAGTCGCGGACGACGACGGGCCGTGCGAAACGCGCTCGCCGCGCGAACCTGACGCGCGCGGAGAAAAACGATTAACAGCAGCAGCAGCAGCCGCCGCGTTAGTCTTTTTCTTTTTTCTGTACCACATTCCCGCGGCGGCTATGCACTCGTATAATAATAATAATAATACGTTGTTTCGTGTTGTTCGTGTCTGTGTACAAATATTTTTTACGACGTACAAATCGTGCAACGCTCGTGTTTATTTGTATAGTAATTTTTACAAGGCGGCGGGGCCGGTGTGCGCGGAATAAAAAATTAAAAAGAAAACCGCTACGCAATATTGTTTTGCGTCATTGCGGATCAGTGGCGTATTTACGGGGGGGGGGATAGATCCCTCCCCCCCCCTTGAGCGTTATTAGTTGTAATTACATATTTTATTACTTTTAATTACTTTTCAGGTCAATAAAATATATCCACCCCCCCCCTTGAGAAAATCCTAAATACGCCACTGTTGCGGATCGGTTACCATCACCACCGACCTACCCGGTTTTGGTTAAAAACGGTCGAAATTTACGCTGTTACCGGGTATCGTTTTTTTATTCGTATCCGTCGTTAAATAGCCCCGCGGGCGTTCGCGGTACCCGCCGACGTTTGTCGTCCGGATTGTGATATATGCTCGTATAGTAACCGCGCGAATAATCCTAAACGCAAAAAATTGTACTGATTTTTTTTTCCTCTTTCCTAATGTTTTTTTGTTACGGCTTATAGTCTTAGATTCTGTTGCTGTTGTTTTTTACGCGACCACGGAGGAAAACATTCCGCGACGATTTTTTTTTTTTTTTTTTTTTTTACAACCAACGATCGGATGTGGAAAAAAAAAGGGATATATCGCGCCTTTGCCGGTAAAATCGTTCGATTTCAGAAACAAAATCAAACGCAATAATATTTTAACTATACAAATAGATTTAGAAAAAAAAAATAATAACATTAATAACTCGCAGTAGTTGTATTTTTTTTTTTTTTTTAACTATTTAATTTATTGTGCGCACAATTTTTTCCCCCGGATTCATTTAATCCCTTAATGTCTTTTTATTGTAGTGTTCGTGAAATTCTCTCTATTATGTAGTTTCCGTTTTTTTTTTTTTTTTACTTAATAACTGGCGACGACTTCTTGTCGAACCCGGTAATAAGAAAAACGAATTTAATCAACAACAAATCTCCTATCGATTTCTTTATTTTTCGTAATTCTCTTTGACTTGATTTCATATTCATGTAGACATTTTATATAATATTATCTACAAATTTAATATTATTATTATTGTCGAATAGCGAGAATATTATATTTATACACTCGTTCAAATGTATCCGTCTGCTTTACACGATTTTTAACGGTATTTTATATTTAAATTACACGCGTTCTACATAATATTATACAGTTTATGATATTCGTTATTTCGTGTGTGTGTGTGTAATTTAGTGACAGCGTTTGACGAAACGACATCGAATTTTCTCCATACAAATTTGTACTATTCTTTAATTTATTAATAGAAAATATGTATACATATATATATTTTATATCACGTGCGTTGTAGAGAAAAAAGAAAAATCGTAAAAGATTAATAATTTTAATTGATTAACCGATTTATTTATTATAGGCCTAACGCTTCAACCGAACTATAAAATATAATATCGTATATTATATAATATTCGCAATGTAAAAGAGCTAAACACATGTGTAATTTCATTTCTATTTATTGCAATACTAATTTTTTCCTCTAAACTATATATTATTATTACCTTTAGCTACGGTTTTTTTTTTACCGTATTATTATTAATGAAAAAAAAAGTATATATATTGTATAAAAATCACAATGAGTATCACAAAATCACCAAACAAAATTTATAAGAGTCGCTGTATTAAATTAATTTTTTTACACTACCGTTTTCGACTAGTAAATGTCGACGGTATAAAGTGAAAAATAAAACACAAGTATCGAATTAATATGAAACATAATATTATATTGAATATATCGTTTTTCTAATCGACCGGGTCCGTTTTCACTCGACTGCTCGATATTGTTTCTCGTTTGCCGTATATACTCATACAAACTACTATACTATACCAGCTGCTTGCACCCGATGTCAATCCTATTAAATAAACAACGAGTGCGTGTTTCCATTTACCGAAAACGTCCATATGACCTAAATGTTATCGTAAATTATATAATTACGGAGATATTTTTCCTTGGATACAAAAAAAAAAAAATCACACGTATTAAAATATTGTCCTATATGGAAATTTGAACAATAGAAAAAAAATAATCAGGCAGATCGTCTACCGTCGTAAATTATAATATATTGATCGAATAGTGTAAGCGAATCTTTATTTCGTGGCGAATGAATATAGAGTTCGTGAACACCCACCCTCAGTCTCCGAGTCCAGTGATGACGAAAATCAAAATTATAGAATTCGAGAACAGGAACTATGAGTGTTTTTCAGACTTTGTCGGAAACATCCTGACAGTGTTGTAATAATAAGGGGTTTTTTTCTTTTTTTTTTACAGTATAAAACACACTGCTACAAAGTCGTATTAATAAAAAAGAAAAATACATGAAAGAGACATAATTGTACAATAACAGACGAATTCAGACGAATCGTAAATGATCGAATAGAAAACAATGCGTTTCTAAAACTGTTTCTGTCACTGATTGTCATGGGATATCCAAGATCGTCGAAACGTTGTACAATTATGTTGAAAGCGTTAGCGGTTTTTCAACCCCTGCAGTCGACAGTGTATTATTATTATTATTATTATTATTATTGATTTGATGCGATTAGAAATATTATAAAAAGGCCATTTATTATATTATACGCGAAGATTGTAAGTAATTTTTGGTTTTTAAAATGTTCTCGTCTATATAATATGCGCCGTGTACCGGACAACCCCGGGACACGCGCCGCGGTGTAATAAAAATATAATTTCCTAGTTTGCGTCTGGCCACAACAACGGCTTTCTGTCTACTCGCCGTGTTACGGTAGGACCGGATAGACCGACGGCCACCCCTTTGCCCCCAAATAACATGCGCGTTCGAGTCTTTTCATCGTCCCCCTCGTGTAACGCATCGAATTCGGAGGGTGAATCGTTTCTCTCCGAGGTCCCTTTGTTGCCGCGGGCGACGGGCGCACACGAACCCGACGGTAGTGTGCGTCTCGGCCTGCCCGAAACGATATCGTGCTGACGACGCGCGGTCCACAGAGAATATGAAGCCGCCGGCCGAGTGTCCGTGGATATTCTGTTGCGAAAATAAAAATAATAAATGCGAATAGCGGGAAAAAAGAACTAAGATTTCGTCTTCAACGTCGTAGTACGGCCGTGACGACGTGTTCTCTCTCCTAGCGTCTACGCCGTTATACAAGTACGGCAATGGTGTGGAATTCGTCTGGCGGCGCGGTCGTTTCGTGTCTCCTCGTTGTTACAGTGTCGTGTACATTATTAATAAACGGAAAACAAAACGGACGGGGGGATTGATTGAAATTCGTTATGAGGAGGGACGGCCATGATTTTCGTGGAAATAATCTCTGTACGCGGGAAACAACTGTGAAGTCTGTACGCGAAATCGATTACGACGTTATAGAAAACAATAACGCGGACGTTTTATTCTTTAAAAGTGTTTTAAAAATACGATTTTTACCGTTTTTTTTTTTTTTTTTTTTTTTTTGCTTTTCAACTACTTAAGAATTAAAGATATACGTATATAGAAACAACAGCTCTCGTTATTGCAGTATAGAGATAATATTGGAATTTATTTTGTGTAAAAAAATTCATTCCTCCGTGAAACCGTTTCATCGTAAATATTTCTTCTTTTTTTTTTTTTTGTATTTTTACAATAAATAAGCAAAATAATAGCGCGTACTCGCAGTCGTTGCACGGTTTCGTTTGCTCGTGTGTCTATCTAGCGTCCTGTCGAATTATACGTACCTAAGGAATTTTCATTTCATTCGCTATACACTCGTCGAAACCGAGAGACCAAATGTTTATGGAACGTATATACGTACCTGAACTGACAGTCTCACAGCTGGTCGTCTATACGTGTTCAAATCCGACGAATCATTTCCTTCTTGCACGACACTACTATTTATATGTATACTTACGGCTGTTTTGCGTAAAAAAATGTTTTTCCACTTTTTTTTTTTTTTTGTGCAATCGACAGATATATTTTTATAGTGTTCGAAAAATAAAAAACTATGTCGATTGAACTTCCGGCTTTTCGATATTGTAAAATAGAGAATGATATGTGTAAAAAAAAAAAAAAAAAATTCGCGTTAAATATTCAGATTTATGACAATTGTGAACCTTGTGCCCTTAAACGCGTTATGATCAAAACTGTGTGTTTGTACTCTCGCGGGCCATAAATAATATTTGAGTTATTATGGATTTTTCGATTTTGCGTTCATTCCGTAATGTGAATGAACGACAACAGTATCACTACCGTTGGAAGTACGTATTATCGGATATTCGCATCACCGCGGATTTGCGGCATAGACTAAATACGGTTGCGCGTTTTTTATACGGTTTTATTTTTATTTCATTCACGGATACATATATATATATTGAATTTAAATAATAATAATAATAATAAAACGTTACGCGCGCGATTCTACAAAACAGTGTGTCGTACATCACACGATTTCGCATAGGAATTCGTACAACAAAGCATGTACGAGTATAACAGTGATAACAAAAAATTATTCGTATTTCATATCGACTTAAAAAATTTTTAAATACACGATTTAAGGATCAAGTGTTTCTGTCTCGAATTAGGTTATTTTCAGGAATTTTAGGAATTTTCAATCGCGTGTTTTTTCTTTCCGTTAAAAGCAGAAAACAAAGAAATCGAAATTATATAAAATATTATTATTATTATTATAATAGGGTATGGTATATAACGCGTAAAATACGAATTATCGAAATATAATAACGTGTAGGATTGTCCGTCACAGGAGAATTTTCACGCGTTAGATTTGGTGTTGGAGGAAGGCGTGTAAGACGCGCATACCATGAAAATATTATACATTTATGTGCACCTATATCGTACTGCACTCGTTGTAGATCATTATACGATCTATAGATCGTTATATATATATATATATATACACATCGTGTGTGTATTATGTACATATTGTTGTTAACCGTGACAATCCGGAATAATAGAGTCCTTTTAGAGAGATTTACGGTGTTTGCCGGTTTTACGCGTCATGTATACGCCGATTAAATTATTATTTACGCATAGTAGTCGTGTACACGTTTTGAACGGCATCGCGTACTGGTTTTGTGTATAGCGGAATATCCTCTCACTGGGTTAACTCGTGTGTACAAAAACGTGTACACAGGTATTATATGGCTGTGCGTTCATATTTTCTCATATTTATAAGAAACGCTGCTGCAGTGACGGGATATTTGCGGGGAGCTATTCGGGATATGACGCGATGGCATCACGTGGTTTGGAGTGTGCGGTCAAAAGGGAATTCACAGTCCGCAAAATGTGCGAGCAGGGATATACTTAACTTCTAAACTAACTAGACCACCGTACTAAACAATAATAATATGTACTCGAAACGAAAATGTGTTACCATCCTCTCTTTCTCTCTCGTTTTACAATGCGTCCTCCTGTTATTATTCACCGTACACGTCAACGTTTCTCCGAAATCGCGAGTACAGAACTCGCGATACATTTATTTTATTTTTGTTCGTGTTTTCAATTGGAAAATTTACAAAATTCACACATTTTTCTCAATGGATATTTAATAACATTATAACACGAAAAATCGAATATTTTTTTATACGTCTTGTTGTTTTAATTCGCTCTTGTATTATTTCTTCCGCGTTTGATGTACACCGTCCTTCACTGAAATACTTAACAATCTCCTACAACACGAATGCCTATACGTGTCGTTAAAGCCCAGTTATAACAGAATCACCACTTGAATACAATCGGGCGCAGTTTTATTATATTATTAAAATACCTTACAAAACCTAACCGTCGTCGATCGAGGTTTTCGTTTTGATATGTTATTTGAATAAGTTTTACGTGATGTTAAGGGCCAATAACAATTAATACAACTGTTATTAATTTTTTTATTTCACTCGTCACGATGCGACGTTATTTCATTCAGTGCACACTTGAATCGAACTCGACACCATGACCGTATTTAACGGGACAAATGAGTACGTTTTATTTCTTTATAAATCACTGCGCATTCAAACAAAAAAATAAAAACAATCTGGAAATTTCAAAATCTCACTTCAAATCAATGTTTAACCGCACTCGCCGAAGAACATATAATATATTATATTTAAATAATAATGAAAAAAAAAATGTTTATTATTATTATTGTTGTTGTTGTTGTTGTTGTGTAGTCTCGTGGCGTCATTATTATATGATATAACGTTATAACGGGCTTGTACTACGCGTAAGGTCAGGTTCGTTATAGATTTTTATTATAGAGAACGTTCAACCGGCACACAGCATCCCGTTCTGAAAACGACAAATACGTACAGGCAATTATACTCGTATTATGACGATCATCATCGCCATCGTAATGATAATTTATCACTGGTTTTTTTTTTCTTTCTTTTTTTTTTTTTATGTACGCGTTAATATTATTCTACGACATTCTTTCGTCGTCATCGTCGTCGTTGCATCGACTCGGCAAATGCTCGTAAATTTTATTTAAAAAAAAAATATATAATAATAATAATAATACAAATGTATTATTCGAATATTCTCTGTAATCTGCTACACCACGTTTCGTTTTGTAACCACCGATATATACGCACGCACGGTACCATTCGTACTACAAAAATAATAATATTTATTATGGGCAACGCCCCGGTGGACCGATCCTTCACTTTATCGGTACGTGATGTTTTCGACGTTTCTTCCGAAACTATCGGCCAGTTAACGAGAAACAGCTGCTGCTTTCGCGTGCAACGACGATTCGATGCTAAAAATCCACAATCGCACGCTCGGCCGTTTTGCCGCACGTCCTCATTTGGCTTACTCGTAAACGCGCGAAATTTCAGTAAAATATTACAAAACGTGAGAATAATAATAATAATAATAATATCGCCGGCGTGCGCCGTCGAGAAATTCCTGCGAAACGACGCGTAGATCGCAGTCCGCGTCGAATTTTCCCACTGATTTATATCCCCGTGAAGGACGAGGAAGATTTTCGAAATGTTATTTTTATTTAAAAAAAAAAACAATATACACGTACCGCTAAGAATCTGCAGTGTTTCGATATCGAGAGATATTAGTAACATGTCAGTATTTAATTGGATCCGAAAAAACGTCGAGTCCAAAAAGAAGTCAAGTGAGAAAAAAAAAGAAATCGTATAATGTTAAAAAGTTAAAATTAAAGGAAAAAATGACCGGGAAAAATTGATTGCTACGAATTTTTTTAAAATCTGTCTCTCATAAACGTCTTGTAGTATACGTTAAATTTTGTCTAATAAAAACAAAAACATATGACCGTAACTATGTTGTTGAAAAAGTTATACGCACAGTCGTAAGTCTGTTAAAATTGAAAGGATAACGTATTTATTTATTTATTTTTTTCTGAGATTCGACTACAGAACAAGTGTGATTTATAAAATATAATTTGAATTCGAGACCCAATTAGTATGCGTCAAATATTTATGATCAAAAATCCTGTAACTTTTACCAAACGATCCCGCTCTCTTTTTTCCTATCCAAAACACATTACCGCTATCGGCGCATATATAATTACACACTCAGATCGATTCTTAATAATTATACAATGTAATCTATCTCGCTGTGTACAAAATAGTCGCTCGTATATCGATATATACACGTTTAGTTTGTAAAAAACTAAGACTTTTCATGCCGGCTCGCGATATTTGTTCAACGCGCACGTCCGATCGAACAATACGCGTCGTATCATTATTATTATTATTATTATTATTATTATTATTATTATTATTATTATTATTATTATTTGTCCTCCGAATTCTCAGTAAAAATTCATTTTGTCGAGGTTCGAAGACAGAATAAAAAGTACCTACCGCGCGAACATAAAAAACACAGCGTGTTTGTCGTGTACGCGCACTTGTGTTAATATATAATTGTATATGGGAATTCATTTAAGCGTCTTATTATTTTCTGTGTGCATATTATATACTATACTGTACAACAACTCGTTTTTACATTTTACTTTCTTCGTCGTTTTTTTTTTTTTTTTAAATGACCTCAATTTGTTGTATATAATATATATTATAAGAAATTTACTCGCTTTCAATATCGTTCATTCTAAAGAGGGGAGAGGGGGGGGAACGCATAATTATATTTTATGTAAATATGTGTGCGTATGTGGAACACGTAAAACGTTAACGTACAGGGAGAAAAAAATCCGAGGTTTTCGTTAAACAAAAAAAAATTATATATATATATATATTTAATATATTCTCTGGCAATGGCCAATTTTTATTGAATACAGATAAAAATAACAAATTACAAATTTGTTTTCTGCGTCAAAGGTTCCAAATATAAAACTCCGTATTTGTATATTTTAAACGTTTTACGTTTTTACCGCCATATTCCCGAATTACGCCGCTATTAATTTTTTTTCCAATACGCGTTAAATTTAATTTCCATTGCGTTTTTCGTGAATCTCGTGCAACCAGTTCGAAATTCAATTCCTATACGAAAGACGCGCGCGTTTATAAATGTGGTTTTTTTATCAATAAAACCTATTTGAGTTTATCTACAATTTAAAAATCGACTACGTTTTTTACGTAACGAACAAAAAATATATGTACAATCAACAGGCCGTTATACAATTCATATTATTTATTATACGTTTGTAGTCGGTAGTGACGCGAATAAATATTACGAGGCGTTTTCGCATTTTCCGTCATTGTACCGCGTGTCCAATGAGCGAGATCTCTCTATCCAAACTAATCGACGATCGAAACGGACAAATGCGAATTCTGCGCATTCGCCTACGAACCGCGATTGTATCCCCGACCTAACCTAATATGAACGAGAACGTATGCGCGCGAAAGTGGTCTGACAGTTTGCCACTCAGTTTCCGAACTCTGCTCTCCTCGGAGATCCGGAGAAGAGTTCGCCGCGCGTACGACGTGTCCCCGATGATCGTCGTGGTCCATTCGACGACCTAACCACCGCGTGTATCGGAGAGAAATCCGACCGGACGACCTCCGGCAGTTTGTACGTTTTGCAGCATCTCAAACCGTTTCTCCACCCCGGCCCCTCTCAATTGTATACGTCGGCCCGATCGTCTCGTGTCTTTTGTAAACCGCGAGCGATACACCAGTACCCCTACCTATATAACACGAGACGCTCTGCAACGGAGGCGGTTTTTAATGCAATGGTAAAAATATTTGAGACGACGCGAGCGCGCGGTGTAAAACCGGTGGTCGGCTTTCTTCTCTGTACGGTTGTGTAGAAAACGACGCGATTATTATTATTATTATTATTTTATGCCAGCGATTTTCGTTTGCAAAAATAAAAAGTCGAAAAAACAATCGTGAGAATTACTACGTATGCATGACGGCGGGGGTCGCGTGTAAAAAGTGTAATTAATTTCGACCGACGCGCTTAATTCGGATTGTTTTTTTTTTTTTTTTACAGTTAGAAAACGGAGAGAAAGAACGAAAAAAAAATAAAATAAATAACCCCCGGTCAACGAAAGTTTTTTTTTTACGTCAAAACGCGTCCGTTTACGTAGACACGCGCCCTACATACGTTTTTGTGTGAACGAAACGAAACGAAAAAAATACGTATTATAAAAATGTAATGATAAATGCGCGTGTCCCGTAATGATCATATTTTGACTTTTTTGTCCGATCTAGCTGGCACTCGATAATTTTTCCTTTCTCCTTACCGATTGCACGCGGAAATTTTTTTTAAAAAAATCCGAGATTTTTTTTCGGGGAATTCGGGTTTAGGAATTATTTTTATTCGCACTCTCGGACAGCAGAGCGTTCGATTATTATACGTTTTACCCGTTTAGTAAAGATATATTTAATCGACACAACGTGAGTAATGAAAAAAAAAATGTACAAACGACTTTACGATAATATGTACAATGTCGGCTGTATACATTGCGTCTAAAATATTGTTAAAAGCAATTATTTTTTTGAATATTTTTGCGGCAAAAAGAACACAAATCTTTTATTTTTCGCGTTATAAAAATATACGGAAATCGACGTATAAAATACAAATCTGTATTGAATACACGGCTTATTTTTTTTTGTATATATATAACCAATAAATGTACACATTAGTGAGTCTTACTACATTAAACGTATTTATGATTTAATGAAAACAACAGAAAAAAAAAATGTTTTTTTTTTTTTTTAAAACTTAAATTTGTTGCGATACGGGATTCAGGTGAATCTATTTTTGTACGACTCGTTTTCACGGACGCGTTTGTATATTTTTTTACATGCACGCGCGCTAAAAACGGATTAAAAAAAAATGAAAAAACGTTTGTTCGATGCGATTGTTCCGCCCTCGAAAATCCGTTTGTGTGCGTCACGAATTATTATTATTATATTATTCGATATACGATTTTCGTTATGGTTTTAACGTAATTTATACCCGTTCGATATTTTCATATACGGATTATCGAAGTGTACGCGACTGCGACGTCCGAAGTGTTGAACGAATGTCAATTGAATGTCCAGCGGACTTGGTTACACCTGTGCGGTTCGTTTAAAATTCTACTTACGTAATATTATGAAAAGAACAACGTGTCCGCGCGTATTGTAAAAACGGGCTTGTACGGTGCGAGACCGTCACGCGGCTGAAACGTAACGCCCGGCCCAACGATGTGGAACCGAATTTCACATTTAAGAAATATTGTTGAAATCACTTATTGAGCGTTATAAAACGCGTGAGATTATTATATATACGAGAAGAATTGATTTCGAATCGGAAATATACGCGATACGCGCGTGTAACTCGTTTAATTATTTGTTTGAACAAGTAACACAACAGCTATTAGCGGCAACGCGCGCGGCATTTGGAATTGCAAAGTCTATTTGCCTTTCTACGTATTTGCAAATTTTATTTATTTTCGCAATATTGGACACACGCACACATTCGTATAGCCTTGCCCTCGCCTCGAGAGTGAGTAAAACGCTCTCGAGCCGTTAAATCATCACAACAAAAATGGACTTTCCGGCAAATCTTTTCTGCTGTGTGATGACGGTCTTTTTTACGCCGGTTTCAACGTGTTTTCCACCGTAAATCACGTGTAAAAAGAAAAAAAAAATTGATTTATTATTCAGACAACATTAATATATTTATATAAATTAATTATTATAATCGTATTTGCCCGAAGGATTACACCATCGCAGGGTCTATGGTCGTTTTTTTTTTTATCACTTTTACCGTTTCCCCTTGCATATATTTTATACGTTATTATAAGTTTTTCAACCATTCTCATAATTTTTTTCGACTTTTGCAATTCCTTATGGATTTCGTTCTCAATTCTGTTTATTTTTTCTCCTTAATAATATCGTTATGGTTTTCTTCGAATCGTTATAGTGAAAACTTTTAATTAACTAATAGCTGCTTGCAGTTATAAGTCTTCTTCGGTTTTTAATTTTGAAATAATATTCGTGTGGGAGATTTTAAGTAGAGTAGATTTTAAACCGATTTATTTAATATAAAATTGAATATAACGCTTTCATCTGTTATAATATACAATTCTAAACTGGGATATGCACGTCATCAGAACTTCTTCTTTTTATCCCCTTCAAAAACCCGTAGAATATTGAATAGTTTTTGTGACGTTTAAAGGAATAATTCCGAGAGTAGTTAAATTTGTACACAACGCATATTATAATATATATTATATACTTGCGTTTGTACATTTATATTTTCATTCGGCACCTGCTTTCTGTCCGCTTTTGAATAATATTATAAACAGTCGATATCGTCGTGGTCTTCGATTCCCATATTTTATTATTAATCGCGCTATGCATATTATTTTAATAAAGTACGAGTGTAACTAGTAATGATGATTTGTAGATAACCTAACGCGCGCGTTATGTAATAATATTGTTTACTATTCTAACGCGTAATTGTACGGCATTCCTATACACAACACGACGGTTGATAAAATAACTATATAATAATATTTTACGTATTATTATAATTGTTTATAATAATTATCATCATCATCATCATCATCATCATCGAGAGGATGACGATATTTCGGGTTATCTCGTCCGTATGTACATTTTATTAGTGTTTACGTCTAACCAAGCACAGCGTAATGTTATAATCCGTTTTAAAACCGTCATTTATTAAATTTATGTCGGGGACACTTACGTTTGCATATTTTTTTTTTTTTTTAATAATTATAGAATATTGTTGATAAGATGCGTTTTTTTCTGTCCACAAACAATCTTATTTCACAGAAGGAGAAAAAAGAGCACATTCGACAAATATCTAAACGTTTTGAAAATTATTAAAACGTACTTGTTAGTGTATTTTATTTTATTTTTTTCGTTTACTCCATAAGTAAGCAGTCGGTCAACATGAAAAATTCTAAAATTGAAACTACCTATATGAACATACGGTTCTTTACTGCTCTTCTGTTTTGGACATTTACCGTGGATATTTCAAGCGGGGTTTTTAATGCGACGAAATTCGAAACCAACGAAAAATTTAATATATTGCTAATTTCGTCGAATCGCGGTTTATACGTCTTAAATGTTATTGTGTACTTAATAATGTTAATGTTGTCGTTTGAAAGAACATTTTAAATACGAGTATATAACACGTATAACGACTAAAAATCACGTATTACAGATTTATTTCTCGAGATTTTCTTTTAAAAAAAAAAAAGAAACGCTGTACAATATTACTTTAAAAAAATAAATAAACGTCTCCTACTCCCTCGACATTAGATTTATTGATTTATTTACGCGTTATTATTATTATTATCGTGGTTTAGGAGAAACCGTATACAATAATATATTATATTGTATAATAACGTATATTGCGTCGGATGTATCTAATTTTACGGTCTGCTCTCGGGACGAGACAGACGTTGGGTGAATAGAATTGATTAATGCGGTCGTGTTATAAATATATATTTTATTCGAGAATGTACCCCGTACACACACACGCACACATTTTATATGGATTAAGTTTTATTGTGTGTTACCGAAAATGTTAACGATTCAGGAAACGACGACAATATTCCTGTTGCCAGTAATACATGTTATCCTTACTAAATCACAAAACGATCTCCGGCATTACGATAATTATAATATCATTTTTTTTTTTTTAAATATATATATTACACGTTATATTGCGACGGTTTTTATACAATTATTACTTTTTGTAATTATAATAACGTTAAAACTCGAAATTGTTGAGTTAAGAAATTAAGTATATTGAGCATACCGTCATTGAATTTTGTCTTCTTCTCGTTACAGACTTTTATGAAATTCAGAAATTCCGGTTACAAACACATACCCGTTGTCTTGCATTTAATTTTAAATTGCAACAATGCCTCTAAAATATACTATTCATAGCCGCTGTAATGAAATCGGTTTGTCAGTATTTATTTTTTTTTTCACTTCTCAATTATTTATTTCCCATGTCTGGGCACATAAAATGTTACGAAAATTCGTTTTCTACACCTACAATTTATTATAATAATGTTTACGGAAAATATAGGTTATCGCGCGTAACGTTTTCATAGTTCAGAATTGAAATCAAAAGTAATATTTACCTATAAGACGCCTTCTTTGACTTCAGTAATAACCGCAAATATAACATTTCCTAACTGGAATCGTCGTCGTCTCCCGAATTGTCAACATACAACTTATATATAAAAATAGATGTACGTGTTCCTTGTGTAGACGACCAGCACTGGATTTAATATAAGCGTCGTCATGTTTACAATCATATGCTATGTAATGGACTATTCCGAATGACTGAATGATCAAAACTGCATGAATACCTGAAAAGAAATTTATCGGGGACATTTAAAATTAGAATTAAATATTAATTCTACGAGTATCCATAACGATACTGCATTATAGATGACGTTTCACCGAGATTTTGTGAACAAATATATCGCCGTATAGAGAAATTCAGCCGTGTATAGAGTACGTACTAATCAGACGTGGATGCAGAGACAATGGAACTTTGGTCGTCATAGACGTGTTCAACTCGATCGCAGGCCGGGTGAAAATTATTTTTTAATATTAAACGACGGAGAATTTTGTGGTTTGGTTTACTTCGCGCCCGTACGAGCACTCGCACACCGTCGGACGTGTGTTTTATAAAAAAAAAAAAATCATAAAACATTACTTGATATCGATTTTATTGTACGAAAAAACGGTGTGACGGGACCCGACGACTTCGACAGAGACCGCAATAATACACGTATAGCACGTACTTCTCCCACACCGGTAAAATATTATATCGTTTCTGTAACGCGTCCACGCGTCGTCGTTCTCACCGGAGTCGCGTCTCTCGTGTATAAAACAAAAAACCGTTTCTATTGACTAACGAAAAACGTATCATGTGAAATTTCTATGCGCGTCTGATACTCATCTTCGTGTTGGTCGAACGTTATTAAAAGGAGAAAAAAACAATTTTCTTCTTTTTTTTTTTTTTCTAAACGATACGCCTTAATGGTTGCGTGTCGAAAGAATGGGAAAAAAAAATCGTTTCGCCGACCAGTAACGGCGGCATATTATAATATATCGTTACAGATATTAGTGGAACAAGACCGTAGGCGCGCGAATGGTCCTCCGTGTATGTGATGCTGCTGTGCAACGAGTGTGTGTGTGAGAACCAGAAAATTTCATAATATCCGATGCGCGCACGGTCGATCAGGTTTTTCGGTATTATAATCGCCGTCGTAATCGCGTTCACATATTGTATTTTATTACAACGTTTACACGGGTGGCGCGGCGAAGGATTGATTTCGGATCGGACACTCCTAGTTTTCGTTTTGGGTGGGCAACGTTTGTACGAATAAATTATTATTATTATTCGACTCGTTATTATAGTGAAAAACGTTGGTGAGAGAACGCTCGTTTTCTCTACTCGTCGGTGAAAAAAGAAAAAGAAATTTTGTGTGGAAATTTCGACTGTCTTTATTAACATAATAGACTCGGCGACGTCACTGACTGTCGGTTTCGCCGCGTTCTTCTCGCGCGTCTGTGCGGCGGATTTGTCTTCGCACATTTGCGTTAAATCTTTCAAATTTCGTTCTGTCGCGTAAAAACACCGATACCGTTTTTCCTTTCCGTCACGCGTAGCCTTACTACATCCATCGAGCCAAGTGTCTGGTTGGGTTGTTCGATGGTACACGTTCAACGTGGAAAATTCGATTTTACGCTATTTCGTTTGAATAAACACGCGGAACTTATAGGATTTCAGTAAGCGTTTTTTTCGTCAAAAAGATCGTAACAAAAACCTGACCACAAACCCGCTTTCTTCTACGCGCAATGTTGTAACACAATAATTGACGACCGATTTAACCGCATTCGCGGCGTGACGTAACGCCAAAAAAAAAAATTCGAACGTAAAAAAAACGTAATTTTTTTTTATTATTATTATTTTTATTAAATAGCCGTATTCTCTACCATATAATATCACAGTGTTTTCAATAAACTGGTCTTTTTCGGAAAGAACCCATTCAACACGCATAGATTAAATTTACTCATATTTTCACTCGCTGTCGATCGATTTTTAGCTCGGCCTGCCGTTGTTGCTAAAAGAGACGCATAATATTTCTTCCAAAGCAATCCGATTGTTCGGAAAACTCGTTAAAATCCAGATTTGTTGCTATACTCGTAATACAATTGACGGACGTTGTTGAAAATAATTTACAAATATATTTCCACGTTTGATATGTGTGTGTGTGTGTATGTTGCGCGTCCTTTAATATAAGATTAAATCAATCAGCGGGATTTTTCATCTCGATGAAATAAGAATACAAAACCGTCGTACGGCTGAAACAATACGCTTATGCGAAGTTTTCGATTTGGTTGGCGTCACTTCGTTTCTATCAAAAGTCTTCCGTAAATAAAAATGCTGTTTTCTTTTTGAATGTACAATTTCGTGTATTTAATCCGGACAAATATACGGCTTTTTTTCTCAGATCTCACTGCAATCTTCGTTATGATTTTAGTCCGTTGTCGTCTAAGGGTTTTCTTCTTTTTCTACAACTCTGAAAATCCATATACGCGTATGTTTGTATAGAAACCTCAAAATCCTCTTCGCATAGTCGTTTATGTGATATTCACGAAAATATTGTACAAAATCTATCAGGGAACTGTACAGAGTAAAGGGACTATACAAAAAAAAAAGTTATTTTTAGTCCAATACTATTTTTTAATTACAGACAATTCAAATGTCTAATAATTGTGAGTTTAAAATGCTTTATTATAATTAAACAGATTTGATTTCATTTTTTGTTTTCTTGTTTAGATTTCTTTCGAATTTGTCGAGTTTAAGTTGGTAAGGACGACGTCCTCGCAGATAAAAGAATATCTTGTAAAGCATTATAGACCGCACTGCTATAACATTCGATCGTTATATTTTTTCCTCTTTTTTTTTCTTGTAAAACCGTTCTCGGAACCGTTATAAGTACGCGCTCGAAGTAGCCACTATATATTATATTGATGACACTGTGAATGGACGTTCTATCCGACCAGAGGTATGTAATTATAACATAATATTGTACATACGCGTTCTGTGCAACGAGCACAATAATTATACGCGTGACGACACGGTAAACGACGATATACACGTAATGATTTAGATCTTACCCGTTTAGATTTCCGATCTATACAAACGGGGGAACGCGTTTATATCATATAAATCGTGTAAAAAAATCACGCGTAAAACGATCGGTGACCACCGTGACTTTTCGATCACCGCTCACGAAAATAAAAATTTTGAAATCTCCGCAACGAATCTGCGTGGACCACATTCGTTTTCCGCGGTACACGTAATATGCTATACAGTCATTATATATCTAATACACTCTGAGAACAGTGGCGCGTTTAATAGTTAAATGTCACTCGGTATAAATTTACATAAATTGTATTATTTATTTATTTTTTTTTTTGCGGTGTTTATGAAATTATCAAAAATCATAAAATTCGAACGTTACGCAAAATGTTGTTACATTTTTATTTTTCTTATTCAGTATAAGATTTTCGAAGAAATTGTCGGTCCAATTATTTTGTGTATTTTTCGAGAGGGAAAGAGAGAGAGAGAGAGGTTATAATGTTCTTTAACGAGGAGAGAAATTTTAATAAACGTTTAAATTGATATAGTTCCATGATTTTCGTACTGAAACGTAGTGTAGTATCACACGCGTTTTTCTTTTTTCTTGGATAACGTTTCACGAGTCAAAATGTCATTTTTCGATTTTCGAATTACAATTACGATAAAAATCGTCTAATTTATTAGAGTAAACGTGTGTATAATTCCTGATCTAACCGTTATAAGACTAAACGTACGACGTATGACGACGAATTGAAATCGCGAGGTAAAACGATTTTAGTAATAACTCGGCTAGCCCGAAGTCTTAAAAAGTTCCGAAAAAAAAAAAAAAAAGCCCCCAGAGACGCGTTACACATTTTATAATCCTATTCTGATTCCCGGATACGAATATAATATACGTATTATACGCACGATCACGATTCGTATGGATCAAAGATCTATATTAATAAGTTTATCGTGCATTATGTTGTGTTGCGTGCATGTGTAACGACGCGCTGTTAGTTAAGTGCATATATGTACGTGTGTATTTATATCGGTAATATATATTTGTATTGTCGCCCTGTATAAGGAAATAAAACCGATAATATATTCCACATATATGCTCCAGCAGCCGCCATTATTTCGTATTATTTTTCTACGCGTATACTATTATATAAGGTATTATATACATTATGCGCAGCCGTTGTAATATGGAAATTCGTTGTAATCGCCCGTGAAGTTATTTTAACGCTCAAGTGCGTAACCCCGCTCATTCCACGCATTCGTTCGTCGTAATCTCGTATTCGACCGTACAAAATTGGTCGTAATAGTCGTCGATTTTTTTTTCCTTCCATTTCTTTTACACGTATAGATACAAAATAATAGACGCATTAATCGGTTATTAATTTTTTTGTTTTTTTTTTTTTTTTTTTTAATTCGATTATTTTACGTTACACGTACCTATCTATAACACATTATGGACGGATCATCGGGAAAAAAAATTCTGTATATTCTGAATATTTTTTGCGATATAATGTGTATCAAAATAACGTGATAAATTAATAAACCGAAATACAATTTTTTTTTACGGTTTTTTTATCCGTATAAAACGTGGCCACAGATCATTTTTTATTATTATTATTATTATTTCGTTATGCGCACAACAAAAAAAACAAAAACAAAAAAATTTACATTTCGCCTCGTTGTATTTTATATATTTATTATAAACTACTTATATACCAATTTCATAAATGAATAACTGAAATTAACAGTTTAAATTAACTTCGTAAACCGTACTATATATATATAGAACAAATTTGGGTGTTTTGTGTACTTGACCGCATTTTTTTTTCACGTGTACACATTTCATTTAAAACGTACACTTACGAGATTTTGGCAACTTATAATACATATATCGGTCAATTGTTTGTCATACGAGCGGTTTTTCGCAATATTTTTTACAACTTAAAATGGGATAGAGAATTTTTTTTTTTTTTTTTTGAAAATTTAAATAACGTTCAAACATCAGATGATATCGCATATGTACATATATGGATCAGACCAATTGTATTATATAACGTGTAAAACAATACAAGCGTAATACCGTTTCGTTATAATTACTCACACGCGCAATAATTAGGTTATATTAAATAAATATATATATATATACGAACGTTCTCGTTCACCGAGACGCTTGTGAAGGTTTGTGGCGCTCGCGGACAGACATCACGTTATAAAAGTCTATTTAACCATGAACGGCCAACACTATTATCATTATATATATATATATTAATATTATATTTGTTGATCGTCCAAGGACTTAATACATAATTTGGTGTATATATATATATCGATCCTAGCATTATTATATATTATATATACACTTAGCGCAGTTTCTTTATACATTTCCATCGATATTCTTCTACGTTTCCTAACCCAGACTCACAGACTCTTGTATTGTTTGCTGGAGGCCAGAGATGCCCGTATTATTATTACAGGTATTGCCGCGGCGTATTATTATACAAAGAAAAATATAATAGAGTCTCCGACGTTGCGTCCAGTCCGCAGCGCCGTCAGTTAGTCCAATGTGTTCAACTCGCCACGTCCAGTTTTAATTTTGTCTTTTGTTTATCTTTCGAATAATCCAGTGTCAACGGATCTGGCGTGCAGTCGAACAACAATGAACGACTGAACGATTTTGGCCAACTGAATGAAAACGTTCGACTACTTCTGACAGAAATCATTTTGTGAGGAATACACGTTCGTGCCAAAGAATATTTATGGAGAATAAAGTAAAACATACGAGTTGCTGTGTTAAACTTGCAGTTTATTTAATGCGCGCGGGTTTTTTCGACCAAAAGTAATCATCAGAGTGTATAAAGCGAAAAATTAAAACGAACGAATTGCGTACAGAGAAAATAATAATAATAATAATAATAATAATAATAATAAGGAAATTATGTACATTGTGATAATTGAATTGTTTAAAAAAAAAAACAACTACATCGAGTGCTATTAACGTTATTTAATTTATATCCGTATGAAATATTATTTTTTTCAAATCTTTTTCGTTTAATTTCTTTTGAAAACAGTATTCGCGTACGTTTGAAATGTCCAATTCGTCGTCATACTACCAATTAAAAAAGCGAATAATACGCGATTATATTTTCTTCTAACAGCCGCGCGTTTCGTAAAATTCGAATTCGGATTAATTCGTTTTCTTCTCGTTTCCGAAAACGTTGTGTCGGCGTCTTGTATTAAAATTCCAAAATATATATTTTCTATACACTGTCACAAGCGTTGTTTTTTTTTTCATTTTTTTTTTTTTTTTTTTATAGAAAAAAATCGATCGATCTCAAAGTGGTGTGTACACTAAACTCGTATGCGAATCGCGCGCGCACACAATATTTCCCCGAGTCCTCCTCGTATCGTATTTATTATTTTTTTTATTGTTTTTTAGCAGCTGGCAATCGGCGGCTGCCGTTTATACAGCACACTCGTGTGACGTCACCGTCGTCGTACGTGTTGTGTACCAGGGGGAGAGGAGAGGAAATAAATAAAAATTCGAAAACATAATAATAATAATAATAATATTCGTATTATGTAGAAGCGTACGTATACGGGGTAAATGTGTATCTTGTAAATTTTTGTGAAATCTTGTAAAAAATAATAATAATAAGAAAAATGTATAAAAGAGTTGTTGTCATCTGGAATTTGTATATTTTATTGTTAGGGGTTTCTGTTGCGCAAAACGGTCGACGGAGAGAAAAAAACAGACGGTAAAAAATTACGTATTACGCGTACAGTTTTTATTCGTTCAATTTTTCTATTTTGTTTTTTATTATATATATAAATTTTTTTTTTTTTTTTTTTTTGGTAGCTTACACCCGCGCGGCAGTCTTATCGGATTTATTTTTATTTCGTTTTCTATCGATAGTTATCGTGTATTTGTTCGAAATTAACGAATTTTCGTCCGTAGTGTTTTGTCGTGTTTACGTTGAAGAGCGCACGCGCATAACGCTCAAGGTTACCCGGCGGCGAGACCGGGTCGTAATAAATACCGCCTGTTGCTGCTGCTGCTGCCGTTCTATTGCCGAACGTCGACGATTTCTCATTTTTTTCCCTGCTACTCCCGGACTCGGATAAAAAACGAATTTCTTTTATCGTTGCATTAATATCGTAGAATTGTACAATGTTCATTCTTTTGCTTCGGTCGTCTGTAAATAATAAAAGCACAAAAAAATCACATTTCACACTGATGATGGATATGTTATATCACCACTTCTGCTACGCGTATAATAAGCATATACGCGTCAAACACGTGTTTATTATGACGATCGAAACAAATCAAAAACGGCGATATTATAATAATAACCATTCGATGTTCCGGAATAAATCAAAAAAAAAAAAAAGAAATCGATCGTTCGTTTTTGTGTTTTTTTTTTTTTTTTAATCTCTTATAACAATTTCGTCACAACGTTCGTCATGTCCGTTTTGGTGTGTGGGATTTGAACGAATTTTATACCTTAACAGTCGAATAAAAAAAAAATCGAGAAAAAAAACTACGAAAAACGTTGATACAAACACATCATCATCGAGTGTTTTTATCGATCGCAATATTTCTTTGTAGAAATAATTTTTTTTTTTTCATTTAAACTCGATTACTTAATTTCGCTTACGATCGTTTTATGGAATGTGTTTTTTTTTTTTTATATAATTCAAAAATACATTTCGCGATGTCGTGTGTGTGTGTGTGTGTATAGAGGTCGTAGTAACGGGTAAACCGTTCTTACGGCTTGAACTATAGCCACTCTATATAAGTTTAAATCTTATAGACATTATATAGTTCGTTATTCGTCTTATTATATAAATATATCGTAATCATGGCTGGGACATTTCACCGTTGAAAAGTACAGAAATTTTCGTTATATTATGGACCGAAAATATCGCAAAATACGCCCTCTAATAATATAAAATAATTTTAACCGTACAGATAAACCGCGCACTGCACTGTGTCACGCGATATCGCGATAATTATCAATACTTAAAGATTATAACACGAATTGATCTAATGAAGCGGCAGTGCGAGTATGAGTGTGTCTTCTTGTGATTACAATAGATTTATGAAAAACGCAAAATAAATTTTAAAAATGTAATGCGTATCGGTGAATAAAATTAGCACTAAAACCGGGAAGACAGCGCTAGAAATCCAAAAACGTTTGAAACATTCGAAAACACGCGCGATAGGTTAGCATACGCATGCTATTACGTAGGTACGGTTTCAATACGCGATATTGAATTTTTATTATTATTATTATTATTATTATTATTATTATTATTATTATTATTATAATTATTATTATTCAAATGTATAACTTACATTAGTGATGTCTTTATCTGTAGTATTCGCAACAACACGATCGAAGGAACGCAACGTCGACACGGTTTAACGGACAAAAAAAAAAAACGTTTAGTGTGATATTAAAACGGGGCACACAGTCCTGTAGTTGCTGACTGTAGTAGCCTCGATGCGGTGGTCTCGCGTATAGAAAACGATGAAAAAAAATTAATAATAAAACGAAAACAAACTGTATTTTCAGTGTCGGTACGAGATAATGTTTTCGACATTAAGGAGATTGGAAACGGGTATTTTTTTCTCTTCGTCTTGCACACGAATCATAACAAAATTAAGCGTTTCGTACTTCCAACGTGCCGATCGACCTAGTGACGCGATAAAGATTTTGAAAAAGAGATTTGAATTCCTCTTGGATTTTACTATAGAACGACTTTCCCAACATTTTTTTTTTTTTTTTGATTTTAAATTTGTTCGAATGATTTTTTTTAATGGTTTATGAAGAAAGAAAAAATTAAAAATTTGAAGAATTCGTTCGATGACTATAGGAATTCGGGTGTGCAAGACGAAGAGAGAAAACACTCGCTTCGAATAAACGACGATGACACGGACAGTGCATGATAGATAATATAATATATTTACGGTGATTCCGGCCTTTACTTCATCTCTCGTGCTACAGTAAGCAGCTTCTCCGTTCACAGAGTAAACCTCTCGCGAGATGATCTTTTTCCTCGTCGACCGAATCAAACGACACGATAATATTGCGCACACGTGCGTTCGTGACGGTGACTTTCTCGCGCACACATCTCGACGACGATCGAACGTTTCGCGATATAAATAAAAATATTCAAACGTATTCGTGCACGAAACGAGTCAATATTACAACGTACAGTTGTACGAAAACCGGCTGCTTATGTAATATGACAACAGACATGTAGTTGGTCAGTGATTTTCGATACCTGCACGCGCGTATGTCATATTCAAAAATCGTTCTCGAAATATTCGTACGGGGTTCTTCTTCGTTTCACACGCTTTTAAAATCAAGCGTGTACATTTCATTAAAATAATACGTTTTAACGTTAATTAATTTTTTTTTTTTTAATCCGTCGTGTCTGTCTTACGATTAAATGTTGCGGTCGTTAATGAATTAGAGCGATTTAATTTTCTTTTTTTTTAATTGTTCGCAAAAATGGTTTTATAAAATACTAGAAAAATCTCTAAAAACACGCTCTGAACATCATCCATGAAAATAACGCGCATTTCGTTTTTTTTTTCTTTCCATCTTTCCGTAACACATAGATGTAACACGTGTTTTTGACCAACCAATAATAACAGGTCACTAATGCATATATATACAAAATCCGTCTTAGTTATGACTTGTGAGTCACGATAATACACTCGCGCGTCGAACCAACAATAATAATAATAATCGCCTGTGCTCATTAGCATTATTTTAATAGGCATTTATATTGAAAGAGAGTTATTTAATTTAGATTAAGATGTATAATAGCCGGTATTACTCTTGTTGAATATTTCGCGAAGCGTAATGTGTAGAGAAGAACGTGTATAATATAACTCTACGTTTTTCCAACGAATACAACAGTCGATATTATAATGAATAAATGAACACGCATTGTATTTTTATTAGAATAAGATATTAATTAGAGTATGATGAGAAATGTTCACTTTTACATACTCGTATCGGTTAATAATTTTTCACGCATCCTACTAACAATTTGGAGAATTATCGATTTCGGATATCTATTGATATAACCATAATATTATAATACACATAATATTATAATTACATCACGTCTTGATTTGGAACGTTCGTTTTAACAAAATATTCCAATAACCTAATAGGCGATATTTATTAACGTTTAAAACAATTACTCATTACGCTACAACGTAGAATTTTGATTAAAACAATCACTTTTATTCAATTTGTACTTTTTCCTTCTGTCTCTACGTAATTAAATTTAATGTGTTTTTCACGAATTTGTTGTACATGCGCACAAAGTATTTATTATTTTCAACCCCACGCACGTTTTACAAATTACACTTCAATATTTTATACGTGCATATTTTTATGTTTTTATTACATATAAATGCCTTTCCTAATAATATAGTAAATGTCATTGCGCGCGAGAAAACGTACGTTTATTGTATAATAAACTGCAGCAGAACATTATTATTATTATTATTATTATTATTATTATTATTATGTTACGAGCACGGAAGAATATATTATTTCGTCGCCATTCGTATTACAATAAAATCGACCGTATTGGTATTCGTGAGTTACTTATTATAAAATCGGTAACGACTCCGCTACAGGCATACATTATTTTAAAATCGGTACATCGAAAACATGTGATTTCCGTGTTAAAATTACTGGTTAAAAAACTCTTAACCTGACCCTAGTTCGTATATATATATACGTTCTCACGTCTTCGTTGATTATTATATAATATTTTTATATTAATAATAATAATAATAATAATAATATAGTTTTTCCCTTCTATTCCTCGATTGTTATAATACGCGCGTTCGTGTTGTAGGTACGCGTAATCTCATTATTATTATTATTATTATACGCCTATACTACATAAATAGTATATTTATACTTCGAAGCCAAAGTATTAAACACCGCGAGTATATTAATGTATACATTGTCCGCAACGTTATTTTATGTCACGTTTTATGTACACATAATAATAACGAATAATAGTCAATATTATTATAACCGTTACGTAGGATGTGGTGGGAAAAAAAAGAAATGAAAACAAAATCCTTTTTGCCCAGTCATAATCGAGTCATTAAATTCGTAAAAAAAAAAAAAAAAAAAACGTTTTCATATAATATACACACGGATTAGAAAATATAATATCCGGCCGTAATTTCACCGTGTGAATGGAATACCCATATAAATTACTTAAAGTTTAACGTAATGAAGTCGTAAAAAAAAAAATGTGACTTTTAAACTTTTATACTTTCTATTATTGACTTTTACACTGCAAGAGGTTCGATATCGTTTTAGAAACCTATGCACACACAAACCAGTATATTTATTATTTTATTTCCCATCTGTTTTGTTAAACGAGTTATCATCGCACTGGTGCGTGTATTCGATCTCTTTATATATACATACGTATATTGCGTATTCTAGATTTTTGTGATTTAATCTCGATCTTAACTAATACGGATCAATACAAATGACATCAGTGCACGATCCAGCGGATTGTGTAAAATAATAATTGTTATGCCCGTCCGCTATATAACGTTTATGCGTTTTTAACAAGTCAATTGTCGCGAAAAATTTAGCGGACTCTCTTCAGTTGCCACGAGCGCGTCAACAGAAATCGCTCCACGAGCAGCAACACGTATAAAGATCGACGTCCAACGTTTTTTTTATAAATTGATTTCAATCGATCATTCGCAGTGTCTCGCGGTTTTTTTTTTCCGATTGCGTCGAACTGTAGTAGATAAACATTTGAATATTAACTCACTGTGTATAGCGTTGGCTTTGGCATTTTTTTTCTCCATCGTTTTTTCTATCAGAAAATTTACATAACTCATTTATAAAAAAAAAAAACTAGCGTTGCAACGCGAAAGATAAAACGATATTACCGTATGTGGCAACGGTTATGCGGATACGACTGAGGAGCAGCACCCAATGTGGTAACAACGCTCGCACATTGTACGGCCGACTTGTATATATGTTGCAAATATTTTATATCGTGTGTGTTTTATTCGATTTTCGCAGGATTATGTGACGGACGGACGAATTGAAAAAACCGTCGTCGTGCTGCTGCTGCAGCGCAGTGCGCTATAGGACAGGTGCGCGTTGGAATCGACCGCCGCGGCACATCTGTACGGTGACGACGCGATGTCGCCGGAAAACGCGTGCCCGAGATTCAAACAGAACGCTTGGAAGAAGGAACTGTGCTCCAACTGTTTTCGTCCGAAAGAAGAGCACCCCGAGAAAGCCAAACGTGCGCATGTCGACTACAAACCGTTACCGGAAATATCTCCAGCACAGGTTCGTCACATCGGTTCTCCCGTGTAGCACCCTCTTTCCGATTAGTCCTCGTGCGCGTCTCAGTATATTATTATTATTATTATTATACTCTTGTCTCCCCGGCTTCAGTGACCACACGGATATTGTTGTAAATACGTAATAGTGGGGGTGCACATAGAAAAATATAATCCTATAAGCGAAGACAATCGGTAGTTGAAGTTACGAACGATTGAAACATACGGACGTGGTAGGGACTGCACGTGTGACGCAGCAAAAACGGGAAATGCGGATGACGTTTTCCGTACAAGTCGCGAAATCGGTATTAACGAGTTTAAACCGCGAACAAAAGTAATCCGTCAACAATATTGACGTTTACGTCGATCGTCGATGTCCGTATCGTTCATTCATTTTTTTTTTTTTCGATACAATACAAAACCGGCTCGTGAAATTTGTACTTAAAAGTCCAAAAACAAACGATTATTTTCTAATATCCCCAACAGCTATTTTGACGTTTTGGAAAAATCGCGCGTTTTACTATTTGTCTTTTTTGTTTTTTTTCCCCCCCTTCCACAGAGCATATTGAAGGTGGTGAACGGTTCGTGTGCCAAGACCCGGAACGTGTCGTTCTCGAACGTCGAGTCGGAAGTGATCGGCTATGGCGGCGAACAGTACTCGACCGACGAGGAATACTCATCCGGTGACGACGACGATCACGGCTGTGCGACGGAATGGACCGAACTGTCCGGTGACGACGAGGAGGAGCTGAAAAGACTGACGGACGCCAACACGAACCTGAACGGCAAACCGACGATCGCCGCGTCGCCCACCGGTAAAGCCGCCGCCGACGCGAAACGACTCCGGCCGGCGGCGAAATCCGCGACGGAGCCCGTCGCCATCGTCACCGACGACAACTGCAATAGGAACGCTACGGCCACTACTAAGTCACCGTCTCCGCCGCTGGTCGTCGTGCAGCCGTTCGGCGGCGGCGGCGGCGGCGAACACCCTTCCGGCAAGTCGCTCGTGTTCAACTTCCTGAAGAACAAAGAGATGGCCGCCGTGGCCGCGGCCAAGGAAGCGGCGGCGCAAAGGGCCGAGGATAAAGGTGTCGCGGTTCAACTGCGAAAACCCTCGGAGACGACAACGAAAAAACCGTCGCTGACCAGAAGCTCGTTGACGGCCAACTCTAACGAACAGTTTTTGAACATGAAACGGTGCAGTCTGCAAGAAGAACGGATCGACTCGGTCCCCGCGAACGTGGAAATCCCAAAAGTCAAAGTCCATCCGCCGGGAACGACCGCGACGATTACGGTCGCCGGGGAGAAATGCGCAGAAGAAAACGACGACGAATTGTCGCAGGCGCAAGTCAAGGAGTCGGCTGATCCGGCGGCGCCGTACAAGACTCGAAGTAACGTGCCCCGTATGGGTACGATGCACTTTAAACTGAAATTGGCCGTGGCCTCGTCCCAGAAACCGGACGCGCCAAAACCCGTGGCCGTTGTTATGGACTCTACGCCGGACTCGTCGTTGACCAGCAGGGAAATGGCCGGCGAACCCGATGGGAAAGCGGACTCTGACGAACCCGGTGACCCGACCACCACCACCACCACGAACGTCCCGGTAAACCGATCGTCGTTCCTCCATAATTTTAAAACCGGTGGTTCACCGCCTTCACGCGATACGACCACGCCGCCCAGGACGCCGCCCAAAAAGGTCAGTGCCTTAATCCATTAACAATTCATTATTATTATTATTATTATTATTATTATTATTATTATTATTATTGTTATTATTATTATTATTATTATTATTATTATTATTATTATTATTATTATTATTATTATTATTATTATTATTATTATTATTATTATTATTATTATTATTATTATTATTATTATTATTATTATTATTATTATTATTATTATTATTATTATTATTATTATTATTGTTATTATTATTATTGTTATTATTATAATGGGTGATACGAATAGGGCCAAAATAGCCCTAGTCTTATTGAGAATCAGTGAATATTTTAGCGATACAAATAACCAGAATAAAAATGACCTCGCAATGATCCTAATACTGATGCTGCGAGTACAGTGTTATGATGAAAAGAAAAAATTAATCGGACGATACATTATGATGACACGGGTCCTTTTCAATCCTCGGTTTACTCTCGCATAACACTTTTCTAAATCGTTGTTCCCGTTTATGTCTTATTCCCGTTTAATTCCCCAGCATTTTTCTGATATCACCGTATCGGATTATTTTCATAAAAAAAAAAAAAACGTTATCGAGTAATTTCTAATTATTTTTGATGATTACCGTTCTAGATTTCCATTACCAGTGCCAATAACAGCCCTCCGGAGTGTCCAAGGAGTATCAAACGACAAGCCCCGAAACCGCCACCGCCGACGCCGCCACCGTCCACGGCCAAGTGCGCAGAACCTACAGCCACGGTCTACGGCGGACGTAGTCAACAGCAACAGCAACATCTGCCTTACCATCGCAACGCCAGCACCAGCAGTTCTTCCGAGTCCGGGCCCGACGAAGTGACCGTGGCCAATCGCAAGTTGTTGGCCGAATACTGCGAACAAATCGAAAAGGAGCAGCTGCTTCACCGCGGAGGAGTCAAGGAGTCGCCGGCCGAGGTGGGCGAAGTGAAGCCGCGGGAATCCGCCACGCTACCGTCGTCCAACAAGTGGACCCCCGTCTACGAGAAGAAAAAGTACGGCAAAGCGGGCCGGGTGGGTCTGAAAATCAAGAAGTTCCTCCGGATACCCAGCCGGGAATTGATTTCCGGACCGGCGACTCCGCCGCCGCCGCCCAGACCGAAGCTGGAGATCATTCATCCGTTGGACATCAATAAATCGGCCGTGGAGATCATACACAATGCCGCCGAAGGGATGATGCAGTTGTGCGGCATGGAATTTTCCAACGGACCGATCAACCATTGTAACGCCGGTGAGTTCACCGACTTTTTCGTTTTTGCCGCTGCGAAAATCCGATTGAATAAATGTGTAACGTTATTGTTTGCAACACAATTTTCGAATTTCCGTTCATAAAATGTATAGTACAACTGGCGATTATACTCTCTAGGGAAACCGCAGTATAATAAATCGGATTTGTTACACACAACGGACACTTTTACAACATTCCGGACGACAGTTTTCTTCGCAAAATCCATTTTTTTTTTTTTTTAATATTATTTGGAAAATAATCGTTCAATAGGTATGTAGAGAGTTTTGACGTTTTCACCGATCGCTGTTACTAGAAGTCTAGGGACTTCTCATGAAAACCTTAAAATATTCAATGAAAATTTAAATGACTATTTACTAGACACTTACATACTAAATTAATAAATAATAATAATTATGAAAAAATTATTAATTTATATTGTTAAAAATGTGTATAAAACTAAAACATACGTACTACGATAAAACAATAAGCACACCCGTTAATCCATATTTTAATATACTCATACAATACGCATAATATATACGTGACTCGCTCATTTAATCGATATATTCTTTTATAGATATACATATTTATTTTTATTGATTAATTTTAAAAGTAAGTTAAATACTAAAAAAAAAATTATTTTTTTTTAATTATTATTTGATTTAGTGAAAGATGCTTTTAGAATTCAAAAATACGAACTAACGCGTGAAAATAAACTAAATATGGAAAAACAAGGAAAATGTCGTCTATAAGCTCCATTAGTGTTACGAAATAAATTTCTATATCACCAAGCTATATTTTGAATTACAAAAGAAATCTGCAAACTCCCTAATAAATCCCTAACCGTACTAATCATTATTCGAGTGTTTATAACGCACGGGTAGCTATAAAGACGCGTCGTGTAATTTTTTTTAGGAATTTATAGTACACTTATTTTTTTCTTTTTTTTTTATTAACATCTTATTGTGCCGACGAGACTTATTGAAATCATCGTCAAGATATAACGTAAAAATTATTTGCGTTGTTAAAAAAATAAAAAATTATCCGTTCCGCGTTTTTTTGTGTGGCGTTTCTTATTTCCTTTACGCATTTGCATCACGAACAACAACGTTTTCGGTTGTCGTTTTTTTTTTTTTTTTTTACATCCGGTCGTTAAATCCGGCGTTTCGTTCGTGTCCAATCGATTGGTGGAGTCGTAACGCGTGTTCGATGAAATTCCGCTTCGACGTACAGTCCGAATGTTATTTCACAATATTCGTACATTTTGTTCTTCGCGTCGCACACTTTTTTACCAACCGACGACGACACCTGTTCGATTACAAGCGTGTTGATTTTTGCGTGTTTCTAATCTGTTCTCCCGTATAGTAGTTCTCAGTGTTTTACGGTATTTATCGTACGACGGCAACGGTACACAAATCAATTTTAATATCTAAAACGTAACGTAATGCCGATTACGAAATTCAGAGGTCAACACAATATTATAATATAAACACTTCCAGTGTTGGTCAAACACGAAACGTTTATACGCGTTTTACGCTCCTTTTCTTTTTTTTTTTGTGATCGGACGCAAGAACTGCCGTCTGTAAAATCTATCGTCGCAATCCTCTTCCGTTCTTTTGTACCATCAGAATTCGACGTTACCTATGTTCTTCGATGCGGCGCTCCTGCAGAGTCCTTCCCCTCACCCTCCAAAAAAAATGATTACGTTTTATCAATTCTGTTTTGTTTTTTTTCAACGTTTCTGAGCAATGCTTCTTTTCTGCATAAGAGCAGTGATAAATTCGATGTGAGGATAACGATGGTGGTGCAACGGCTCGCTCGTCGTTGTCTTGTTCCGCGCACGCTTTAGTCCTTCTCTGCCGACAGCCGAAAAACAGCAAAACCGGACCTTCTGACTTAATACGTGCACCGACCACGCACTGACGGATAACCAGCAATAGAAATTCTGTTTTTTTTTTTAAGATAATTTACGTGTAATTGCAGAATACGCGCGCAGAAAAATTAGGTGGCTTTTATATCGTGAAAAAACGCTGTGTCAACTACCTAATCTCGTTCGATCGAACGTTTCACCTGACGCGTTGTCAAACAAAACGAAAAAACGTTATAACAGAGTGCTAATTATGTGTGTGTGTGTGTCTCTTTCGTAAAAACAAGTGTAACTAAAAAAAAAAAATCGTCGAATTGCCGCACACAATTGTTTATGGAAAATTTCACGCCGTACATTATACGAAAAAAAAAATGTATACGCAAAACGTTTTAACGACTGGCTAAAAACCATTTCGACGTTTTCCCGTTACACGTATATCTACTCTGTACGAACAGTGTGTACACTTTGTACGACCTTCGCGAATCGGGCCGACGACACGGTTATAAATTACTACGTATATGATAATTCGTTTTTTTTTTTTATTATTATTATTTATTCCGATATCGTCCTGTTTTTATTTTAAAAAATCGAATACAATTACACTCTCGTCACACATTTGTACTATTCCGAATTACTCAGCGCGCGCGCGTGTGTTTATTTTTTTTTAATATGTAAATTAAATCGACTTTCCCGTTTTCGATTAACGCGCGCGTCGTATAATAATATGCAGTAGATTACGTAAAACTGCTAATATTGGTAACGAAAAAATAAAAAATAAACCGTCTACCACCTACCCTATACGCTGTTTTTTTTCTCCCCCGTTGCAAATCCGATATAGATCAATTACGCTGATTTCTCTGTTCGCACGAGGTAAATTAACCGACAAAACGGAAAGAACCCGATTTGTCGTGTAAAAAAAAAAAAAAAATTAGAATAATATACTCGTTTTCAATTAGACGCCATTGTACGTAGAAGCGAAGAGTTAAAATAGTAGTAGAAAACGGTAACCGTAACTAAGTGGTTTAGTTTCTCAATTGACGAGTAAACGCCTTAAAACAGAACTGTAGGTGTAGGAATATCAACAGAACCAGATATGAGATTTTACTAAAAAACGTTGTTACGTCGACGTTCTTCTGATACCCACGACTGTTTAGGTCATCGAGCAATATCGTGCGGAAGACGTTGTGAATTTTAAGAAGAAAATCTTATTCCGCGATAGAGCATTTGATAGTTACCGAACTTTTCGACGCTATTATTCATAAGTAACAATAAGTAGTAAAAACAAAGAGGAATTTAGAAAATTAAAAATCAAAAGGATTTGTAAAAATAAATAATCAAAAAGATAGAAATAAAAAATTATAAGTTAATACTCGTGATAATAAATAAAATATATATATATAAATATATCAAAATGTATATTTTTCTGTTGTTGTATTTTTTTTTTACCTGATGATGACTTTTTGTCGAAACCGCCGGTAGTAATAAAATAATTTCTACAACAACCTTCTTTTATTTTATTTCATTTAATACTCTCTGGCTTTTATTGTATATTTAATTATACATTTTGATATATATATATATATATATTTATTTTATATATATTTTTTATTTATTCATAAGTGTTCGAGTTAGATATTAGCAGAATGCCTCTCGCGAAAATGTTCATTATAACAAAACACTGCTAGTCGTGTGTTTTCAAAAATCTGTTCCAACAACAAAAATAGTCTTTTTTTTTTCTACACCTCACGATAATCCGGCTTTGGCCGCCGAGTCCGAGGGGAACAGGGGCGTATACAAGGGGGGGGCGATGGGGCGATCGCCCCCCCCTAGATACTTGTGTATGTACCTATATCTACTGACAACTAGAATTAATCGAACTAAAACTAAAATGTCATAAAACATTCTTTTATTTAAAACTTATTATTTTTATATAATTTTTCGATAATTCTAAATTGGCAACAGATTCGACGGGCCGTTTTTCTATTCGCCCCCCTCCCCCTAAGGGATGAAGTAAATACGCCCCTGGAGGGGAACCGCTGCTGGAATAAAATATAATAGCTCGGAACCGTTTTTCGAATACTACGACGACGATTCGTCGTCATTGTTTCATACAAATTCATTTTATTGTAACAACAACTCTAAAGTCGCACAACATTCGTAAACATCGGCCGCGGTTCATCACCACCGTCCGATTCTCTTTTTGCTTATTGCAAATCGATTTATCGTTTTGT
The DNA here is from genome assembly GCA_032441825.1 of Chaetogeoica ovagalla. Classification (NCBI taxonomy): domain Eukaryota; kingdom Metazoa; phylum Arthropoda; class Insecta; order Hemiptera; family Aphididae; genus Chaetogeoica; species Chaetogeoica ovagalla. The sequence continues at coordinate 10,736,138 of CM063729.1, forward strand.
ATTTAATCGGTGCGCGTTTTTTACAGCGCGACCTACAAAACCGCCGCCGCCGCCCAGGAGTCTGCCGCCGCCGCCGTCCGTGACGAAGCACCAGTCGCCGCCGCCGCCACCGCTACCGTCGCAGTCGAAGTCGCCGTTCGAAGTGACGGCGGCGGATTACGCGGACGGGTCGTCGTCGAAAACGTGCGATTCCAGCAGCGCGTCCGACGAGACAACTTACGAACCGGTGAACTTCTCGGCGCCGGAGTGCGACCTGCACTGCAGTTCGCCGGAAATGGCACGGCTCACTTCCATGCAGTACTGCGGCAGCGAGACCGAGTCGGACATTTATCCGACCATCCGGTTCGGCGACGACGTGAGTGCATTCGAATATAATAATAATAATAATAATTGTCGGCACGCGTGGAAAAAAACACTCGTGTGAAATACACGTTTCTTCTTCTTCCTCGTTACGATTCCCCCCCGCGGCAGACGCGCGCGTTTTTCGTTAAATAAAATATTCGGGACGGCGACGAAATGAGTATAATACTCGATAATAACGCGTATAAAATCCTTAGGTTTTTTTTTTCCGCGTTCCGAAAGGAACGGGGTGATACTTTTTTGCACTCCTCTCGTTGTTATCCTCCTACAGCCTCCGCGGACGACGTATCCTCGCCGTCTCGATAACACGTAAAATTATTATTATTATTATCGTCGTCCTACGTATTATATATATATATATATATATATATACAGTTCGGAGCCGAAGACAGCATTCGAAACACTCGGCCGGGACACAAGAGCCTCGAGGAGAGTTACGACGCGGTCGTCGTTGCCAATCACGAAGCTCTGGCCAAACTGTTGGATCAGGTAAATTATTACACTACAGCGGTGTAGACACTTTTCTGGTGGCCGGTGGAGGGGGGGGGGAGTTTTGAAATAGAAATATTATTATTCAGTGTTAAATCATTTTTAATAAAATAATTTCGCCATAAAACGTAGTCAACTGGCCGTTCGGTTACGTTGTACATCTATAGAACGCATTCCGCATTGATCGTTAATCTATTGCGTACGCGAGTTTTATCAGGAGCAGATTTCTCAACCGATACAGTTTAAGAAAAACTGTCGAATTTTCTCGTACAGAATTTCATCGCGCGTTTTCTACAATCCGCGAGTAAAAAACAATATTATTCTTATCCAATTATATTTTATATACCATATAAATATATCGTATACATTCGCATTTGCGTATTATATACAATAAATTCGGTTTAAGATTATGTACCGTCGTGACGGCAACAGCCAATGACAGAGCAATTACACCGTGGAGACCTGGGGAAGGTCTAACGTCGTTCCGGTGTTCATTTAACGCGCGCGTTCCGACATAATCTCGAACCCTAATTTGAGTATAGTTATTATAATTATTTTCCTTAATTAATTAATTAATTATAATTATTATCCAGTGTGATATTATTGTAATGCGCACTGGAATTCGCCGCTATTACTTTCACGATGTCATATTGACGAAATCCGATTTGAACGTTTTAAACAGCAAGAACAATGTTCTGTGGGGCCGAGGGGGCGGGGGGGATGGAACCTCTTGCCCGATGCGACTGTAATTGAAGTTCTCGTCACGTTTACAACAGGCGACGTGCGGTCCGAAAGTGCCTAAAGACTTGGTACCGTTGATGTCGAACACCACCAGCACGTTGGAATGGTCGAGTTTCCGCGTGGACCCGACCAGCCGGCTGCGAAAATCCAACTGCGCGTTCTATAACGGCATGTGGCACGACGTGCCTGTAGTGTTGAGCGTTTCCAGTCACCGGGTCCAACTGAACAACGTGCTCAACAACCATTTTACGCTGACCAAAGTGACGCAGTTCGTGACGCGCGTGGAAAAGGAATTGTCTCCGGGCGACGAAAACGAACAAGGCAAGTTATTAACCCCATTTCCTATGTACCACGGATTTACGGAATACGGGTTTTAAGACGTTTTTTCTTTCTTTTCTTTTGATAACACCTGGGGCAATAGAGGGGCACAGCTGCCACAGTAATTTTCCCCGTCGGCATTTCTAATGACCGCTTTTTTTTCTCTCTTTTTTTTTTTTTTTTTTTTTTGCTCATTTACCGGAATATTTGCCGCCGCTCGATGCTTCGCTTTACGTTTTATAAAAATGACGTCAGTAAATCGTAAGTTCAAAAAAAAAAGTACACATCGATGAAATAATTATAAATTTATAATAATAACATGTTAAATAATGAAAGAAAACACTTGGTTGGTGCACGTTTTTATTTTATATATAATATAATATAAATCTACAATTTTATCGAATACACACGTTCTTTCAGCTGTGCAACAAGCGAATTCGTTTACTATTTCCTCTAACGGAATTTCATACAACGTAGGTAGTTTTTTGGTTTAGACGAAATATATTTTTTTTCCATTCCCTGTCGTTACCGATTTATGTAATATCGATCATTAACAGCAAAAATAATAAAAATTCGTTTCGCGTTGTGCAGTCTCGCACGTGTTATTTTTCATTCGCATACGCCCGTTGACGTGTATGTGAAGTTTATCGCATGTGTCCCTCTGTATCAGCTAATTTCCTGTCATTTTTTCCTCCTTATACGCAATTCTCAAAATCGATTTTATATGAATCGCTAATATTTCAACACACGATTGGCTAAAATGTCCCGATCCGGCCATGGTTCTGGTCCCTTCACGGTTTAAAAAATCGTTTCGGTGCCCATTGGGTGTAGATTTAACGGAAAATTTTCCGAAATAGTAAAAAAAAAAAAAAAAAAGACAGAACGGGAATATCGGCGCGCGCTTACGATTTGTCGATATTCTGACGATCTAATTTTCCGTATCCGTGCCTGTATATATTGCAGTTTACGTGACGCTGTGGAACGCTCATCGCGTAGAAGCGATCGAGTCGTATTGCAAGGAGTATAACGCCAAATACGCGGACGTCACCAAGGAGGCCGGTCTCATCCTGGTGGAAACGGTCAACCTGCTAATGGGTCTCCAAGCGGCCGACGTGCACCGGTACAGTCTGGAACCATTCGTGGTGACCAGGAACGGTTCCGGGGCCGACCCGGCCGTCGCGGTGGTGCAGCTGGAAACGACCGGTTTCGAGGTAAGCCGCCGCCGCCGCCGCGATAAGGCAACGGGCCGAACGCCAATTGACCGTCTCGTCGTTTATTCGCAGCACGAGGACGCGCTGTGCGACGTCATGCTCAAGGTGCTCAGAATGTTGGCGCCCACTTGGGAAATGACCGTGTGTCTGTCGCAAGTGTTACGCCAGGCCAAACCCAATTCGCTGTCCAAGTGCAAGGCTCTGCTCGAGTTCTGGCTGTGGGGTCCGACCGGCGCGACAGTGACGCCCGACCGACCGCTGTCGCTGAAAAGGTAACCACCACCACATCGTGCACCCACACATACATACACACACACACACACACATTACACAATACACACCTGCCCGTGACAATCGACCGCTATTCCTGCACCGCCGGATTATTGTTACCAGATGGTTGGACCTGGAACGCGCCAACGACCTGCACGGCCACGTGTGTTCCCGTTCCGACGACCTGTCCGTCAAGCAGATCTGTTACATGTCATTCCTGGTGGCCGACGACGACGATAAACTCTTCACGGACGCGTGGACCGTGCTGGCTGACCGGAAGATGCGGCCACCGCGCGATCCGACGATCTCCAAATGTTGATTCTTCCTCCTCCTCCTCCTACAGATTCTATTTACGACATTTCCCGTTCGCCGTGTCGAATCGTTGAGATAATATCGTGTCCCAGGCTCCACACGACGATTTCCCATCTCTTTTCGCTTTCCTGTAAATTTTTTTCTTTTTTTTTTTTAACTCGTGAATTTGAACGATAATTTTGAGACGATCATCGTCATTACCCGCCGCCGTCACGTCGAGTGTTATTATTATTATTATTATGGATATTGATTTTTAGGTTACAAATGACAGTGTCGAATAAAACTACATACAGAATAGCCTAACCGTTAATATTATTATTATTATATTATACAATAATTATTATTATTATTACAATACCTATATTTATGCTCATTAACTTTTACTTATTGTATTTTTAAACGATATTATACATAATATACCTATATATTTTATTTTTATTTACATAAATATATATATATATTTTTTTTTTTTGTGTGTAAGTTGTGAAATATAAATTTTGCAGCCCAATTATCTGCCATCTTAAAATGTTAAGTATATTTAGCATACATTTGTTACTTAAAATTAGTATTTATCTGTATATATATATATATATATAAAAAAAAAATGGAACAAAAACGAAAAAGGCTCTCTATTTTGTCAATTATTATTATTATTATTACCTATATAATATTATATTTTCTAAGAAAATCATACAAATATAAATGTTTATTTTTGTGCTATATTTATTTGATAAAAAAGAAAGAAAATTTACTTTTTACGTATTTACAACTATATTATATACAATATAATACATAATTTGTTTATACATTACACGTTTTGTTATTATTACTAACGTATTCGACACAGTAATCGCTATTTGTATTTTTACTTAGTTTTTTTTTTCTTCTTCTTGCGTACTACCTGACAAATGGAATGTAACATGTTTACTGCAATAACACTATTTCGACTGTCTACTAATATAAACGTATAAAATACAATAAACACAGAGTGTTCTTGTTAACAGCAGTGGCCAGTCATAGTTATTTGATTATATCGTTTGGCGCATTAGTGATTTCACACCACACGACTGATGCCAGATTTATGTACTTACTTACCGATCAACAGTTGAATATGAAAAACAGCATTGCGTTTGATTTTATCGTAAAATTAAAACATTTTTAAAATTTTGTGTCAAACAAATTTTTTTCTTTTTTTAATTTTAAATAAAAACATACATTTTCCTAATTCCAATAACACCAAATTTAATTATAACTATTAATAACAAGAATAATATTGCAACACTTAGCAAACGTATTACTTCAATTTTATAAAATAAAACCTCTGTCGAGTGAATTATGTTGTAATACATATAATCTGTACAAATATAGATATCAAAAAATGTAGACTGACAGGTGTTTAAAACAATAAATAAATCCTTTGAAAATTTAAACTGTAAAACAACAAAACGATATTCAGTTTTTTATCTAGACATTTAAATTTCCTTATATACAACAAGTCTTATTCCAAAAGCGAGAAAACTGATTATAAATAATACTATATGTTCTCACAAGGCTATTACATTTTTTTTATTTATTAATTTACTTTAATTATATTTACGAATGTTTCAAATGTTTTTGAACGTCACTAGTTACCACTAAGAATTATTAAAATCACAATTGTAATTGCTAGTATTACATATTGATTTTACGTTGACATTGTACATTTATATAATAAATTATTTGTGGTACTCAACTAATAAGTATGGTTAAAATAAAACAACTGTAATTTTAGAGAAAATAATGATGGACAACAACTTTGGCAACCTGTACAGTGTTAATTAATAATTTAAAATCATCCAGAATGTCTAGACAACCAGGTGCATTTATCAGAGAAACATATTGTATTTTGAATTTTAGCAGTAGGTAATGATTTTAATTGATCATGACTCAATTTTTAAGCTGGTTCACAATAAGGGACCAAAAGTTCACTTGACAACATATTTAATCTAAACATGAAACTAACGTAAATAATAATTTTATTTTATAAGAAAAATGTACGGGCTATTAAAAAAAAAAAAAAAAAATGTCTTAGCAATATTTTGTAAATTTATCTATTTGAATTGAAATCTTTGGCTTTTAACACTGCTTAAAAAATTTTGATACCTTAATGTTAGCAAATTAAACAAAAAGTAATTTTACCCAGCCTTGATAATACATTTATTTTTTATATTTTATACACTCAACTTGGTTTCTTTAAAACAGAACTTTTATTTATTACATAAGGATATAAAATATCATCAAAAGCATAAAATATCTCTAAAAGTCTAAGACAATGGTGATTAATAGATTATATAAACAAATCATCGATACAGTTAAAAAACATGTTTTTAATTTGAAAAAATATGTATAAATATCACAATTACTAAAACGAAATTAAGAATGTACCCTAAAGTATATTCGCCCTGCTAATAATACTTGGTTTTGGTTCAAACATTTTTTTTTAAAAAATTAATTAAATCGCTCAATTCATAATAATTGTATTTCTTGTCACAGGATTCATATAATTCGTACAACGATGGATTATCAGTTATTTTCTTGCCCATGATGATGACAAAAGGAAATCCTAATTTTTTTGCCTCTATAAACCTCTTGCCAATAGTCATGTGTGTTCGGTCATCGACAACAACATCGTCTCCATATATTTCAGTCAAATGGTTGTAAAGGACCGATAAATTGTTTTGAGAGACGTGTTCTTCGATACTGCCTTCTTTGGCTGGGATAATACAAACAGTAAATGGAGATAATGACCGTGGCCATTGGATTATGTCTTGTGTGCTTAAACATTCTATCGACGCACCGATTATTCGAGTAACGCCTAAACCATAACTGCCCATATACGGTGGTTTTAAAGTACCATCCGTATCTGAATAATTTGCTGACAGGGCGTTTGAATAGAATGTACCAAGAAGAAAGGTATGGCCAACCTCGATGGCCTTTGTAAACTCGATATCACTACTAGAACATTTAGGACACTTTATTGACTCTGGTGACATTTCCTTGTTCATTCCAAATCCACACTGTTGACACTGCAACAACGTATCATCTCCGACTGCGGCTGAATAATGAAATTCGTGTGACCGACTACCGCCCATCATTCCCGATGCACCTTCAACTGAAATTAACACAATGATATTAATAATTTTCACAGATTTTCTCACTTTCTTTACCTTTTATACACTTAACACCGATACGCTTAAATATCTTTTCATACGCCTGACAAACTTTCTCATACGTAACAATCGCACTGGTTTCATCTCTATCGAAAGAATATAAGTCTTTCATTATGAACTCTTTGGATCTGATGATGCCCAACTTTGGCCTTATCTCGTCCCTGAATTTTGTGCCAATCTGATATAACATCAACGGTAACTGTTTGTATGTCGTGGGATCTGAACTAAATAAATCGGTAACGACCTCTTCATGAGTCTGTACAGATATATGTTAAAGGAAACCACCAAAATGTAATTAATTGCCGATGAATTTACCGGACTTAGTAGGAACTCTTTGCCTTTACGATCATTTACTATATACAAATCTTCGAGATTTTTGCTCAGACGACCTAAAATTAAATAAAAAATATATCAAATGTAAAATAATTAAATGTATTAAAATAATCTATTATACATATTTAAACATACATTTACACATTATAAATCACAATTAATATGCACACGGTTATTAAAATTAATTTTACGAAAATTGATTTATGATGAAATTTAGGTTAACAAGTTTAAATAACGTTTGTAAGTTTCAATAATTTTGACCATTTTAAAAACAGCATTTGACTCTAAAATAAAATTAAGATATATGATATTTTTATTTTTAATATTGTTAAAATACCTTATGTCAAATTTTGTATATAGTCCCGAAAGTTAAAAAAATTAATTCTCTTACTAGTATTTTATCGACAACAAATAATATTATTATAATAAGTGGTAAATATTTTCATAATGTTTCATCGTTCAAATTTGTTTTAGTAATTTAACAGTATTAAACAATTTAACTCTCACGGACACATGCCTACTTGTGCTTTTCCTAACTACGTGTATTGAAATTTGTTCATACAACGCATTTCATGAAGAGATCAAATACATAAGTCGGACGTAACATACGCATCAACAAGTTGATGGATTTTTTTTATCTAATAAATATTATCGGGAAATTATTATTGTTTAGTCGACATAAGTGAAATCTGTTGTTTTAAATAATTGCGTTGACAAACCCGACTTTTTCCACAAACCGCTCTGTATCAATACGGGCATAGACATCTTCTGAGCACCAATATCCAACATACTCTTGTCTATAATGGAAATTAATTTCTGCAAAGATCGCTGCGCGAGTGGTAACAAATAGTACAGTCCGTTGGCACTCTGCCTGATAAGACCGAGTTCTAACATCAACTGAAATGTATAGTTTAAAATACAAATACGTTAGCGCGAATAATAATCACAATAATACTAACTTTTTGACTATTGGATACGAGTCCGTCCGATTTAAACAAATTAATATTTTTAGTGATCGGTTTGGTCGGTCGAAAAATACTTTTTAGGCTGTTCATCTTACTGCAGAAAGTAGTATACTCTATCGCGTAAAATTTCCAATATCGATTTTATCCACTACGAACAGCTATTAATTGAATTATAATAATTCGATTTAAATTTGTATAAAAAACGAAAATACGTCAAATGGTTCGCAACAGTCATCTCGATTATATCTGTTATCTCAAAAAGTAACACAGAATATCAAAATTAAAAACCTAACCTAAAAATATCATTGGAACGAGAAACCAAATGACCGCTTAGTCCATGAATCCGATTGTGATGATAAGATTAATATTCCCTACACACTCTGTGTACGATTTGTAATAATTTTCAGTTTTACACATCATTCAAACTACCACAAAGAAATTGACCAAAAATCGGTGGTCGTATAATTATTTATTTTACAGTTTATTACACACGTGCGTGTGTCTGTACGTGTGTTTAATACATAACATAAACGGAACTTATAATCTTTATTCGTAAACAAAACAATACATAATACAATGTAAAATGGTTTTTAAAAAAATTAACCTGTACACACAATGGAAAAAACGAATGGCACGAAAAAAAAATAGAAAAATAATAATAAAACAAACATTACATAATAAGTACACCGCCAGTTTCTTGTTTTACGACGCCCAATTCGTCCAACAACCCCGGCAGACCGTCCGGAATCCTACCTTCGTCCACTTCGGTACACCACGTCTTATACTAAACAAAAACGGGAATCGTTACGTCGATCGTTGTTCAATACGTCGGAAAATTGAATAACAAAAAAAAATACCTTATCCAATTCGTGTCGCAGAGCTATGACCGCTTTCTCCCGGTCAGTCACCAACTCTTCCAGATACTGGTAACGTAGCTTTTTCCTGGCTCGACACTCACGTGCACTCTGTCGGCTCCTCTCTGAACGTCGCGGAAATAAGTAAAAAAAAAAAAAACCACAATTATTATCATACAACAACGAGTAGTGAATAACGGACGGCACAACAAACCCAATTTAGCTCTGATGTCCACTTTGTCGCTGGATTTCTTTCCGGGCTTCCGTCCCCGTTTGTTGGCCACCGGCGGCGGAGTCGTCGTCGTCGTCGTCGTCGTCGTCGTGGTCTCTTTCATCTCCTGCGCTTGTTCCTAAGCACGGTCGGTGACATTTATTCGACATTCGCGAACATGTTGGAAACGACGACGGAAACAAAAAACAAGAAAAAAACGAACACGATGTCCTTCAAAACGGATTTCGGACGAGAGAAAAAACGGGCTTACCACTTGAACGAGCCCGTCGAAATCCTGTGCGTTCATGAACGATTCCTCGAAATCCATCGCCGTCCTCCAGTCACTGCGGTGCTATCCCGACGGAAACAAAACGGATTAATAGTTCTTTTTTTTTGTTGCCGTTTTCTTACGAATCCGACCGAATCGCGTGCGAAACCGAAAAAACCCGCCGCCGAACGTCCAATGTTTATAAACAATGAGTGGCGCGACGATGATAAGGGAAATGTTTTTGTTTTCCCCCCGCCGCCGTGATTGTGGGCCAACGATAAAATTATTATCGTAGCGCGCGTGCGCACACCATCGATTATTCTCGTGCCTCGACATCGACGACGCACATTTTTGTTCACACTGTACTCGTCGGCCTCGGGGAGAATGAGAAAAAAGACCACCAGAGCGACGACGACGACACACTCGTCCCCCGTCCGTACTCTACAACGGTCTTGTTTTTATCGTTGTCTAACGAAATATTAATAAAATTACGCCAATTCGAATGAACTCCCCCACAACGAGAGTTGCACGGGCGTACTACGCGTTTCGAAATAGTGTACGGTTCGTACGTGTTGTTCGCGTTTGGAGAAGAACAAAAAAAATAGTGTAAATTCGGCGACGAACGCGCTTTTTTTTAAAAAGAAAAAAGAAAAGCGTGTTAAACCGTAAACTGTTTAAACGAGTCTTGTTCTCCGATAGAGCCTGATACGGATTGCGTTATATTTATTCGGTCACGTCTGATGCAATCTTGACGGGGGATTCAACGTTATTCCGACAGAACTCAAATGACCGTCCCGATATTATTATAATATTACATATATATATATATATAAATTACAATCCAATCCACTTACCGTCTGCAGTTGACTCGTTTACTCACCATCCAAAAACGTTTTGAAATATCGCACGCGACATACTATCACTGATATTATAGCGCGCCCGTTTTGTTTTTTTTTTTTTGCGCGTAAGTACTTCCTAAAAACATCGGATTCGTTCGATTATATATTTAAATATTTGGAAATAATAGTTCACGCAGCGACACCGCATATATTCATAATCGAAAAATGATCACTGAACGTTGTTACAAAATTATCGTTATTATTAAAATAATAAAATCGTCAATATTTTTGTGTCGAAAACACAGCTCTGCAGGGAAAAACTTTAGCGCGTCTCTTAAAATTTTCGAAGAAAAATATTTTTGTACACGGGTCGGACGCGCGGACCCGGGGATTTTCAAAATTCAAAATGCTATTAAAAATTATTCGATATTTCGGATTTCGTTTGTTTTTTGTTTTCTTCTTTTTTTAAAGTATAATCGAAAAGCAACGTGCGACGTGTAAAACGCGTTTTATTATAATATCAACGCGTCGCGTATATCGCGATTGGCGTACGTTCGTTTTTACAGGGACACTAACTCTAAGCCGTGTCCTGCATAAGAACTAATATAGCACACATTGCCGTTAAAACGGATGATTTTATATCGGATTTAAACGTCGACGAAATCATAAGTGTAAAAGCCAACGTTCGCGGGGTAAGGAATTAAAAATGTAAAACATTGTATGAAAAATTATGTTTTTTTTTTTTATTCTGGAGATTTCTGGAGGGAAGAAATAAAAAGTTTCGCTAGAGAGGAGGGGAGCGTGTTATATTTATAAAATATATATTGTCTTGTAGGACGTAAGGTATATTAAGCACTTAATTCCGTATTTTGTTACGCTCTAATACCGTCCTTTTATCCCAACGCGGTTTCTACACCAACTATAAATATATTATACCGCGTGCGACGGACGAAAAGATAAAAAAGAAAAAAAAAGAAAGAAAACGTAACAAATTGTGTTTCTCTTCTTTCCTTCTTTCGCTTTTTTTCTTTCTCTCTCTCTCTCTCTCTGTTGTAAGACTCTGAGAAAACTAAACGAACGTCGCACAAGATCGTTCTCGCGCGATGTCGTATATCTTCTAAGCTTAAAATTTGTATGACTGAACGTTACCGCGATATATAATGTACCATATAATATATAGTTGGTGTGTCTCTTTAAGCTTAAAACCGCGTTATGATGATTGACCGTCTCGGAATTACGCGCGTACGACGTCCTTTGCGTATAAAATCTTCATTTTCGCCGGCCTCGGTAAACGTCGCGCGATTATTGCGCTAAATAATATACCGAAATATAATTGTATCTCGTGTCGTGTCGTCATATTGGATTTTTATTTGAGAAAAACGGAGATCCGCAGTGGAAGAAGAGTAAAGTTTTAAAAATTCTGAATAAAGCCCGAAAACGGTGGTAAAAAAATGTTATACGAATCTGTCTTTTTTTTTTTTTTTTTTTCGAATATTATTACCGTCGTAACAAATACAGTTCGAAAGAACGTTTCACTCGATTAACCGATTCAAACAATAAATAATGCGAGACGACATAATTCGTAAAAGTTTCAAACGTTAAATCGTTTACTTTTTTTGTATGACTTCTTTCGAATTCCCGTCGCAGTATTTATAATATATTATGGGGATTATTGGGGAATACAACTGTTTTTGTCACTTCCCTCTTCTCCCCCCCCCCCCACGGGTCGTTTGTGCCCGAAGCACATTTTTCATCTTGGAATTTGGAAAATCTTATAACGGGGACAAGTCCCTTATATAACAAACTGGTTACCGCTTTCCGCCATCAAGACGACGACGAGTAATGATCGACCGATGAAACATAAAAACGTTTTCCGATATCGTTTGCAGTATTAAAAATTCGAACAAATTATTCTGTAATGGATTTAAATCCAAATTCGATAAATTATTTTTGTTCTTCGTCGTTTCTATAGCTTCGCTAACATTTCATTCTTCCTTGACTGCTGCTTACTTGTTTCAATAATTTTATCGAGTTTATGTTGTGATAAATCCCTACGACTTTTAATAGGAATATTAAATGTTAATACCGTTATGAATTCAGTGACGGATTTGAGAGGGCGTCTCCTCCGACCCCTTTGGGTCGTGCTTTTCTTGCATTCTTGCATTTAAAAAATTTCGACAAAAATTTGAAAAACTACACAAATAACAAATTTTGTTAATATATTTATATAGTCTTGATAAATGTAACAATGAATACCGTTTTAAAATACTTATTAAAAAAACGATTAAAAATTCGCCTCCTCCCCTTACATGACATTCAGATCCGCCACTGATCTGATGGCGATGAGATACGGTGAGACAACGAGACATAATATAATATCGTATATAGTCTAATGTTCATCACGCGAAAACGATAAGAAAGCCAAAATGGATGATTTTATATCGTATAAATCGAGTCCGGTATATTAGTTTTACGTTTGTTGGTCGCAATAAAAAAAAAAAAAATGACTTTATATCTCTTTTTGTACGTATACGTACTCTTTATACGAGTACACGTTATATTCGTTTATGTACAATAACAATATTAAGTGTAGCTTCGTAGAACATACGAAAAGATGCGAATGATTTTCTTTCTCGGCATAAGCTATTGCGCGGTGATGGTGTTGCTGAATGTTTGAATTCAAAGGAATATTCGCTCGCGCTCCGGGGTTTCAGCGCTTCACGACGTAATCCATTAGGAAAGAAAATAGACAGACTGAATTGTTACGTGCGCACTTGGTCCCAAGAGGGTTTTATTTGTACCACTGATATCGAATCCACAGTACAGTTTCTGCTTCGCATGTTTCATATACACAGGGTATATATATATATAACGGTTGTCGGTTCCTTGTAGAATGTATCCAATTTTTCAGAAAAATAAAAAACGTTTCATTTAAAGACGAGACAAAACGAGAATATTTAAAATAGTTTTTATTAAATAAAATATGAATCGTAATATAGTCCCCGCATAAAGAAACGGTTGTTTGAGAGAAAATGCGAATAATAACGAACTGTAAATATTGTGATTTTTAATTTAACAATTTTTCATTCAAATTTACTTTTAAAGTATTCATCTGTGCGAAACGACGTAATTGTTAATTATTTATGTACGGTTGACTGATGAGATGTTCAACTTTATGTATATATCATTTTTTAATGTAGGACCTACACATTGACTGCATTCCGCCTACTCAGCTGTTATATATTTCGTTTGTTTTTTAACGCTATATAAAAAATTTAATATTTTAACTTTTTGTTGCCAAGACGACTAATATAATAACAATGAAAGCGCGTACTTACTTCACAAACGTTAATTTCAATAAAATTCTACAACAAATATATCTATCAAACGTGCTATAAAATATTCAAATAACTATATCGTGTTTTATAATTGATTGGATATATATATATATATATAACGTGTAAAAGTTTTAAAATCACTTTATAGAAGTAAAGAGAATAGTGTTTCTCTTTAAATATTCAACAATGTTCGCTATACTTTTTTGACCTTTTAGTTGTGTCTTTATTTATACAGTGAGCACTGAGTATTAATCATAGTCAGTGGTCGTCAACTAGGATTTATTTTCTGCGAGAGTTATTTTAAATTACATTTAGAGAAAAACCATACCGTTTTCTAGTAGGTAACAATAATGCTATCGAATATAAATACGAGTATTTATTATTAAATTACTAAGTAATACGAGTTAAACCCTAAAACTCTAAGGTATAACGTCTTTTTAAATATAGTACTAGCCAGTGTTCGAGAAATAGGAAAACAAGTATAATGTTCATATAAATTATAGATACACAATAAAACATACGCATACGCAAAAAAAAAACAAAAGTATTATAATAAAAATTAGCTGCGAAATGATAAATTTCAATCGATCCGCTTTATCTTTTGCTATTTCATCGAGTACAATTGTGCACGTCTACGATACGAAATAAGCTCGGATGTTTTAATGTGTAGCCATTCCATTTCCATTATTATATTTTATATATATATATAAAGTCGCCGATAGCCTGTCGACTATACTGTTTCACAAAGATGTTTTGAGCCTTGGTTTTCTCCGTTTATCTAATTGACAACATAAAACAAAATCACGCTACGCTGTTCTTGAATTACGGCAATAATTAAGTCGAATTGAGATTTTAATTAAAATGTAGAATTTAAACGTAACCACTGTTTTAAATCCGTGTATACATACTATGTAAACATATAATACTTTATACGTAATATACGTATATGTACATAAATTGGATGCTTTCTTTTTCAATATTTTGGATTTAGATTTAATTTTTATTTATACAAATAGTGTTTTGAATTCCAATCCGCATCAGTTCGAAATAGTATTTAAGTCACAAGAAAAACCTTTACGCAAATGCGAGTATCATATTTGTTTGAAATATAACTAAAAATCCTTTTTTTTTTTCTTTAATTTTATTTAGAGGTGAAATAAATCACCAAATCATCTCGTGCGCCCGTTTTCAAATGCGTCTCCTCGCATCTTGCGCAGGAAATTGGATATTTAGACGTTCTTCAGCTATACACGCACAGCAATTTTCCACAGGGGTAAAGGCTGAGCTTTATGAAAAAATAATCATGTCCGAGGACAAGAACAGCAGTACCATCGGCGTGTATGGCAAGAACATTGTCAGTATAGAATGGGCGATATCAGCTGTAAAAACGTTGGAAAAATCATTACGTAAATCACTGCCTTGTGGTACTCCGGCATATATTTTGTGAACGATCATTTACCACGTCGTATGACGAAGAAACTAGTTTTTTTTTTTTTTTAAATAAGATTTAATAATTAGATAGTAGGGAGCAGGCAAGAAAAGTTATAATTTATGTAGTAGACTTCAGACTCTATTAAATGTTCGAGGGAACGTCTGAAAAGTGTCTAGAATAGTTGGTTTCCGTATTTGAAACACATTTTATACATATATTATATATATTTAAAGCGTGATTTTAATTAATATTTATTATTTTAATGCTATAAATGGTTAATATATTTTTCACAACATTTTCTCATTCAATAATATTTGTTTTAATAATTTAACAATTTTAATCGATTTTAAGTTCAGTAAGTTTTTTAACGTTTACCTCGACGTGCCATTACTGGACACTCGATCACCCGTATTCTCAATAAATACGTCTCTGTTTATATCCTGATCATAATAGAAATAACAAAAAATATAATATATTCATGCGAATAGTAATCACTTTTTGCACTATTTACGCGTAAAATTGTTAATATCGTGTATTTATAAAACGAGTCTACGGTAAAAATGATTTCACGCAAGAAAAGAGAAAAAAGAAAGAATATCATATATCATCGTAGGTATTTAAATAATATTATACGTTGACAATTCCTTTCGCAGACGCGTCGTATTACTATTATTTATTTCGTTTTCATAAAATATAAGTATACGCACACATAATATTTATCATATTTGAGTCGTTATGAATATAAATTCCTTCTTTTTTTTTTTTTTTAAGTATATTATTTCATCATAAGCGTTAAAAAACGACATTTGTTTATTTTATTATTCGTTTCTGACGAATAAGGAATATCGCGCGTATTACACAAACTTTTCTCGCTTTCAATCGCTTTATTTTTTTTCCATTTTTACATAAATAAACCACTATTAACGTTATAATAATAAATACAATATAATACATTGCGTACACATTTTCATAACGATTTTTCGGTATGATTTTCTTTTTCGTTTGATTCCTATTTAAAAGCAAAAATGGAAATTATATATATATATAATATCCAATATATATATATATCTCGACGTATAAGAATAACTGAAGTAATTGTAAACGTGCGTCGATTTTTTTTCTTTTCCGTCACAAATACACAAATGTTACGAATAATCGCGATGAAAACGATGTGCGACACGACGGACACGGAGTGGAAAATCGTTTGGTTTTCTGAAGTCCGATGAGTATACGTATTATATCAACGGATTATTTAGAAAAAGAGTGGGTTTCCGTAAATTTTACAGAAAATACAAAAATTTATTTCGGCGAAGACCTCTTGTGTACTTTTGAGAATTTGTTTCTTTTCCTACTATATCAGGTTAAGGCTCTCAAACTTCTATAAGGTAAACATCGTTTTAACAACATATGACTACTACTGAATTATTCGAACGTAGTTTTATTACATCGCCTATAGTGTGTATATGTATATTTCTTTTCTATTCATATAGCTATAGCATACATTACGTATACTAAACGGTATTGAATAGTTCAATATACATATATTTCATGTTTCGAACGCGGTACACTTGACCTTTTTCAATTGCAAATCGAAATGTATCGGCTACATATTATTGACTGACTGTCTGAATGATGAATGCGTGCTTGAATTATTTTATTATTAAAAAAATAAAAATATTATTGTTATTAAACATATCTCTTATAACAATACCGTCGGCGTTCTGAGCGTTGTCTGTATATTGCAGTGACTCGTTCATTTAAAATGCACGAGTGTCAATTTTTTCTGTTTTTTTCCTTTTTTTTTTTTTGTCTACGCGTATAATATAATCAAAAAAGGTTTTATCATTAAAATGACAGGACTTTTGAAACTTTTCATTGAAAAAGTTATAATAAAAAAAAATCAACCTATATATATATATATATATATATATATATATATATATATATATATATATATATATGTACGTTCAAAGCGATGTAAAAGTTGTTATTGGTTTTCGATGCTTTCAAATGTAAAAATTTAAAAAAGAAATAGCAAATATTTCCTGATGAATGCAAAATGTCGGAGAATCGCATGTTCCCTGGTTTCGTCACTTTTTTCACTTGGGTATTTAATTTTAGTTTTATAAAAAATTATAACCGCGTAAAATGAGATGTTCGAGTCCGAATCGTTATAGATTCAATTACATAATGTGTATTATTAAAAATATCGTGATTAAATATTTTTTTCTTTGTTGAAATAATGAATTTTTCATACACTAACGTATACCAATAAAAATATTACATTTAAACAATTAAAAAATTACAAATAATTATTTATGTAACCGCGTCAAATTAAAACGGTTCATGCATGGTTGTGTAGGTATGGTTTAAAAGATATTATACAATTCGGAGGATATATGAAAAAAAAAAAACTCGAACTAAAACGTATTTATAAACTTCATTGAATTTTCATACTGAATATGTGTGTGTGTGTGTGTTTCATTCTAAACACCATATACGCATTATAAATTCGGAACTCCAATATTATTACGCCGTTAAAATAAGGTACTTGTATAGCTGGTTGGTTATACAAAACAAGGCTGCGCGTGAAAACGTTGTCTTTGATCACACGCCACTGTACGTATATTACACACATTTCTCGTGAAACCGATTTTCTGTAATGTCGTCTCGAATTCACGTCACATCTGTTTGACAAGTTCGTTCGACCAAATTTATAAGCAACACCTATATATATATGGTTTCAAACGAAATCTAGCAACGAAATTCGCGCTAAATATGTGATTTATATACGCGTGTATGTACTATGTAGGTGAAATCCAATTTATTTCGTAACGTTATTTCGTTCGGTTACCGAATGCGTGTTACCATAGCCTATGATACATGTGTCTACCGGATTTGGTATATTTTATACCCCGGAGCAAAGTATAAAATTAGCGCCCTCTCATAATTCAGCCCTCTCTCTCCATTATGCCACTGCTATACTTAGCACCAGTTACTCCCTAAAAAATATATATAATATAATATATTAAATTAAATAATAAAAAATTTAAACCTTAAGATAAAAACTGTTGCTTGACTTGTATTGGCCAATGAATGAAAATAATTTTTGTCAAATTGACGACTATTGACTATGAAGTGGAGCACATATAACAAATTATAATTATTAAATTTTGGTTTTTCTTGATCTTCCGGCAACAACATCGTTTATATAAATATTGCAATTCAAACTTATACCATTTGCCGACTGTGAGCCAACAGTGTCTGGACACAAACTAAATCGATAACTTGTTAGTTGTTACGCAATTAGAAGAAAAATTCGTTTATCAGTCGCGTGAATCGGTTTTTAGCATCGCGCGTGGTCTGGTCATCGTAATTAATATTGTAGTCTATAGTAGGTATGCTACATTGAATGTACTCCGACAATAATTAATAGGTACAGAAAAAGTGTTTATTACTCGTACTGATTACACACAAATTTTTTCACATATGGGAAATGGAAGCGGTATTCATAGCCAGAGTTAAATGAAAATTGTAATTTGTATTATAATGTTCATTATAATATAATGAATAAAAACTATTATTATATCCAATTATTTTTTGGTAATTTCGGAAGTCGACCATGACTTCCGGGACAAGTTCCCCCCAACTCTAGATCCGGCCTTGGCTATTACTTTTATTATACGCCCTACGTATTATTGGTACACGTATGAATCAGTTGGTGAAAATGTAATTGCACGTTGATTTGCATTATAAAGGGATCGAGGAGAAATAATTACAAATTTTGCAAACAGAAGAAATTCTCGGGAATTCAATGGACGAAGTCAAACGAGAAGTAAACAAAATGTATGGCGTATGTAACAAAATAAACCCGAGACGTCTTTCCGTAATACATAAATATGCATTCAGAGTGCCTGTTTGAATAAGAGCAACACGTGAAAAACATAACTCCGGTATAGCGGCAGCATAATAAAGAGCGAAACGAATCAGACTGCACACGTTATTAAGTAGTTGTTAGTAGGGTTGTTCGGAACAAATAAAACTTTAATGAAAAAATCAATAGAAACGAATTAGTCAAAAATCAATTATTGACCACAAACTGTGAAAATACCACGAAAATATTTTTTGAACGTGCCGAATGGAACAGTATTATATAATACGGTATTTTATAAACTTGGTCAGCACAAGCGCAACTAGACAATTTTATTAGGACGGTCTAAATGATAAATATGAAATAAAATGTCTTAATTACAATTCTAATTTATTATTTTTTTTAACGTCGTACAAATTGTTGTACAAATCGTGTATTTAAAATTAAATATATAAAAAGAAATAAACGAACGAGTTTTAAATAATGGGCGACGATTAAACGGTATCGATTTTTGTTATTACCCGCGTACATTACATATTATATGTGTGTACGGTCATATATTTATTTATTTATTTAAACGGAACATTGTTGGCAATTTATAGATGCGGAAATTAAGTTCTCAACTTTAATTTAAAATTCTATTAAGTCAGTGTGTTATCCAGTCATGGTATTTAAGTCATGGCCTGACCGGTAGTTTCGTCTACGTCGGTCAATGAGCACAGTCGAGAAGTGAGAACTAGAGGCATGCGGTGTTACGGAAAAACGGTTAAGATATCGTTTTGAAAAAAAAAAAAAGCACGCGAAGAATTGTTTAACGAGTTGAACGAAAATTGTCGGCAAATCATACAAAAGTAGAAGGGACAAAAGCAGACGTTGAAAATATTGATAAAACCTTCCCCATTCGCCACGTGCTATACAAGTTTTGCGAAATTCATATAATTATTTGCCCTATATATCAATGTTCCTGAAATTTCGGAAAAAGAGAATTGGAGCCCTCTCAGCTCCGCTCCTTTCCCTACAAATACGTCTCTGGTGTTAATATTTTCGAGTACCATCCACTCGATGTGTGTATGTGAAACGAATTTGAACGTTACTCGCCGGTGACTTATATAGTAATATATTATAACGTCGTTCTACAACGCTGCATTAATCCACGCGTTGCGGGCAAGGCGACGATGTCGCTGAGAAGGTGAGAGAACGAGAAGGGATTAAAGTGAATTAAAAAGAAAATAAATAAAATTGTGAAAAATGGAAACGTACAAAAAACCGACTTTCGCTTTCGGTTCGAACGGGAACAAAAAAAAAAAAAGAAAAAAATCGGCGCAAGAAAAAAAAAGTGATTACTCAATATCGTTAACGAGACTTATTATATATTTAACGCGTTTCGAACGACGTGTAATTTTCGCACACACATTTCGTTCGAATCGTTTAAATGTTTCGTTAAAATTTCAAAAATCTCGTTTTCCCGTTCTTACGTATACTCCTGTATCTTTTTTCCTTTTTTAAACGCCAATTGTGTGTCTACAAACAGTTTTTTCACTGAACTTTAAACAATTTTAATCGTACGGACGGAGTGGCCTTTGTTTAAACGCCAAAATACTCAATTCCAATGTGCACAATTGTCGATTTTAAACTAAACAATTATCGCTCTTATAATTATTATACTCGAAAATACAAAAAAAAAAAAAAAAAAAAAAGAAAGAAACTAGTCTAATATCGATAATATATTTTTCATATCGACATTTTTATCGACGAATTGGAAATATTAAATAAATTTATTTTATAATCTGCGTGGATGATAATTCTAGATACGCCCATATGGAGATTAAATAAAAATCTCCGCGCATAAGTTATGATCTATATTTAGTCCCGTAAAAACTAGAGCCGTCAGTCGGTCACTGGACACGATGATGGTATGCTATATTATATATCGAACGATATTTGACATAACGAAAATGTAACGATAAAATCGTATTTTACAAATTATTTCTTCGTTATTATGACGTGTTACAAAAAAAAATTTCAACAAACCTTTAAAGATTCAACGAAAACGTTTTATTCGTTTCAATTCTCATTGAGTTTTGGAACAAATTCATGTATTTTTTTTTTTTTTTTACTTCCTGCCAATTAAATGCGATGTAATTTAAATACTACAATATTGGTAATTTTTCAATTTCACTTTGCCTAAACGTTATATTCAATATTTTATGACAAAATTTCAGTGGGCAATACGGTGAAAATTAACAATATTACCGATGAGAACTTGTATTTACATTTGAATTTACTAAACGACAATTATTATATTTGACACGGTAATAATGACCTAATATAATTGTTGTAATATATAAACAAGATATTCGACAATTAGGAATAGTGAAGTTTCGTTGGAAATTTCGCGTTCATTCGCGTATACGCGGTACTCGCACGAAATACTAATATTTATTATAAATATTTTATTCTGGAATCCGGTGATTTGACCTGTTTGATTGCCGCTTCGTATATATGTATATATATATAAAAAAAAAATGTTTATTTTATGTGTAGATTTTATAAATTACGTTTTACACGCTTAATTTTAACGTTATAAGAAACTATTAATATTTAATTGAAATTATTAAAATAATTGAATATAATCATTGGACTCCCTTCTCTTTGGAAAATTCTCGTTTCGCTACTGATGAATATATATTTGTGTGTATGTGTGTGTGTGTGTGTGTGTGTGTGTGTGTGTGTGTGTGTGTGTGTGTATGTGTGCATATCGAATCACGTTGAGGACATTTCATTATTCATATTTAATTAATTATTTCTCACGGCTGACGCGTGTATAATGTACGCGATTTAAAAATGTATAGAAATCTACAGCGAGGCAATCATTACAATGCGTATATAAAGTGTATGTCCCTTAGAATTTCGTAAAATAAACCTCTTCCTTAGGTGAGAGGAAAGAGAAATGATTTATATATAGATTATATCCAACACGATTAGTTTCCACTCGTATTATATTATAAAGCATTAATTCGAAAACACATTTGAAAATGTATTGGATTTCGTTTTGCCCGCAATACACGTGATGCGTGTAATTTATTTTCTTTTTTTTGAAAACTCTCGCCGAATCACGGAGATGACAACGAGGTATATAATGATTAATATTGGTATTCAGATAAGTTATTCTGACTATTGCCTATTGGTATATATGCGTAATAATATGTGAATAGACGTGTCAATTTAAACTCGGGTGTGTATATTATATATTATGAAAGTCGAATATGATAAAGCGTTATAATCAAAAAGTGTTTATTCTATATGCGATGCGCGTTAAATTGAAATTTTACTCGTACGGATTATAAGTGGTTTTTTTTTTGTAATTTTTGGATGGTATTGATAAGACAACCTTTTGAATACCATTGAATATTATCCGGCTAAAAAACGCGTTTTTATCGAATAATATAGAGAAAAATTATGACGCGCCCATCGTTAGAGGATTAAGTATTTTGGTTTCTATTTTATTTCGGGCGTCGTATATATATTTTGTTCAACTATACAATTATGTTTCGAATAAATTTGAAGCAAAGTTAAATTAAAAGTTTTTTTCCCGAGTATACGTTGAAATTGTTTTCAACTAAGAGTCGATGAGAATAGCCGTGCGCTTTAAGTTTCACTCTTATAAGTTACGGAAAACAAGTTTCCGATATAAATAAACTCTAAAAATAACTAAATATTTTATATGTATATAGGCGTACTCGCCTAAGTTTTTGACTTAATGAAACGTAAATCCATCGCGTTGATACCGTGTATTGGACGCTTTAAAACTTTGTCTATAGCAATCGTTCAGAATTTTATATTATAATATTATATATATATAGTGACTCGATTTAATTAAAAGACAAAAAGCAATTATAATTTAATTTTAATAGATTCCTTTATCATATGTACATAAAAATACGTATAATAAATTATGGCACACGTTCGACACGGCGTATTTAACGAACAGTCGTTCAATATTACGCACATTTCGCTAGTAAAAATGTTCAAATTATATATTATTATATTAAATCGCCTTTTACGACTTACAAACGTAAATAATATCATATGTCGGTAAATCGAATTCTCAAGAGTTTTTTTCATCCTAGAGAGGTGCAATATGACGCACTTTAAAGTATTTGAAAGGTGTATTATTACGTATTTGAAAAATATTTAAAAATATTTTTAACATATATAGTTCGTTGTAGTTGCCAGTAAATTGAACGCTTTTCGAGATGAATATTTTTATTAACTTCTGAAAAAGGGATAAAAGAAGAAAAAAAGCTTCCTACAGATCGGATTTCTTTGAATAGATTACATGTAGGAAGTCGTACAATATTTTTTTTCCCGAGTACTAAATAACGTTAATACTTTATATGCGTATACGTAAGTATATAAGTCTGTGGCTGGAGATGAAAACAAAAAACAAATGTATTACGACGACGAAAAACGAATGAGAGAGGGAAAGAATGAAAAAATATATATAAAAAAAAATTGAAAAACACACCGTTATACATAATATATACATTCATGCTTATGTGCCTGCCCCCACTGGGATACTTTTATTCGTCCGGGACTGAGATTTTTCGTGCGTTTGTTTTATTCGAACGTTTACTTTTTATTCTTTTTTTTTCTTCTAATTTTATTTCCATACATTTCCGGTATTCGAGTCTGAAAAGCTCGAACGAATATGTTGCGACGAACCCGCGTCAGAATGTTATAGTTTTTAACCGTTCATCCCATAATATGGAGATTTTTCGTGGTCCCTATTGGTTCCTTACGATTTCCATACACAGTGCACGCAGAAATATAATAAAATATAATCAATAAAAAAATAAACGAAATTCTGGAACATTTATGGAATACGCTTTTAGTAGTTTTCAACAATACCTATACATATATATATATATAAGGTTCACGGAATTTTCGTTACTACGAAAACAAATATTCGGTATTTGCAAAAACGGGCGAGTTAATGAAAAAAATTAATTGAAATAAGTCGAGTTAAATTAACGTTACATCCCATATATAACAAAAAAAAAAAAACTACTCGAAGTTAACGTTCAAATGAAATAAGATAAAACTTAACTCGGTTAAAAAAAAAAAAAATATTAAAATTAGGAATCATAGTCATGGACTCGATCCAAAATGGACTACCGGCGGTATAATACGTCCATATGGGGTTACTCAAATCTAATGTATACAAATTTAAAACGTTTTTTATTACTACGTTTAAAAAAAAAAAAAAAATCAACTACAATTAATACCACCATCACTTTTCGTTATTCAAATACGATAGATTACTCAATCAGCGTTGCGCATATTGTTTTGTAAGGCGTTCTCTTGCGTTCTGCACTCCACATTATAATATATATATTTTTTTTTAACGGTTTACTTATTGTGCACGGATATTCGTTCGTGTGTGTTGGGGAGGAGTGACTCGAAATTTCTACATTTTTCTAAGCAATCTACTATGTTTCATTGCCTATCAGATATACTGGTGGGACTTGAGTCCGTCTACGTACGTCATATTATAATACGCGGTTTTTATGATTTGGAAATCTCAAAGAAAATTCCGCGCGTATTCCTACCGAACCCGCAGTAATGTCGTTACTGTACAAATAATAATAATAATAATAAATATTAAACAATAATGATAAAAAAAAAAAGGTAAAAAAGCGAAAACAGTTCGACGAACTCGCGTGAAATATTACAACACCGCCGCCGTCGTCGTCGTCACCACCGCGGCTAAAAAGAATTTTATTGATCAGGAACGGCGGCGAGGCGACACGCGACGGCGTGCAACGTTTTTCTATTAGTTTTATATTAATATAATATTAATATAAATATTTATATTGATATATTGTTTTGTACATAAACTGTTGAGCGTCGGTCGCGTGCAACGTATATACGCCCGTGTATTCGTATCTTAACATGCGGATCTCGACACAGGGTTTTCGACATTTCAGTGTCGTAAAGTACGAATGACAAAGTAAATAATTACTTCGGAATCGGATTTATATTGCTAGACTACCAATTTATTATGTATTACGCATTATGGTTATATTGCGTTTCACGTACGCGCGTTGTCGTGAGACGTAAACGGAGCGTCACGCGGGTACCTCGAAAACTTTCGATGTCATTGTTGTTTTCTTTTTTTTTATAAATATAAATAAAAAATTAATTTCATTTGTTATCGATAAAAAATAAAAATCAACGATCATTCTATAATTTTTTTATTATAATATTAGAATTATCGAACACCTAAACTGCAAGACGAAAGATCGATTTGAAAGTAACTGGACTTTTCCCTACTCGAAACGTTTTTCCTTTTAACGAGATTCCATCAAACAGCGAAAACTGTTCACAATGAAACGATTATTATATTTAATTATTCGATATTGTACGTAATATTTGTAGATAAAGCGTGCGTTTTAATTCCGGTTCGCTTGATATGAATTCCGAAAAACTAACTTGCCGCAATTTAGTCGAAAAAGCATTCGGAAAAAATATCAATAATAATTAAACCATTCATTTCGGTTCTTTTACGAAACACTTATTTTATCAATGATAATTGTCAGAATGAAAAAGTACGTGAGTAACGAGCGTTTATACGTATAAGCGTACACATGATTTATTGTAGTGTTTACGATAAAACGCATTCAGACGTGGTTTATCGGGAAAAAAAAATAATAGTAAACAACTCAATAGTGTACGTATTCGGTTATTTACTTATTCAAGTTATTGTGATAACTTGCAAAAACAGAATTTAAAACAAAAAAAAGAAACAGAATTTAAAAAGTGAATGTCACTTGAGCGAATTACTCGGACAAAGGTTTTAGAGTGTATTGTTATCACTAAAAATTCGAAAGCAATCGTTGCGTTCGATAAAACGATTCTGAGCCGGGACTCCGATCCGATTGCACTCTGTCGAAAATCTTGAAATGATCATAAAAAGAAATCGTGACTAGACGATTTTCAATTTCTTTTTTATTACACACACACACACACGTGTAACACTGTGTATTATCAATAAAACGACAAAATAATTTTTTTTTTTTGATCCAAATACTACGAGAACATTGATTTACGGAATGACGTATATTTTAAATTCCCGGAACAGTTCGATTTTATTGCGCGGATCGGGAAAAAAATTACTTTGCGTCCTAAAAATAGAACAAACTGTTTTATTACGTTTAATAAACCGTTCATTGGTTTATTCGATAAATTCAGTTTACGTTTCGTTTTCTGAGGTTCGAATCGCGTTTTTACCGTTTTACGTAATTTTTTACTCATACGCTTTCGGGCGCTTTTGACAAAAACCGAAAAGTGACCACCTCTCTGTGAAGTAGATGCAATTCATTAACGGAAAAAATAGTAAAGATCGGTACGCGGTTTTTGCTAAAATATTCGAGTACAAACATAAACCCCCCCCCCCGCAAAATACGTATTGATGACTGTTTTATATTCGATTAATGGATATTGTAATCACTCTGTACGACATCAGTATTACTGAAATCTAGTAAATCATTTGGGACGATTTTCGTGGAGTATTCCCAGGGTTTAAAAGCGGTCGGGAGTTTAACTCGTTCTCCTCATCACTGACGTCGTACGTAACGTTTTACATTGTTGTATTGCGAACGAAAATATTCTCTTTCGAAATATTAAATGTCTATGTAGGAAAAATATATTTCGAATACGTCAATTTTCGAAGGTTAAACGTGGCGTGAGCACGGTTAAAAAAAAAAAAAATCACTCTGCATACACATTTTACAAAATAAAATATATGTGTGTGTGGGACTTTTAAAACCCCGAGAAAAATTTCTTTTCAGCCTTCAGTGTTCCCAAAACATTATCGTCATGATGCGAAATACACATTATTCCGTCGAATAGAACACTCCAATAGAAAGGACTATAAGAGTCCCTTCCCCTCCGTAGCCCGTTCAAACGCGCGTATAAATAAAAATTCGCGGACGAAACGTTTGGGAAACGAGAACGGCGATTGGGGGGGGGGGACTCGTCGTGGCTTATTTTACCTGTGGGGTGTATGCACGCCGCGACGACCGACACGACCGGGTGCCCCGCCACGGTTTTTGTTCTCGACGTCTAGCAGCGCGTGCTGCGGCGATTCCCGTGAGCCGTCGAGACGACCGCTGTGTGTACCTAACCCCAGTCTCGTACGAACGTCTCGTCACGCGCGTAACGGTACGCCTGCGTGCGTGTAAGGGCTCTTCCGCCGGACCGGCCGCCACACTTTCCCATTCGCCGCGACGACAATATTCATTATTATGAAATGCTCTCGGCCAACGGATTCACGTCATTCATCACCGCACTGATATGTACCCTGTCCTGTATAGCCGACGCCGGTAAGTCGTGTGTGTACGGTACACGCGTCATTGCAGTTTTGTTGTGAGCGCGCGGGCGATTTATTACGGAAGAGGAAAAACACACTTAAACGATCACTTGTTTTAAAAGAGAAAACTAACCACCTGTTAAAATACGCGTATTCAATAAAACGTTTCCCCACACACGCGCGCGCGAGATTTTCGTCTAAAAGCAAATTCGTGCACAATCGTCTATTACGGTCGGACGAGAAAAATCGTTTTTATACGGTTAATTCGCCGGGAATTCGTAACGTTTATGATTGAAAAAACCAAAAAAAAAACAATTCGAACAAATCTCCTCCAGTAATTATTAACACCGTTGCTCTTATTTTCTTACAAATTTTTTTCCTTTTCTTTGTCTAAAAAAAAAAAAAAAGAAAAGAAATTGATAATATTTGTTTGAATAACGGCTGAGATTTGTCAAAAAAAAAAAAAATAATAATAATAAAATCGTAACACGTATAATATGTA
The DNA here is from genome assembly GCA_032441825.1 of Chaetogeoica ovagalla. NCBI lineage: Eukaryota > Metazoa > Arthropoda > Insecta > Hemiptera > Aphididae > Chaetogeoica > Chaetogeoica ovagalla. Next base: position 10,764,035 of record CM063729.1, read on the forward strand.
CGCGTCACCACAACAAACGCAGAAATATTTTTTTAAAAACGAAATTGTATCTAAAATCGAAATTAAATATTTCCGAAACAAAATTTTAAAGACTACGAATAATATCGATTATTTATAAGTATATAACTTAAAAAAAAAAAAACGAAAAGAAAAAATATAATATATAACGCGCGTCTGTATATACACGGAACAGTCGATAAGACGATTGATTTAGTAATTTTCGTGAGCAATTCTTTCCGTATTATTAAGTACACCGCGTTTTTTCTTTTTTTTCTTTTTTTACCGATAACTACGCTCAATATATTATAAATTATGTTTACAAAAAAAGAGAAAATATTTATTTTTTTTTGTTTTATAAAATAACATTCAAAACGAAATAAAATTTTTACACTCGGGTTTGTGATTTCGTTAAACGAATTTCTATAATACATTTTACATAATCGTTAGAAAATAAAATAAATAAATAACACACACGCAAGTCCCGAAGACCTAATTATATTATTATATGCACCAGACACGGAACTTTTCTGTTTTGCATAGTCGAAGGGTAAAACGTTACGTGCTTACGACTTACTATTGCGGCGGATGAAATGTAAAATTGTTTTTTTTTTTTTGAAGGAATTTAAAATACGAGCGATGTCGCCCCGAATACGAAATTAAATTTGTTATATATTTTCAACGGCGATATTGAAAAAACGGAAATATTAAACCCGTTATTTTATCATTTTCAACCGTTTTTCCACGATAATCGATAAAATATTGAATTTTCAATAATAATAATAATAATAATAATGATTATAATAATAAAAGTAGTTAATAATCATATTTTCACACGCGGTATTGCGATAAATATTTTCTATACGAACGTTTTTACACATTTTTTTAAAAAAAAAAAAAAAATGGTCAATACACCGCAAGTTTTTATTGTTATTTCATGTATAACCTTAGTTTTATTATAATATTATTTATATTATAATAAAACTAGGGTTATCAAATTACAATAGATTTCTCGTAATTTGGATAATCAATCTATCCACTTCGCTACTAAGTTTACGTTTTTATTTTGTAATCAGAGACGAGGCCTCGATTGGCATTGATCTCGTATCCGACTTATTTGGAAGTGAAAAGTGGAAAGTGCCTTTTAATTTTTGTTTTTCGTTCAAAACAACAAAACGCGTCGTATTTTTTTTTTTTACGATTATTTGGCAATTATTTATTATATTTTTGCTCGGAAATAACACGGATTTTACAATTTTGTTCGGTGAATAACGCGCAAACGGAAATTCTAAAAAAAAAAAAAACCACGAGATTTAATAATTCTTATATTGCGTGGTAACGATTTCGATTATTATGTCACGAATTAAATGACATTATACTCATAAAGTGACGAACCAAAAGAAGAAAAAGACATTTATTATTATTATTTATTGTCGTTTATTACACAAAAGAAAGTCGTTGGAAAGAGAGTGTTCAGCTCTTCTGTTTTTTTTTTATCGCGTTTGTCATTAACACTGGCGTACAATCACAAAAACTTGTAAAGCAGCTTATTGTAACGCTACAGAGCCAAGCCGCGATTTTCCAATAGTAGTAACGTCCTGCGTGTTTTGACGCCGGTTATACAGTAACATAATACAATACGCGTTTATGATATTTTCTTTTTTTACGATATCCTATTACACGCGTTTTTAGATATAAAATATATATACATATATTCGTTTCAAAATACCGAAATTTTATTTTGCATATTTTGGTATTTCTTTTCTGTTTTAAGCATACATGTTCGATACGGGAAAATGTCAAGAAAAAGTTCCGTCGTTTTATATTTTAAATAAATTATCGTTTATATATATAATAATAATAATAATAATAATAATAATATAAAAAAAAAACCTCGCTATTATAATAATAATAATCTGTTGAAAATTCAATACAAACTCACTAGAGTTTAAATAATTCAATTATATCGTAATATTCGTGTACGCGTACACTAGGCATCGTATTTCATCATAACTGTTAATTAATATAACGATTATGAATTGTAATTATTATTTTTAATTACGCGTAGTTTAACGAAGTCGCATAAATGTTGTAACGTTATAGATACCGACACGTTTTATACGAGGGTGGACCGAAGAGAAAAGGGAATTTTTCGTTTGTTTTCCTGACGGGTTGTATAGACAAGAAGTACCGTAGTATTATTAATAATTTTAAACAAGTATTGCTGATTTGTACCTTGATCACCACTGAATCATCGCTGTCACAATTGCTGTAGATTGTACGCAATCACTATAGTTTTTTTTTGAGTGACGCTAAACTTTTATTACTCCTGTTGAAGAAAACTACAACGGAAACGGAAGTAATGCACCGAGAAGCTCATGACGAACATTCCAAGAGTAAGCGCCGAGCGTTCACGAGTTGTTTTCTCGTTTTCAAAATGACGGATTTTCACTCGGAATTCATCACCGCGCTTAGATCGACGACGGACGAGCGGTAACAGATGAAAACATATGGAAAATTCACGGAGTGCTCAACGCAGGTCGACGGAAGACTTATCGACGAAGTATAATAACCGCAATGCTTTGGAATGCTCTGCACCAACGTCCAACGCATTTTCATCCGAAAATCACCAAAATGCGATTTTATAACAGGAGAGAGACGTGCCTTGTGACCGACGTTCGACAAAATTCAACGGCGAAACCGTGTGCCTGGAGTTGAAAAATTCCCTAATCCGCCTGTGTCCCCGTGAATCGTTACACGCGAACTTCCGTAACGCGGAAGAGTTGAAGCGAAAAAATACACACTGTAAAGAGCGCGCCAAGGGGAGAAGAATTTTAGAAATGGACTTTTACAAACGGAAAGAAAAACGTTGAGAGGACCAATGCAACTCGAAGGGAATCGATGTGATATTTTATATTTTATTGAATACTCGATTTTTAAAAACGAAATTTCCGCGCCCGTCCGTGTATATAAATAGCGAAAAAGTTCGATTTTACCAACAAAACAACAAAAAAAAAAAAATCCATCGCGGCTTTCAACCCGACGCGCAAAGTACAAATATTATATTTGGTTTGGAAATACGCGTTTGAAAAAATAATATTTATTTTGTTGGCCACGCGGCGTAAATATGTGTTTGTATTTCGACCGCGTTTACTTCGTGTATTGTCGCGTGCACCGCGAGTCCCGGAACAATTATCGTTTATAATTTGAAAACAAACTCGAGTGTATAATAATATAATCGTATAAGTACAGCAAAAGTGATCCAACGCAATTCGTGTGTGTACGCGTGTATAAATAATAATAATAATAATAATAATAATACGATTATATTAAATAAACGGAGGAAAAAAAATGAAAAATGTTTGAGGAATTATCGTTATTCGCGATGTAGATATAGGGGAAAAACGGACATTTCTCTAGTGGAGAGAGAGAGAGAGAGAGAGAGAGAGTTTAAAATATATATATAATTATAGCGTTAATTTTTTTTTTTTTTAAATAAATTATTAATCATAACATAATGATATCCTAACGGGAACGAAGGAAAATTTCGGTAGTCTAAATTGTGTTTCACCGTACATAGGCGACGTGTCGGTAAATAAAATTGAAAATATAATTTAATAGCGTTCGACAACACATTATTGCGCTGATAGCAATGCGTGTACACCGAATTTCATTGGTCGATAAAGGAGGACTTTATTATTCGTAAATAATAAAATGTATTTGGAAATCCTGTACTTGTCGATGAATCTCCGACCGATTGTTATTAGTTGATGAATTTTTATTTATTTTTTTGTTATATTTTTGCAAGAACTGATGTAAAGTATAATAAATAATTATAATAATACAGAATACCAAAATTAAAGTTTTAATAAAACAATTAAAACAAACCGTATCTCTTTAATAACGGAGTACAATGTCAAAAATTACAAACTCGATTCGTTTGAAAAACATTTTTGTTTGACGCTTGTTTAATTCTGATTCCGGAAATTTTCTCTTTCATACACTACTGTTTCTACCGCCCATTGAGAGCGATATGTACATATCACTTGAATCAATAACTTCTCTTGAATAACTCGTTTTTTTTTTAATGTTATAATAATAATAATAAAAAAAATAATAGACTATGTATGCACACAAATTATACGTGTGTGGAGTTAACAATCAAACTAATCCGTTTTATACAAAAAAAATATATTATTATTATATTAAAATTGCACACAAAGTCTCTACACAATAATATTATTACTAATAATTTCATTATATTAAATATAAGTATGCACGTCCAATAGATTTATTCGTTACACGTTAATTCTTGTTCGAATAGTAATTAATTCTGCACACGGGCAATTTTAAGTATTATTATACACATATGTATGTACAAAAGAAGTAGAAAAAAATTATAATTTTTCTTATTGTGCGTACGTATACAATAAAACGTTCCATACATGTATTATTATTATTATTATTATTATTATTATTATTATTATTATTATTATTATTATTATTATAAAAATACGAAATTATTATTATTACGAAAACCGCAGGTTTTTTTTTACACTCAAGTATTTATGACTTCTTTTCGCTGTGAATTGCGATATTTGTAAATATTAATAAATATGTTCGTATCAGATTGTATATATATATAAAATCACTATATAAACATTTGTATTTATGTAATATATTACCTACTGCAAACATGTACGTGAGTGTAAAAAAAAAAAAAAATTGTAAAACGATACGTTTTGCACGATCACGATATTATAGAAACTGCACCGGCACCTATATAAATATGTGTGTTATATTATAGAGAAGAGTATATTATATTATATTAACAGTGTAAATGGATTTTTTTTTCCTCTCTGCGATATTTTGAATACGTGAAAAAAAAACTCCTCTCTGTATTATTATGTACATCATGCAGCACGTAATATCGAGTTATTCAGGTATCTCTCAGTGTGTTATATATCGCCTATCAGATATACACTCGAGTATATAGTGTGCGCGAGATGAAATATCGCGTTTTTCTTTTTATCCGTAATGGATTTTTTTTCCCGGAATTTAAAATATTATTTCTACCTCGACACGTTAAATCACACGTACGTTTTCTGTATCATATGAATAATATTTAAAACGCCGTTTTAATAAACGCATTTACGGATGATCGAGAAAAAGAAATACAAAAATCCGAATAGAATAACGATCGGATAAAGATGTTCTCTTAAAAACCATTAACAACTAAAAACATATTGAGCGAGAGATGAAAGAAACGTTTAATGGAAATATAACATTATGTATTGCGTATTGAATACGGATGCCAAACGCGAATTCGGAACAACGTGGAAATTTAATTCCGGAGGAGAATGGAGAATATGATTGGAACAGAAGGGGAAAAAAACAAATAAATAAGTGTGTTGGATATAGTGAAAGATTAAAAACTTTGCTAGACAGTATAAAAAGAATAATACGTTGTTACGCCCAGAGACACACATGGCAAACTTCACGGCATCATATTGGAATGTATGATCGAAGAAAAAAAGAGGAAGACAAAGGCCACGAACGAATTTTATAAACGAAACAATAACGGACGCAGGAGTCGATTCGTACACAAGAAAAAAACAAATCAAATTCAAAAGATAAAAAACTCGGAGACATAATTTTGTGATTAATGCACGAATTAAAAATATATCTATACTTGAAAAAGAATCGTTTGGACAGACCTCTTGTAACTCACTATAATATTTGTAACACACTTCTATACTTAACTTTCCTTTATCGACGTTGAAAGATTTTTTTCGTTATTCTCTGCGAAACCATCATTGAACTTGAGAATGGTTTATGCGGTAAACGTCAAAAATATCGAGGTTTTCGAGATTTTTTTCTGATATTTATTCGACTTTATTGAATTAATTCTATTATGCGTAATTAAATACAGTTTCTCGAGAATTTCCTTAAATACCCGAGAAAATTATTGACACCTGCAGTTGGGTGGGTGTATCGTTCGACTTTGTCCGGTTGTCACAAGACAAATATTGTAAATTGAATTTTAAAATGTTTCTAGTCATAGACTCGTGTAAAATTAATCGCTATAATCGCGATTGATGTAATAATTTTCTCTCGTGTTCTTGACGATCCCCCCCCCCCCGTTATAAGACGAACGTTAACTACTATTCGAACAATATGATATGAGTACGAAATAGAAATACTTTTTTTTTTTAAATAATATAAAAACTATTATACGTTGAACATTATTATTAATTTATTTGGCGGCGAGCGCCGTAAAAAAAAAGCGGAATAAGACGAGGCAACGAATTTGGGAGAAGGATTTTGCGTAAATGTAAAATGTAAGAAAAGTGAAAGGAAAACAAATTCGAATGCTTTTTTTTTTTTAATTTGTCGGGCAAAACCGAGCCGGCTACGATAGCGTGTATATAAGATTTTTGTTTTTTTTTTTCTTCTTCAACATAGGAGTTATCGATTTTAAAAACGAGGTGCTCAGGTGCATATGCTCAAAACAATATTCTACAGTTCTCGTTCGTTCAACGACTATTCCCTTGCCGATTACGTTATTTCAAAAAATATTCATACGAATTTATTTACCAATAATTACATTAAAACCGCATAAGATTTACATTATTAAATCGCGATTAATAAATAATTACAATATTATAATAACGGTAAGAAGCTAATGCGCCATAGATGTTCTTTCGAATATTCGTATAAAAAGAAACGAGGAACATTTATAATAATAATAATAATAATAATAATAATAATAATAATAATAATTATAATATTTTCGAAAACGAATTTCGAATTTCGGGGGGGGGGGGCAAAAAAACAAACGTTCCATTTTGAAAACTTCCGAAATCGACGATGCCCGCGCGCAGTTTATTGAAATCGTATTACATCATCGCGTATTGTTTCAGATGCCAATATCGATTGCTTCAAGTGCGTTTCACTGGAATGGCAGAACCGTGCGTGCGACGATCCGTTCCACAATAATTTCAGCTCGGGCCTTTTAGAATCGCCGTGCATGGGCGGACGGAAGGGACGCAACGGTGTGTTTCCGGCTACCGCTTGCATTAAGCTCACCGGTTACTATCGTGAGTCTGGTTTTCTTCTTCTTCTTCTTTTTTATTATTATTATTATTATTATTTCTCATTGCGCACCGTTATCCCGTACGGATAATATTGATGTAATATTATTATATAAATATGTTAATACGAATTTCTTTTGAAAAACAAATAGACGAAAATGACGATTTACTGCGTTAGAGGTGCGTTATTCACCGTTAGCTAATACCAAGGCCGTATCTAGAAATTTTTTTCGGGGGGGGTCCAAAACATGTATATTATAATTTTATTGAATTTAGATTTTAATTTTTGATATTTGGTTAAAAATAAGACAGAAAAAGATTTAATCTCCTTTTATTAAAATATAATAAAATCAAATAAACAAAATTACTTTGACATCTTGTCACCTTACACTATACAAATATGAAGTATAAAATTAAGAAATAAAAAATTTTCGGGGGGGGTCCAGACACCCTGGACACCCCCCCAGATACGGCCTTGGCTAATACGATTCAACTAATACGTATTGTTATAATATTTCGAAAGATACGATTCTCAGTGACGCTATATAGTAATTTATCCGCGTCGTTTACGGGATAAATAAATTTCAAATATTATATTTCTAAGCTCAAGCGTTTTACGCTCTTAACATATGAAAATTCCCATGTCCGAAACGACGGTTACGTGTATCGAGAATTTTACTGAGGTTAGGGGAGCAGCTGGTTCTGTTATTTTTCAACTAATTGTCGGTGTCAATTTGACTATAGATACAATTTGTTACCGGAACACGTAAAACACGTCTATAGATCGTTTGAGCACTCCGCGAGTGTTTACGAAAAGGAGAAAAAAATCTAAAAAATTATAAACGAAAATTCCGGATAATCGATTAAAATCGTCGACTCCGATGCGATGTAAAATCCGTTTCGTTATGGTCCGTTAATACGTGTCGAAAAAAATAAATACGTTTGACGGCTTGAAGGGGAAGCGAGGAATATAATAGATCTTATTATATAATTTTCGTCGACATTCTACAGTATTATTATAATAAGCATTTTTTTTTTTTTTCAGAATCCACCGGACAACATGTCACGGTCAGAGGATGTGCATTGGATAGCGGCACGTTGACAACAGACACCGAAATCATTCGGATGTCGCACTGCGGTGGATTCTATTTCGACGACAAGTAAGTAATAAACGTGTATATACAATAATAATTATATATTTATCAACTATTTATGTAATTCTTCAAAAAAAAAAAAAAAATCTACTAAGAAAAAATCCCAGCGACACGTGTAATCGATGTTTCTTACGTGAAAACAAAAAAAAAAAAAAAAATTATATTTCAATTCTCTTCAGCACCGTATTATAAATATATATATATATATATAAACTTATAATATTTTCGAATTCGAAACGCGTAGAACGGTGGACGCGCGTAACGGCCTTTAGAAATACAAAAAATAAGCTGCTGTGTTGGAAATATCGTACGAGACTAATAGTGCGTATACTAAAAATATGAACGTTTTCACTTATTATATACGCGGCGTATTCGTACACGGATAAATGTATAAACATATAAATTATATTAAAGAATTTACGCGCCGAATGTAAAATAAATAAATAAACGTTGAACGGATACGTGCCGTTAAATAACTTATTACATGTATTATATATCGCGCTGGAAAACTCCTATAAAAATATTTATGATTCGCCGGGAATGGCGTTAAAATTATTTACTTACGATTGGCGCTTAGACGTAATTATATAATATATATATCGAATTACAAATCGTTTAAAATATATATCCGGAGACTCGAACGATAATATATAGATTTAAACGTTTTTAAGTGTATTCGAGAATAATAACTCGGGTCAGTCGAGAGTTTTTCTTTTGCATTTCAAAATATACAATATTGATGCTCCTACGATATTTTTCTACACTCATCGTGAGATTCGACTTGGACTTGTAACGGACTCGATTCAAATGTTATATTCATTATAGACACGAGGTGGTTTTTTTCTTATCATATCACGAACCAACTATCGTCATCTGCCGAGTTATTCAATAATAATAATAATAATAATTTTTTTTTTGTTTTTCATTCGTTATTTTTAGAGTATTTATGGACCGTTCTTATAACTGATATTTCCAACCCGTGTGCGTCAGAAAAATGTTAACTATTGATTTTTGAACGCAAGCTAACATTTTATTTTAAAATATTATTCCGTTTATCACATACAAATTTTGATCGTAGGAATTATATATCGGTTTTTTTCTCCTACGTCGTAGTTCAGTGGAAACTGCAGTAGTTATTACCCGTAGCCCATTATCACAACAATGAATCTGTATTGTACGAATGATATTAGTGGTTATAACTCCGCTGTTAAAATGTACATATTAATTTATAACTACCGGGCTTAAAATAGCGTTGATAAAACGTCTCCAAAAGTGTAAACAATGTTGAATGGAATTCTACAACATCTCTGCACTGCGTCGTGTCTACGAAATCAAATGATTGTTAACTAATGAAATTGGAATTAAAAAATCTATACGCGTGCGAATTCCCGTAGAAATATATATATATATATATGTACTTTAATAATTTATAATTAAAATCACGACAGTTGACGAGGGATAACTACTGATATAATTGTAGGTATAAATATTATAATTATGAAGGAATATATATATATATATATATATATATATAGAAATAAATGTGAAAAAACGTCAAAATAAAAATTATTCACATTTCCCGAGATATAAAACACTCTGTGTGTGACGCGGAGTTGAACGAAGCATTTTTTTTTCTCTCGTCGACAATAATGAAAATGTTGTCTAGCAAAAAAAAAAAAGAAAAAGAAAAAAGAAGAACGCCAACGCAGACGGTAAACGAAAACAACGATTTCGGCAATAATTTCTAAGACTCGTTGAAAATCGCATACAATATATTTACTCTGGACAAATATTGGATTGAAATGGGATCGTCTTCGTCCAACGACGCGTACACTCGTTTTATCTTAAATACAGATTTCGTTTTCTCCTCGTACACGGAATACGGTATAGAGTATCACATACATTGTACACGGTAAAAGTGGTTAAGAAGGACCGATGAAACTCTGATGAAGTGTAATCTAAACCGTATCGTGCTAATGTCGTACGATGGAAATTCGATTTGTACGGCGTTTTCATCACTGCGTTCTAAATAATCGAAACACCGTGTTGCGCGTTTAACATAAAAACACTTCTGTTTTGTACAATAAACGTGTGTGTGTGTGTATATATATTTTTACGCTACAAATCTTTTAAAAGTCGCGCGATTTCACAACAAATACATCTAAAAATCGTGCGAATTCTTACGGTAAAACGGCTTAACGCGTTTTTTTTTTTTGTTTTTCATAGTAATATACAGTTTCCATTCCAATGCGTCGTGCGTACGCGTGTGACGAAAACCAGCTATTATAAACGGTCGCAAACACCGTCGAACGACGACTATTATAATATTATAAAAACATAATAATATAATATATTCTCGTCTGTCATTCTTTCCTCGGTGTACTCGATCGATATATTATATACCGTGCGATTGCTCTTCTGAGTTTGCGCTTAAAATTATTACTAATGCACAGACGAACTTTCGACGACGACGACAATTTGAATTGTAAAAAACACATTAAAAATTAATCTTTATCGATCGAATCGAATACGTAGTGCGGAATAATATCGCGTACGGTATTCCGCGCCTTTCCGAAATATTACCTAACACATCGCTCTGCTCGATTACTTCGGAGGAGCCCCACCGCGAATTCAAATATATTTACAAAATAACGCGATACAGTGTGCGACTTTCAAACGCACCGGAACAGAAATATGAACGTCGTAATATTAAAAATAAATTTAAACATTTTGATTTGCCTAAAGTATTTCTAGTATTGTATGAATCGACTTCAAATTACGGCTTATTTACTTATACAACATTGAAATACGAATTTCGCGCGAACGTGTTTTCAGAGGTGAATGTTTTAAAAATCAAAATTACTTTCACATTTCATGAAATATACATTTCGAAACTCTTGGGGCTGTTTGTATTTGAAAAAAAACCTAATGTACTTAGTACGAACGACATAATTTACGTGTAGTCGAGAATTAAAAGGACCGTGTCTGTGTCGATACGAAAATATATTCTAATAATATTTATTTTTTCTTTAATTTTTCACGTGTATATTGGCGAGTCGTATCAGCGTATGAGTTTTACACAAATTAAAAAGGTTGTTTTTTATGTAAAATAACTTATTTAAAAATTAAGTCAGTAAATCTCATAGACATGTTATTTTTCTCTTTCGTTTACCTACAACTCATTTACAAAAAAAAATAAATAAAAAATATAACGTATTTTTAAAAATTATTACACGCAAACCAGCTCTCACAACTAGTCATGAACTGAGACCCATTGAACATTTTTATTTTCTACTCTCCCAGTGCGCATTTTTCTTTTCTCCGAAATATTGTTAAAAACGTTAGTTTTAGAACCCGAACGAAGCGAGATTTATATTGAATTATACGATGATGACGTGTGAACGTATTTATTGTTATTTTTTTTTCTTTAGACACTTTTTCGAGTAAAAACGACTATCGTGATACACGCGTACTATGTCGGATTGAAATATACAGTAATCCTTGTACACGCGCGGTACTGCGTATTTATTCAGTACGTTTATTTTCTCGATATTCCTCTCAATCGTTAAGTGTAACGGATAATCACGAAAAACGACCGAGTTTCGCGGGTGATTTTCTTCTCGTGTATTTTGTAAATAAGACATTTTCAAATAAATTAGCGTCAAAATCGTACTTTCTACGATGCCGCTACTGAAAACTGAGTTTTATTACGCTTTCGATACTATATATCAGATAATATCTAAACTTTATAGTTTTTAAATTATAAATAGTTGTAACGTGTTCGCATTGGTTCCGTTTGTAATCGCCCGATAATAATTATTACAAACTAACTATATTCGCTTATATAATCGTTTATCAAATCCAGTATTATTATTATTATTATTATTATTAATAATGATTGTTATCGTTGTTTCCAAATTCGAAGTATGTATACCGATAATGCGAACCCATACATCCGTTTGAATCGAAATCCGAAGCTTTGCAACGACGAATATCGAAATATATTAATTCAAAATATAAGATTAAATTTATTTATTTCAAAATAACGATCCGAGGAGCAATTAATACTTAAAACCATATAATGAATATAATACAAACAATAACAGATTAACGTTATAATACGAATCATAATAAACGAGTTACACAAAATAAAAGGAAAAATAATTAAATATCGACAAAGTACTATTTATATATATATATATTTATACGCCCCAAAATGGTTTCAGTACAGTGAATATTAAAACACTTGCCATAAATATGAGAAAGTGAGAGAAAAAATTAAAACTAAATACATGTAACAACATATTATGATAAACATTTATATGGTATTAATAACAACGACGATTTCGACCTGGATGAATCGTCGTTGAAAAACATCAGAAAAAAAAAAATGTTTTGTTAATTGAATTAGCTGTATTAATTAAATAGTATTAATAGTATTTTTAATTGAACGGACGTTTCGCGCTAACGTTCAATAGATAACGTACTTCGTCATCCGCCAACTTAATAAATCGTCATCGCCTGCAGGACACCCGATGATTTCAAGAGTGGCGAGTGAGATACTTACATGCCGCCGTCCGTACAACGGTAAAAATCACTAAACACTTTCGCGCCCGCGCTTTACGCGACACAGAAACACGATTAGAAAAACGTGAGAAGTCACACGATGTAACACATATCGATATTTCAAATAGTAGTTAATACTTTGACTTGAAATCGAATGAGTCGTACAAACGAGCGCAGAAACGTTATTAGGAGAGAAATGCGTAACAATAATAATAATAATAATAATAATAAATTGGCTTAATAATTGTGGACAAAAGATTCGGCGCCAGAATCACGCGTTAAACTATTACGAACGTTTCATGGCGAGCTACAGTACATACTGGCCGGAACGATTGTTTCGAGAACGGGGGAAAAAAAAAGAGAAACGATCAAAAAGCCCTATCATCTTAAAGATCTACAAAAATACGAAGGTCGGCTGACGCCTCTTTTCGTGTAACTTTAAAACTAATTCATATAGATCAACGAAATAAAAACGCGCGTGTACAGCGAACGATTATTATTATTATTATGACTTCCCCCGTTGCGTTTGTGACAACGCGTAACAAGTTTTCGCAATGCGGTCCGAAATGAAATCGTTCGTCTCGAGCGACAAATCACCGTTCGACCGCCGGCAACGTTCTCGTCACGACAATCGAACTGTATACTTTTAAGACGTTCTTTTTGCTTGGGAATCGACAAAAGAACAAAAAAAAAAATATCACACGGTGCTCTAAATGCGGTGTGCGGGCGGGCGTTCCGGGGACTGGGATACGGAAAGCTGCAGTCGATGGCGAACGTACGACTGCCGCCGTTCCATTTCTTCATAGAAATCTAACATCGGCTGTTAAACGCTCCCGCATAAATGGGACAGTCTCGTGGGAAATGTTATAAAACGGTCATTATAAGAGAGAGAGAGAGAGACGTTATAACAATATTATCGCCGTTATTATTATCGTAACCCAGTCTCCGTGCCTATAGCCATAACGTCACGGCGCAACAGCGGTTTGTTGTTACATTTCAACTGCGATTTAACCGTGTGTGTGTTGATTTTCAGATACGTCGAGGGCTGTTTGCAGAGTTGCGACGACGCGGACGGGTGCAATCCGGGATCGCCGCCCGCGTCCTCGAACGTCACGCTGTTGACGGCGATGGTCGTGATGCCGCTGCTAATCGTCGTCGGCCTCGTGCCCCGTCGATGGGGAGTCGACGTTTAATACACGTGTTAAACGGCCTCGTTCGCGTACAATTCGTATAAAAACGAAAATGAGTTCGCGCGAGACCACCACCACCAATCGACGTGATCGTGTTCAACGTGTGTGTGTGTGTGTGTGTATCAGTGGTCCACGTCGTCGTTTCCTTCTACCCATCCATCGCCATCCGAAAACGCGTTAACGACTTACGGACGATCGATCGAACTCGCGTTGTGTAACACCACTGCACGCCTCGTCTCGATCAAATAATGTTATCGCGTCGTAACCGCTTATACCGAAATCGTTTCGCAATAAACGGTCGGTCTTTCTTTTCTATTCACTCTCTCTCTCTCTTTTTACGCTCGGCGCGGAAATTAAGAAAAAAATCCCGTCGAGATGACACACCACCATCCCATCCGCCCGCGGGTTTCCGCATCGAAATGACCGTTTCGCGCGTGTGTAAAACGACAACTCTGGAAGTCGTACATGGAATTTTCGTACACAAAATAAATTACGATAGGTATTACGGCTGTACGACATAACGTAGCCGGTTTTCGAGTATCGTGACTTTTTGAAAATTATAGGTTTAGACAAAAAAAAAAAAAAAAAAAACACGGCTCCGTTTTTTATCCGTACAGATAATATACATTTTGCGCGGAAAATTCGATGTCTTTATAGCGCATTCTTTCGCTCCGTCTCAAACCGTTTTATCCGTGAACATTTAAATTTTCCGTATTTTCGCGGTTCCGACGCACCCCTCTAACAGCGCGTTCTCTCGGCCGTTGCGCCGATTCCGTTTGCGCCGTCTCCTCTTGTGACCACAATTTTTCCCCCTGAAACGGTCAATAGGAATTTTTTTTTTTTCACCACGTGACGGACGTCCTTCGTTTTTACAAACGTTAAGTAGGTACTCGTTTAATTTATTAAAGCTAAATCCAAATACCCAAGTACTAGATTACATTTATTGAATTCAACATTTTCGAGTTATTTTTATAAAATCGTATTTTACTATTACATTATTACAAAACGAAGCCGAATAATAAAAAAAAAAAAATATATATATATGTATAATCATTAACGTAATGTAAAATTTCTATTTATTATTACATACATATATATATATACTATGCAGAGAGTCCGTGTTTAGTGTCACGCGATTTTTTTTTCTTTTTTATGACATTTACACATATAACGGCAACATAAATTATTAACAATTTACCGACTACCTTAGCGATCTGTAAAATGTTTTATGTCAGTTTTGTAATGGTGTCCTATCGACGTATCGTTTAAAAAAAAAATTAAAAAATATTTCACAAAATGGACGATTTGTGATTGACCGCGGTCGCCGTTTCACGAAAATAAAATCGTGTTGTTAACTCGACGAAACTGTATTTATTTATTTTTTAATTTTCATTTCACAAAGTGTAAAAAATCCATTTCTATTTCATGACGATAATAATAATGATGATGATGAAAATTTTTATGACGATGATGATGATGCGAAAAGAACGATTACAGTAAGTGGCTACGACGGTGTAGTGTACACTCGAATGAATTATTTATTCTATCGTACAAATGTCGCGATCGCGATTCTTTATTTATTTTTTTATTTTTTATCATTCGCGCGTAATCTTTTACCATATTTGTTTAATCCTTTTAACCTCATTGTCCTCGTCCGTATATTTATAGTTGTTTTCTTGTCTGCAGCATCCTAGAGACAACCGATGGCGTGTCAGTGTGGCGACGCCATCATTATGTATCATCGCCATATACACCTAATTACTTTATTATTATTATTATTATTTTATTATTATTATTATTATTATTATTATTATTATTATTATTATTATTATTATTATTATTATTATTATTATTATTATTGTTGTTGTTGTACGTCTGTAATTATTACGCGTAGTTTTATTGTAACGCGTGACATATCCCGGCTGAACATATCTCTTGTATTTAACAAACCGTATTGTATAATTATACATTATTATCATAATCATTGTCATCATCATTATTGACGTACTATATTATACAATATACATTTTATACAATGTATATCCGCATTATACAATACATTATATTATTGTGACAAAAGACTATATATGTGTGTATACTTACCTATACGTGTATTAGCCTACATATTATTACGATATAATTATAAACAATTTTTTAATCGAATAATGTCGTTTTTTATTCCTTGAATAATTGACGATCGCTCGCCGTCTATGTGTATAAATGTGTGTATACGTAATATGTCCACGCCCGAGTTTTGACATCGCGCCATAATGACATGAAAATATAAAATATACTTATTTTATAATTAATTAATTCAAAATGTATGTTTTGTTAGATCTTTTTACACAAAACGCATTTTTCACTACATGAAAATACAAAAAAAAAAAAATAATAAAAATATCATTTGAATCTAAAGAAATTATTATATTTAAATACTATGTAGTTTTATTATTAATAATATTTGTAAATACATTCAAAAATAAATAAGAAAAGTTATAATAATTATGCGTTCATGTTTTTCGATAAATTTTTTCCCTTAAAACAAAATCCCCCCTCGAAGTATTTATAAATACGCGTATGAATTTCGACATTTTTAAATTTCTTATTACTTACATGGAAAAAAGATATTGGAACTTAACAACGAATATTTATTGGTTTTACGATGTATTTTTTTACGCGATTCATATTGGAATACAAAAATTTAATTAGAACGAACATTGTAACAAAAATAATTGAAAACCAATAATAAGTTTTCCTCGTTGAATCAACTAGTTTTGGGCGATTGTTTTAATAAAGTGATTCGACGTTCATAATGTGGTGGCTGCAGTAGCATTTATTAGTTTTCGATAGAAACGATCGTTTTTCGTTCACAGACAGATTGAAAATGGTTTCGCATAATACTTTGAACTTTTTTCAGTCAAAACAATATTTGTATGTTCTCTCGACACACGCGTGCGTGTTCAAATGAAATTTGTTCGGGTTTTCATTTATTTTATTTTTTTTCGTTCAAAATGAACGATTCGCATTTAGTTTTTATTTTCATTAGCTGACAAAACGATAACCGTCGCGTTTATAACCACGGAGGATGCAAAAAAAAAATAATAATAATTTGTTCCAGGTTTCTATAAACGAATGTATAACGTATCCCCAGACTCGGGTGAAATACTTCATAAAAGGGAATTTCATTACATGTTCCGAATATTTTCGTAAAAAAAAAAAAAAAAACATATTGCGTATTCGAATGCGTTGTGATAAAATAGTATTCCGTAAGTGTTTCGAAACACCGCAATAATATAATAATAATAATAATAATAATAATAATAATAATAATAATAATAATTACACGCTGACAAATTCCATAGGACTGTACAACGTCATGCTGTATACGATTACGGTGTAAATTAGTGTATTCAATGGCGTTATCGTACAGAACACTTTTAAAGAAAGTAATTTGATTTGCTGTAGACCGAATTCGTACTGTTTTTATTATATGTGCCCGTTCGCATTGTGCATCGATAATATAACGTGCCCGTTGACGACGCGCTTAAGTCCACGTGGTTATTTCGGTTTTTTCAGCCGATTGGCGAGCGTTCGGAATGACTCGCGAAATAAATATAAAAACGAAGAGAGAAGTATGAAAACGAAAATAATCCTCGCCGGTGACGGACGGGCGGGCGAGCGGGCGGACGCGGAACGCCGTCGTCGTTTTATTACGTTACGACGCGTAAATTGGTGTAAACAGTCCGAGGAACACGCTTAAGAAGGAAGGAGGGGGAAACGTTTTGAAGCTAAAACCACCTATCCACCGCCGTGCCGCATTTTTTTTTTTTTTTTTTTTTATAAACTTATTTAATATTCTCGATTTGTTACGAATATTATATTACGATGCGTTTCCCCCCCCCCCCCCGAATCCGATTATTATACGATTACGATATTTATAATATATCGTTAAAAACGACTGGCTGTCGCGTTTGCTTAACGTCGAACCGGAAAATTCTCAAGTTAGTTTAACCGTTTTTTAATACGTTTCTTTACACGTATGTACACCATAATCGTGTATAAATTATAACGTTATACCGTAATGAATTTTTAAGTACTCTCGTGTGTAGAGGGATGCGATACGGATTGCGTGAAGTCTTACCTTATTGTGCGTGCGATCGCGCAGAACGACGAGAAACACGATTTCGCTGTTCGAAGGCGCGCGAAATCTAAAAGCGACGTTGCTGCCAAATTCATCGCAATTATATTATAAACATCGTAACAACGTTTTAATTTTTGTTCGGTAAATTTACAATCGGAAAAAGTGAAAACCGTTTCCTCCGTCTGACGTTTAACCACATAATATCAAGCCCGCCGTCTGATCGATCGTGCCCGCCGTGCCCGTTCACAACTGTTGTTATTTGTATCGTTTCATCTTTCCGAACTAAACACGGCGAATTTCCTTTTTCCATTTTACGAAATCAATAATTTTACGAGTGTCATTATTATTATTATCATCATCGGCGAACACTGCGGACGCGAATAACTGCTACGAAACGAACGCGACTGACAGAAGAGGTATAATAATATTACGTATAGGTCACACGAGTACACGATTATAGTAGTAATTCGTACTTACGTGGGAATTTTCAACAACAACAAAAACAAAAAAAAAAAATTCCGATTCAATATAAAAGCAGCTGTTTATCGGCAATAATAAATAAACGTTACAATACTGTTGGTTATAATGTTTACGTTTATACGGGTTACGAGAAGCCGCGGGGGACGGCAACGTTGCGTAAATAAATACAAAATATTAATTTTATAATCAATATATAATAATATATAGTGTGTCCGTTTTTTTTTTTAATAAAATTAATTATATATTTTTCGTCAGTATAGTTTACGTTTCAGGAAACATAATAAACTAAAAGTTTTTAACAGTTTTTAAACGTTATTTCATTGTTTTCCCATTACACGAATCTGACTCGAGTACAACAATTTTCTTTCCGCATACGTATTCCAATAACAATACATTGGAGCTGCAATAATTTCTCGCGACTCGTGGCGAATAACGGAAAACGTTATTCCATTATTGAATTCGCTGGAATTCATTTCTCATGCGTATCAAACGTTGAGGGCACGCACATTTTGGCCCGGGTTCTCTATAGGAAAACCTTGTTGAAATACGACTGCGACTAATAATATTATGTAAAAGACGGATTTCGATTAAACGAAATCGGAGCGCAGTGTTGGCAATAAAATAATAATCGAATTGCCCGTTGGCCGTCACGTTTATTATTATCGATTTGTTTTTAATTTTACGAGATTTTCTCGCGTAAGAACTCCGCGGCTCGACCGTTTTCCGTTTTAATTTTATCACGATAAACGTTCAAACAGAATAAATAGTAGAGACGAACGTCTTTTTTTTTTGTTTTAACCATATACCTTTACTCGGTAATAAAGACAAATTATATCCGAAAACGTAGGAAAACATATTATTGACGACGACGATAATAATAATTATTATAATTATTTATTAATATTATTATTATTATTATTGGTTATTATAATATATAAGGTATTTTTTCACTTAATTGCGAGAAAACATTCTCATAGGAAGTGTTTTCGTTATTCGAGTTTGATTTATTATGTAACACAAATACTAAAATCGTAATAACACTATCGAGTTTATGTTTGAAATCAATCGAAACATTTTTGGCTTTTTGAAAATTGTATTTAGAAATTTTCTAAATCGCATATTGTATTTAATAATACATAACGATAATACATAATACATAATAATATATAACGATATAATAATAAATTAGCTAAGTCTACATTATTTTATGAGATACACGTTAATTTGTGATCAAAACGAATGGATTTTAAATACTTTTTCTTTTTTTTTACAAATATAGACGCATATTGCGTACGTGTCGTAAATAAAATGTCTAAAATGCGTTAAAATAGTCTTAAGAATTATAACGATGAATGTTCGTCAAAATAACTCTCCGTACAATTTACTTCGACTTACATATAAATAACGTTGTTTAGAAAATTTGAATTGTAATGCACACGGATATATTCTCGTTTTCATCAAAATAATTCCGCGCGTCGTGAACGTACAAGTTTTACGTACACACGGTGCGTTTGAGAGTTTTCGAACATAAAACTTTGCCGACAGGCCGTCGAGAAATTACGTCATAGAATTGATTTATATTATGACTAGGATAATATACGTACGTAAACGTTGAGTGCAAACTTCATATTCAATTATGTATCTACAAACAGTGTAAATTGAACACGAATGTTCAATAACGCGTTCTGGTCAAAGAGTCTACATTTCAATCGTTTTTCCAAGTGTATATAGTTCAATATTACTTACTCATTTTTAATAATACCAGCTCATTGTAGTGGTAAACAGTATTTTGGATTTCGAGCGAGGTGAAAAAATGTATTGTTTTTATAATGATGTGTTTCATTTTTCATTGCCTGTGAAACACATTTCGGTGACGTACGGTCCATTTGCTCGTACGTTGTAGACATCATTAAAACAGCCAACAGTGTCTATGAGAAAATTGTTGACAAAACGATACTACGAGGTTCGCGTCATAAATGCTAGTCCTGTACTCCTGTAGAAAATGATATTCAAGTGGACGCCAAACGTCTCGTTTTTTAAGGGGCTTTTTTTTTTTTTTTGAAAATCAGGAATAGAAATCCGAACTCATAGGGCTCGTAATCGCGATAGTATTTGTTGGAAAACACGTTTCGTTTGGACATTTTTCTCGTAACAGAGTGACGACAATCTTCTCGATGAATAAATCTTATAGCTTCATGCAATTAAAGTAAAATAACATAAAAAGAAAAACAAGCAATCGTATATAACATTGTAGGATTTCAATTATTTTACGATAAAAAAATAATTAAAACGTTTCGACGTAAATAACGTTTTTTCCCCTATTTATTTGTAAATGCCCGTATGTCGTTTTGTTACAAAATTTAATTCGAAAATAATTTCAAAATTAACGCCTTACGAAAATCATCTCGTACGTTATTGTTATTATTGTTATTATTATTATTATTATTATTATTATTATTATTATTATTATTATTATTATTATTATTATTATTATTATTATTATTATTATTATTATTATTATTATTATTATTATTATTAAACAGTTAATAATATTTAATAAACTTATTGAATTGAAAAGAAATTGTTCAACGTTATACATTATAAATCGTTTATAATATATCGATATAAAATTATAAATCTATATATATATATATATATGTGTATGTGTGTATGTGTGTATTATAAATACATTTTTTTTTTTAATTTTGCAAAGTATTTGTATACCTGTAAAAAAGTTGCGATTAAAGTGAGGGGGGGAAATCATCAACTTGACGTTGACTTTTACGTTCTACACACGATTACCTCCTCTACTACTCAATTATTGAACGTCGAGCCAAGTATTAAGCGCGAATGTGACAACAAGGGCCTAGATATAAAGACTTGATACTATAATATCTTGTCAGCAATAATTTTATGTTATTATTAGATATTATGAGATAAAAAAAATGTTTCGGTTCAATAACATTTTTAATATTGCGTACGATTCATTTTTAACAGCGACAGCTCCCGTCATAATAATTATTATTTCTGGCATGACATTTTCTTGACTTGTGTCAAATTAAAAATAATTCTCATAATACACCAACGAGACTTGTCAGTATTCAAAATTCTCTGGAGCGTTGTCGTTGACATTTTATTTGTATGTATATAAATATAATATATATATACATATAATATATATATATATATATATATATATATATATATATATATATTCGTAAACTTGTTTGATTGCGATGTTGAACGCAATAGAACAGAGGTAATTAACGTTTTACATTCGTTTCGACGCCAATTAATTTTGTGATATGTACCTGTCGGACATTTTCTCTCGCAAATATATCGATTCGAAGAAGGTTCATTCCCAATTCGTTGACAACAAAACCGAGCACTTTTTAGATATTGATGACTTTCCAGATTCGCTGATTATATTATAGATTATATTACATTATAGATAAATTGTCATCGTTTATATATCGTATTCGTAATTTGAATGTTTTGAAATGTTGTTAATCCAGATTTAAGCTTGTAGGTATACTAAAGATTTTCATTATGATTTGATCATTTATTTTATAAAATCCTTCAATATTTTGTGAATAAGTTCCAACATTATAATCATTATTAACATTCTAACATTATTAGACTGGGTTTAATTTATATTTCATTAACAACAACAACTGTAGATAATATATATATATATATTTTTTATATTAATAAAGCATCTTTTATTAATAATTTGACGTAATATATTATTTGTATCATGTGTATTTATTTATTATTTTGTAAATTCCGAGCGAAACGAGGAAGCCAATGATGTTTATTTTATTTTTTTTTCTGTGTACACATTTTCGACTAGAAAGAATATATTCCGATGATTTCGTCACACGTTACGTTCCGGTAGCAAATTGTATGAAACTGGTAATTTATTCGTAACGTTTTTCAATTATTTCAATAGTTTCCTCGCGTGTAATTAGAAAAAAAAACCCGAAAAATTAGAAGAAAACTATTTTCACAATAGTTTTCAAACGCGAATAACAAAAACGCGATTTTGTCAAAATTCATTACTTCATTTCTCTGGCATTTAAACATAAACATAATAGCAGTGTACGGATGGCAACACTCAGACACAATATTAAAACACAGAGTTTTATTTATTAAAAACCCGGGTTTTAATTTATTAAACCAACAAAATGAGTAAAATAAAACGGCTTATTTATTTATTTTACAGAGTTAAAATACAAAAGGAACAAAATGATTTTGCAAAACTCAACATATAAAAATGCAATGATATAACACCGAAGCTCTGCTCAGAATCGTTTTTTTTTTTTTTAATATAATGATTTATTTTATTTTTTATTGCTTTCAAATTTATAGTAAGCGACATCCACAAAATCCGCAGCTCGTTACTCTTTTTGAATATTTAATATATTTTTTAAATGCATTTATTTTTTACTCTTTTATTATATTTTGATTGAATGATTTTTTCTGTTTCTTTTTTATTATCTAATTGTGAATTTTATCTGTTAGAAATCAGTAATAATAACATATAAATATTTATGGTATCTATTGTATATATGCCACTATAGTACTGTTTCTGACCAAGTAAAAGCAGAATAATCAATTACACTATTTGTATATCATTAATACGTTGAATGATTTTTTTTTAAATTTTTTTTATAGGTATTTCTGATGTGAATGAGACCAAACACTGCCAACTTTTTCGATGCATCAACAGTGTTTAACCATTAACAAAGTTCAAAACTACCAAGCTAAATCAACAACCGAAACTCCTCCTCCCCGTCATAACAAAAGAAAAAATCATTCCGGCGGTTCTCCGAGCTTTGCTGAAACTGTAAACCCAGTGAATCTTGGTTGCTTATTATAGCACATTATATAATGCAATATAATTAATACTTAAGGCTGTGCGCCTGTGGAAATACATTCGCGGTAAAATGGAATTTTCAAACCGCACCGAAATGTTTCCCGTCGTCGTATGTGTGTACTGCGTAGACACGGTGCAGCAGAGCGAATTTTAAATCGTATAAAGTGGTTTTTGTAATAGAGTTATATTGTGATGACGACGTTGACGTATATACGCAATACACGCAACCGTTGCTTTGAAGTATGACACAAAGGGACACTGCGTTACAGTGCATACGTACAGAAGACAAATAAGAAGTTTTTCCCGGGGCGAGGACACATTAATTGTTCGAGGACTGCTGCGCGTTATTCATATCAATTATTTTAATTCCAAACGATTTTGTCGAAAAAAAAATAGATCGCAAAAAAAAAAAATAAAAATATACATCGTTGTGTGTAACTTTTTCGCGGAATCTAAAAATAAACGAACGTTAAACTTTGTTAGTGACCAAACAATGTTGATTGCTAAACAATATCGACAATCAAGCGTTTTCAATGGCTAAACGTCGTTGAAGAATCGCCGAGAAAATCGAAAAACGTTTCGAATAAAATACCGAATTGCTATTGCGAAACGTAACGCGCTCAGATACAGAACAGTTCAATTGTTTGATTGTCGGAATTTTGTACACGGCAAAAAAACTAGATTAAAATAAACATCATTGTCAGTCAAAAGACGCTCAGAGTCCGAAAATAAACAAACGTTTTCGAGAAACGGTTTTAGACAAAAAAGAAAACGACGCGTACCAAAGCCGCTGCGGTGGTGAACATCTGCAGGGAGTAAAAATGGGTTAAATTCTTTCACATTTCGAGCACGATAACGGATTCCGTTTTTCCAGGGTCGCACGCGTTTTATTCATTATTTATAAAATATTAAGTCAACCTCAGGGCCACCGCAGCACGAAATTATCTTAATTTACGCACGGAAACCTGCACGTGAACGTGTTTACCGACTAAAGCGGCTTTTAAAATATCCGCTACCGATATATTTACATAATTTAACCACTACTGCATGACGATGATTACGATAAATCGTAAGTGGTTTACATAGCACAAAAAAATAAAATAAAAAATTATATAAACTAAAGATTAATTAATATTCTAAAACGGTAAATTATAAACGATATTTCGTGAAAAAAAAACCTCTCGTACTGATAATATAAATATGCGTATATAGAAAAAAATATCGTGCAGCTTCTCTAGGAAAAAAAAATAAAAAACTCCTTGTCGAAAAACGCGATTTCGAGAGAAAGAAAAGAGAGAAAAATTATCTCCTTAAACGATTTGTCTTCCAGCAGCTAACCGCAACGTCGGTATCTAATAAGGCTTAGCCCGTCGCGCGCATGTGCCATCCCCCCATACTCAAAATACTCTCCCAGTCGTATTGAGTTTCTTTTTTTGTTATTTATTGTTATAATTTTTTTTTAATAAAATATTATAATTATAATAAAATTGTAAATTTTTTTTGTTATAATTGTCGCGATGATACGCATATACGAGCGTCAAACGGTATACGCGCAGCGGCGATGAAAAAATAAAGTGAATTTTCATTTATATATATTTTTTTTTATCACTCCGTGCCCATAAACTTTAAACGACGTTAAATTAAATAAATGTTTTTCGTCCGAAATATATATATATAAGATTTAATATGTTTTTGTGCAACGAAATAGTTTTCAAAAAAGAAATAAATCCTCCTGAAGCAATATTGGAATAAAAACTCAATCTCGCGTTTCGAGTATTAGATTTTTTTATATAATATAATAATAACGATAAGCCGTAAACACTTGTGTATTATTATAAGTATAATTTTATACTATGTACATAAATATTGAAGTGTATAATTCATAAAATATGCGCGGAGGAAAAAAACTTCATAAATCGTTTTTCCACACGCGTATATCGACTTATCATTGTAGTTTTAGCATTCTTTTTCTTTTTTTTAATACAATCGCAATTTCTTTATTTACTGTTTCCGATAATTTCGCGTAAAATCGCCCGTCACGAATTTCACCGGTAGTCGTTGATTTTCATGCAAATCAAGTATTACTTTTAGGTGAAAATTGTTCGCTAAATTTAAAAATCCAACACGAGCAGTTTCACCGCGAATTATGTTTTTATAATTAATAATCGTTTTAAAACACTACTTAATACGATTATTTTGAAAATACGTCGAATTAAATTCACGTTGAAATAATCCAAAAGCGAATAATTTACCGTACGCTGTTCCGCACGCCCGTCAATACACTGCTGATAACTGAATTATATTTACTTTAAGTACCAAAAGCCCCCACAGTTATGTAATTATTTTATAATTACGAAAAATGAAAATTAATTTGTTTCTACTTAAAGTTAAATTTTCATCAAACAAATATATACGATGTAATAGAAGATTTTGTAAAAATCAAATCAAAAAAAAAAAAAAAAAAATGCAGACGTTAGATTTTAATTATTACTTTTATATATTTTTATTTTATTATATCTATTAAATATCATTACTTTCACTAATTTTCCACTAATTTGTATTTTTATAACGCAATTTCATAATATAATATTATTTACTCGTTTTGATTATTTTTATTTAAATATATTATATATACATCTACATTTCGTCTTAATAGATTCTCAAACAATTTTTTTTGTTATTATTCTTGCCGTTTAATTTCCGTCGATGCGATCACACATTTTCAGCATGGTTTAATGTAAAAAACACCTACTTAGAACTGTAAAACATTTTTTTTTAAATATTAACTTAAAATTTAAACCGAAACACTTAAATTGAACTACAACGGTTCTCAATTAACAGTTCATAGACCGTGTATAACTCTTACCTAACCTAACTCTTATCTAACCTAACCTAACCGTGTAACTCTTAAACTGTCATGGTTATTATAAGCCAACATTGAACGGCAAAAATGTTACCCGTGCAAGTACACAAGATATTCTTAAATACTACTGTACACACGAAACACATAATTAAGTAATGATTTGATAATATTTTAATCGAGCAATTTTGATTTTCGAAAATTATTATCGTTATTAAATTTTATAATAATATATTTGTACATTAACAAATACAATACAATAGCGATATAATATCTTTTCCTTTTTTTGTCTGCACACTAAATTTTATATATTTTCTTTGCTAATAAGTAGATTAATATTTTTGCAACCCCGAGTACTAAAACAAACGCGGGTTATGTTAGGCTGTGGTGTATACAGGTATATGCATACACGTAATACAATAAAATTATAGCGTCGATTTAACAGAGATCCGCGGTACAGGAGATGGCTTAAACGAGTATTAAACAGCGTGTTGTTAAATTACATACTAAAATAATATAATATTCGTATATATTACAATGTTTTTAAACGTGTCGTCCGAATAAAGTCGTACGATCTACATGGCGAACGACTAGCTATAATAATATGTTGAGGCAGAGCGGAATTTCGCGCATTATATAGTTCGCGGATAATAGTAATTGCGCTTACCTCGCTGCAGGGCGTTCGACGTGTATATATTGTATGTGCTTTATATATTTTATAGTCCCCGTTTCAGGGCATCGTTTTACGCTGAAATTATTTTTACGGTCGCAAAGATAAAATACACAGGGACGTATTTTAATACAGAAAGTGTGGGCAAGTGATTACCATTTTTTACGCATTTTAATGGTGGCAAAATGCGGCCTCGAAACTGTCTATGCAGTGTTGTCAATGTGAATTTTGATAAAAAAAAAAAAAAATACGCGCCATTACGTTTTTGGTAAAAAATTAGAATACGCGTGGTGTTATAAACATCATGTTGACGTATTTCAAAGTTATTCGTTTTAAATACAAAATGGTTTATAGTTGTATAAAATGCTATTGTTTATGGACGAATATCCGTACAAACTGATAATCAAATAAATACAGTGCAGAATAATATTGCGCGTACGTATAAAATCGCATACGAAAATATGCACAGCGCTAAGAATGTTTTTAAATTTTTTACCTTTAAACGCTCCACGGAATTCGATCATTTAGTGGCCTAAAGAAATATTCAAGACATATCTGAGATGGCGTGTGATCGTATTAATTACCTAGCAATACTTACACTTTACGTGGAGTCTGATTTAATCGTCAAACGCACAATACGATACGATGCGTATAATATCTATATATATGTATGAGTCACAAATAATGAACTGTTTTAAATTATTTATAAATTGTTATTGGTAAGACTTATAAAAAAAAGGAGTATAGCACGTACATGTTACTCTCACAAATGCGTTTTATGCGCCTAAAATGTATTTCTGCTAAATTCGCTCTAGCATATCTGGCACGATAACAGTAGCTACTGCCCGTGAAATTTGACGCGTTTTCAATTCTCCTAACAGAAAAAAAAAAGTGGCGTTGGTGTGACATAAAAATCATTCATTACGCTACTCCAAAGAAAGAAGTCACAGACGAACAGGTGAAATGAAGAACTCTTGTCTCCCGCACGATATATAACCGACGTTATGGATAGTTTCCATTGGGAAAGCGGTGAGCCTGCGGAGATATCGGAAAAAAAGGGCCCAGTTTACGGTTTTTGCCGCTTCAAAATGCAAGGCGCTAAACGTTTTTTAATATGGTGTCACCACGGCGGAATGAAAACCAATTTGATAACATGATAAAATCTATTTGAACTTGTCAATCTCGTTTCTCGAGCAATTTGCAGTTGGCATTTGTACCGGGACGTCCGGTAAACGCGAGAATATAAAACCGGGAAACACTTCCGCGATTTTTCGATTTTTCGAACGTGGTGAACGATCCGCAAAGTCGGATGATCATTATTCATGGACAAAAGCTGTTGGGGACAAAAAAAAAATCGGATCGCTTTACATCAGATTATTCTGGATGTATCGCGTGTAAATAGGTTACGATATACATCGTATAATATGACACGCGATATACAGGGTTTATCTGTGCCGCGTATCCGTAAAGATTAATCGGCGATGACCGCCGCCGGAACCGTGTTTTCGGACGTGCAGGGTGTGTATACGAGTACTTAGAGCGTGCAGTGATGTTGTCGACCTTTAAATCCTTACAACGCGCGGATTATAAATACATACTATCGTTTTCGGACGCCGCCGACGATTAAAGGGATTTTCGGAAAGTATATATAATATATATATATATATAGAGTTATTGCAGGACACTCTCTCAAAATAATCGTTTCCAAACGAAAATCCCAAATTTCCAATGCCAAACGTCTTAGCGGTTTTCGTTTTTTATTATTATTATTATTATTATTATTATTATTATATCGCCTTCGTCGTTCGTATATATATATATACTTTATTCGCAAAACCACTTCTCTTGGCACCACGGAATTCGACCGTCGTCAAAACTAAAGTTTCGAGTACAGTATCGCCGTAAGATCCCGTACGTTTTTGAGCAATTTTCGTTCAGCGTTATGAATTCGAATTTATCACCGCGCGCGCAACGTGTTTGTGTCAAACCACGCACCGCGTACTTATTCAGATGCAATTGTTTATACAGTGTGTATGTGAACGCTATTGAAGAAATAAAAGAAAAAAAATCAACTCTTATGCTATCCGTTCGTAATATAAATATTCAGTTTTTTTTTTTGTTTATGAATATGTATAAACGTAATGCTTGCCGGCAGCGTAATTAAAATTCCGTGTTACGGAAACTTTCCTCGTTCGTCTGATATTTATATAAAAAGCAGAGAGAGAGAGAGAGAGAGAACCCGCGTGTATCGTGAAGATGTTACGCGCATATATTTAAATCATAAATATTACAAATTTAATTGATTTGCAAAACGTCTGTTTTTATAAGAAAAATGTTGAGAATCGACTTTTGAAAATAAAATATTAAATCATAAGTTTTTAATAATTGTATTGTGTGACGCTGCACAATATCGGCGTGTGGTACACACACAAGGTTTTGTCTCAAAAGATTTTTTTTTTTTGTAATCACTTTCTTATTGTAATTCGAATTTTACTGTTTTTAAATGTACTCGTATTTGAGAAAATCGCTGATACATAAAAAATGTCAATCACCGTGTACGGACATGTAATCGTATAAATATTATAATGTCAACCGCCGTATATACCGTTATGCGTTTTCAAAAAGGAAACAAATGTCTAATAAATACAATAAATTTTAAGCATGATTTTTTTTTTTATGTTTTGAAAGTCTATAACCCGACATTTTGAATTATGACGGCGCATAATACGTACCTATATTAAACAGATTATTATACTCGTAATATTTTCACAATAATGTTAATTTGTTTTGCTTATAATCATACGTATCAATTAAAAGAAATAAAAAACACGCTCGGTCAAAATAAAAACGACAATTATAGTAAATATTACAATACGACGTACGATTTAATATCCGTTCTAACGGTTGTTAATGTTTTTTTTTTTTTTTTTTAATTCTTATTGGGAGAAATTCCTGTATTTGAAAACTAAAAATCAGATTAAAAAATTAGAAATAATTTCAACAAAGATGTATTCGCGAGTTGAACGACGACGAAAAATCCGAAACACATTTCTGTATAAAAAAAAAAAGAAGAGTGACTCTGCGTAAAAGTAGTAATGTGCAGTTTTATTCAACTATGTTTCCCGCAATATTGAAAAAAGAAAAAACCACTACGTTAAAATACCGTTCTGCGTGCCATTTTTTATCGACAGGAGCTCACACGAATGTTTCGGAGTGTTCCTTCAATCGGAAAAATAATACTGTCGGGAGACACGCTATAAAACCATACACCGTCGTAAAATCAATACTTCATCATACCCATTCAGTATGTATATAATTATACTTGGATAAAGTACGTTTTATTTTCAGGATTACACATTACTGTATAAGTAAAAAAAATATTCAAATTCGTAAAACAGCTGAATATGTATAGGTTTTAACGTTATTTTTACCTTGGAATTATAAGTAAAATATATTAATTGTTTTCAAACAAATAATATTAAAAAACACATTTAAATTATATTTTTATTTAAAAATGTCCGTTTTCAAATGGTATATTCATGTCACGTCTGTGTTTAGTGAAATAGATTTTTTCTTCTTTCATTAAGAGAGTATCGTTTTAAATTCCACGAAATATATCTTTTTTTTTTAAATAATTTTTCGCTATTATTCGTATAAAACGCTTCGGATCCGTTAAAAATTAGCAAAACTATTTTCGCTTACTTAATATTATTATTATTATTATTAAACCGTATAAAATATTTTATACCGAAAAAAAAAAAACATTTTTATTTTACTTTAGACACTCGAACGCGCTTTGGAGTTCGGCGAAGACGTGAAATTCGGTAACGAAAAATTAATAACTTTTTAGAACGATTATATTGTGTTTTAAAATCTCGTTTCGCTACACGACGAACGCAACTTCGCGATTACGGGTTTACGGGTGTAATAACAGTGTTTTCCGTGAAAAAAAACTCGTCCGGTACGACAATATTATTTGTACGAATTCGTTCGCTAGAAAAAGTTCTCAAAACAAATTGCCGAACACAAATACAATGAAACGTAATCGTCTATTAAATATTCGAAAACCGTAAAACTGCGCGTGTACATAATCGCGTGATAGTGTGCGGCGTGCGTGTGGTTATATTATAATACGTATTGTAATTTTCGATGTCACATCGGGAGAAATACGACGCGATCAATAATTTATTTCACGCCGTTATAATGTATTTACATAGTATATAGCTACGCGATCGCACGATGTTCAATGGCAATTTCGCGATACGATAATCGTTTTAAATAAACGTGTGTGTATTAATTGAAGCGAATTGAAAATTCGCCGGGATTCGTAAAACGTGATATACTTTGTACCGAATAAAAGTAACGGGCGTGTTGAAATCGTACAATATCGTTGTCAAATCCGCGTAATCATACTCGTTTTTGTCTTCTAAAAACCAACGATTTTGTTATATAATAATATATCGTAATTCTATTAATATTTACACAACGAAACATTATCGAAATATATACTGTTTGTGTGCGTAAAGGATTATAATAATAGCTTCCTCGTTTCTCTCGGAATCTAAAACCGTTTTATCCTGCACGGATTTAAATAATCCGTTTTTATTCTATGTTTCCCGATAAAAACATAATTTTCTGTTTCAAAGTAAGTACACACACATAACATGTACTTATAACAATGAACATCTTTCTTCGATTTTTCTAATCACCGTGCTAGTTCTTTAATTTTATAATAAACGTGTCGTATTAAATGTTTTTTTTTTTTTTTTGGCTAAACGATTTAAAACGGTTATTTAATTTGTTTTTGTTTCCTCTCGTTTGTAACGACGATACGCGAATTCTCGCGGATAACTCTAGTAATACGCTTCCGTATTTGAGTCGTCCCGAAGTCCTAAAACGATCGTTTTGTTCAGTCAATACGACACATGAATTTGACAGATCTCGTGATTTTCACGTAATGTGTTACAACAAATATCAATTGCCGAAAAAGTTTCTGCACAATTCGCCATATATTCTGTGTGGAAAAATGTGTAAACCATTTAAAAATTTTTCGCGCAGTTCCGTCTCAGATAAGTCCATCGTCGGGGCATAACGGTTTCACAAAATTTCTCGCTCGACGTTTTCCGGATTTCTTACACTGACTCTGTAATTAGCTGCAGTTAAAATTTTACCGCGGCCTTTCGGAGAATTTACTTCGGATACACCGACTCGCGAAGATTTTCGCGTTACACGAAAAAAATAATAACCACTGAAAACAATTTGAAATTCGCGGCGAACATTTTCTTGATTAGAGACTATATTGGATTCAATGCATGTGGCCGTAACGGCAAATACGTGTCCGTTCATTGTAAGCTGCTGTGAATGAATAATGCAAAACTATGTGTCACGAATTGTATAATCCTAACGACGAAAATTCGTCATTTTTAACCATCACGACAAGTTTTTTTTTAACTCGTCGAAACCCGCTCCCACCCGTTTTGTGCGTTATTCGGCCGGTTTTTTGTTCTTCCGTCGTGTTGTTAGACGCGCGAAAGGAACGAGAAGAACTGCGTACAAAGAAAATAAGTTTGTTTCGTAGCGAATCATTTATATTTATATATCGTATACCTATACGATATGATCATTATACGATTTACACGCGTATATTAGAATAATAACCTGATCCGCACTTGGTATAGCACAAAGATTTTTTTATCATACACAGACTTTAT
The DNA here is from genome assembly GCA_032441825.1 of Chaetogeoica ovagalla. Taxonomy (NCBI): domain Eukaryota; kingdom Metazoa; phylum Arthropoda; class Insecta; order Hemiptera; family Aphididae; genus Chaetogeoica; species Chaetogeoica ovagalla. Next base: position 10,796,777 of record CM063729.1, read on the forward strand.
CATCCCGTACTCGATTTATCATTGTCGATAAAACTCTACGCGTTTCGTGTACACGCGCTCGTATACACGACGTCAAAGACCCGCGTCAAAATTACAATCGATTGCACGCGATACACGCGAAGGGTTGGGGTACACGCACGCCCACAACGTTTTACCTCAAGGGAAACGTCACGTGAAATCGTATTGTCACATCTAATTCGACGTCTATAACGCAATATATCAAATCCCACTTATCTGCAGCTACGTATACGAACGTACAAATATAACTCTATGATATAACGACGTCGTAATATACGCGCGTGTACAATTCAATTGTATCCAAGTAATCAGGACGAACGCGAAAGCGTTATGAAGTCGGTTTATACATACATATATATATAAAAAATTAAATTTTTTCGGTTCGTTCCCGGCCTGTTTGGACTATAATGTTATATAGTCGCCTCTTCCGCTGCACGTCTTGCCGCCGCCGCCGCCGTGCGTTTTTATCCGACGCTGATCTTTTTCCGTCACTGGAAGCTCGTCCGACTCTGTCGTTCCGTGTCGCTGTCGACTCTTGGTCATTTTCCATTTGTTTTCACACCCCGTGAACTATGAGCTCCACGGCGCGGCCCTGTCCGGCTAAGACTTTTTTTACAACACCTAAAACATCTCGGATTCGTTATTATTAGTACTACCGCGTTAGTCTTATTTCTATTAAAACATCCATGTTTCGTACCCAAAAAAAAAAAAAAAAATCCATTTGGGCGAGTCACCTGCAAAAATTTGAAAATTGTTAGAAATGGATTTATGAAAAGTTTGTGAACCTCTGGCCTAGAGAACTCGTCGAACGGGACCAATATATTATATTTATATTATTATTATTATTGCGTGCGCGAACGTTGCGCGGTCGAATAAAAATTTATTAATGTACACCGGCGATCGAATAAGTGTTATCGCAAGTATCGCGTGTAAAAAATAGGAAGTTATAAAAAACGTTTGGCACGGTCCCCCTCGGTCATCGGCGAAAAAAACGCCAACTCGTATACATTACTATTATCGTATACACGCGCGATATATTATTTTCATTTCTCGTAAGACCTCTACACGATTCGATCTATATATAGATTACACCTATCCATACGTAGATTTGATTCGGTCAATCTGTTGATTAAAACCAAACCCGTGACCGGTCATAATTCGTAACAGACGGAACGTCGTTTCGTCGTTTACCACCCACTGCCTCCGGGATATCTCATCGTAGTATTGATAATAATTCGTCTATGAAATTGAATAGGAAAATAAATAAACATTTATATCAAAAACGGATTCCGTAGACGCATAAAAAAAAAAAACGAAGAAAAAATTCGCATAATTAAATCAGTATTTGAATGTAGATCTCCTCATAGACAATTGTTCAAAAAAACTGCAGATTGAAAAATATTTGTCCTTTGCATACGTATTATACTTGTGGTGACACACGAGACGACAAACCGCGTATACACGTTATTCAGGTCTATATAATATACTCGTATAGTCAAGTAAAGAAAAATATTTGTGTGTCCAAAAACTAGTGCGGCGAGGTCTTTTTTTTTTTTTTATTATTATTTATGTCATACTCGCGTATTGAGTTTGAAAAATATTCATAATCAACAGACAGACTTTAATCATTCACACATAATTGACCGTACGTCTCTCGGCTTTAATCGAATATATGAAAATAAATTAAATATACGAAACGACCCAATTTCATCGGCATCGTAACGAGACGGCTAACCGCTGCAGGAAGAAACAATAAAAGTGTAATGAAGAGTTTAATATTCCAGTGGAGAGAAGACCACGAGGCGTGAACGAGCATAAGCATAATAACTAATAAATATTAATAATAGTAATAAATACACGATTTTATATTGTTATATATATATATAAAATATAAACATAATATAATATATACATTTTTTTTTTTACTTTTATATTATAACGATAATAATAATAATAATAATAATAACGAGAAAATAATTTTATTTTGTATTTATTTATTAATACGTAATATTATTTATAAACCAAACTGCGGTACGTGATACAGAAAAAGTGATAGGTAGATGATAATTTTACGCGAGCCAGTGTGGAAATAATCAAACAAACGGCAGCAGCAATAACGACGCGTGTGTATAAAATATAAATAAGTATTTGAGGAAGAATTAAAAATGAAAATAATTTGAAAGTTTTGGGATCGGAATTCATATATATATATATATCTGCAGGCACGTGAGATCCGGTAACGATAGTAGTAGTAGTGGAATTTCAAAATTGATTTCTTCGAGAGAAGTCATATGTAATATTCTACCATTGATGATCGGATCGTGGGGGAAAAAAACGAGTGTTTCGTCTGAACACAAATGGACATAAATCCAGCGGCTAGTGATGGACTAAACAATCGGGAAAAGCTCAAATAACATTAACGAATAACGGGAATTAAATATTTTTGATACGGCCGAAACACGTTATTTTTTTTTTTTGTCGTTTTTACTACCGAATAACTGAACCACACTCCCCACGCACTAAATCGACGTAATAATATCAATAGGCATTATACAAACGGTTCAATACAAATTGTTCTGTTATACGAGCATAACCCGTTCCGGACGAAACCGTGTAACGTTTTCCAAACAATATATTATAAATCGTTTATAATTGTTAATATTATATTGGACGTTTGGTGACGGGTAAAACGAAAACGTATATTGGAGACGCGACGGTCTTTTCTATTTTTTTTTTCAAAAAAACAAAAAAAAAACCTCATAATTATCGTTCCGTGAGTGTGTTATTGTACAAAAAGAATAAATCGTCCGCGCGTTATACGAGTGAGATAATTATATTATACACGCGCATTTTCGACTTGAAAAAGAAAAAAAATATTCAACGTAAATGACAGCTAAACCACCAGTTTCGACACACACACACACGCGCGTTGTATAAGAGACAGCACGTTCGTGTCTTCTGCGCGGGTACGCAAAAAAAAAAAAAATAACCGCGGCGCGAACTCAACGGTAAAACCCCGCAATGTTATTATTATTGTGCTCGCGGGAAAACGCAAATCCTTCGGCACGACGACGACGACGACTGCTCTACGCCGCAATAACGTTCGCATTATATTATGGTATATATATATATATATACCTTTCGGCAGGGCCGTAGCGAGCATGGGGCAGGCGGGGCGGTGCCCCGGGGCCCCCGACGAAGTGGCCTCGTCGACCACTTTTTTGGTCCTGAAAGAAACTTACCCCGGTAGAGACTTTAGGGTCTTTTGAAAGTGAACACGAGAAATTGAACATGGTGGTCAGAATAAAACAATTCTACATTTTTTTTGTAGTTTTATTACATGATATACAAAATAACATACTTTTAATTATTTTTAACAAATCTTAGTATCTTAATACTATTAAAAATGCCTATGTATCATCTAGAGGGAGCCACGCTAACTCTTTCCCGTTCTGTGTCGCGCGAAAGGTTTTTTATCCCAGTTTAGGTGTAGGAGTACTTTAAAATTTAAAAAAATATTTCCGTAAGGGGGGCCCCAAATTTACTTGTTGCCCCAGGGCCCCCAAGGCTCTAGCTACGGCCCTGCCTTTCGGTATATACCAAAAGTATATATACCTTTCGCAACACCGTCGTCCCGTATACGTATGTTATATTCGGCTAAAGTTTTAATGCCGTTTAATAATAATCGATTTTCACGTATACGCGTAACACACACACACACACACACAGCTATACGCGCCCCGCCCGTCCCGTCCCCCCCGAACGCTTAATATGTTATTATAAATATTTCGCCGTTGTTACTTGCATATTTATAAATAAACCGCACGTTTTTTTTTTTTTTTTTAACGTTGTAACGCCGATTATTCGACTTTCAGATTTTCCGTTTTCAGAAGAACAAGAAAGAAAAAAAAAAAGAATAAACATTGTCCGCGTACGCTGAACTACGGGGCGCATTCACTTCATCCCTTAGGGCGGGGGCGTATTCACTTCATCCCTTAGGAGGGGGCGAATAGAAAAAAGGGCCCGTGGAATCTGTTGCCAACTTAGAATTATCGAAAAATTATATAAAAATAATAAGTTTTAAATAAAAAAAATGTTTTATAACATTTTAGTTTTAGTTCGATTCATTTTAGTTGTCAGTAGATATAGGTACATACACAAGTATCTAGGGGGGGGCGATCGCCCCATCGCCCCCCCCCCTTGTATACGCTCCTGGCTGAACTACGGGTGATCTATATAGCGACGAAGCCCGCCGAATTTCGATCGTCGAACGAGTGATAAAAATCACTGATTTCTTGTTTTTTTTTTATTTTCCAATTCTAATCGTTTCCCCCCCCCCCCCCCCGCGAAATCACGCGAACAACGTTTGAAGACGACCAACGACAGTCACCGTCATCGTCTTACTAATAACAGAATAAATAATACATATATATATATATTTTAAATATCAATAGAAAATAACAAAGCCTCGAGTATTCTGTGATTGCAAAAAATAGAAATGGTCGAGAAAAAAGTAAATCTGTTCGGATTTGATATTTCCGTTCGGAGAACGATTTCGATACACTTCGCCGCGACCCGCGCGACCTGTAAATGAAAACGTCCGAGGCGTTCTCGCCTACTATTTTAAACGACAAACGGTTAGGTTCGCTTGTCAACATTAATTTAAAAACAATATATTAATTTAATAAATTCCCCTCTCCCTGTGTAGCCTAATAATGTTTCCGCGTGTACTCGTGTAAATAGATGCAATTTATGCGACGATCATACAACAATACGGTAAAATTGCGTGTAAATATAATATAATAATACACTCGTTTAATATTACTTGTACTCGCTGATATCAGTTTAGAAAAATATGTAATTTTTTTTTTTTATATTTGCTCGTTTGATGTGTACACGGTTTAGACGTCCGATCGTATTGTAAATGACATACTTTCGAAGCGACCGTTGGTCTTTTAATTCTTTTCATTTTTCGATCGTCAGTAATATTATGCCGAAAAAAAAATAAATATTATTACACCTTACAGGGATCGCGAAAAGTTTCATTACACGCGAATTTCAAAGGTACGATTTGATTATTTTCTATATAAGTTGTCGTACGACCTATAGCTTCGGTATATGCATACCGTTTATCTTATTTATACAATAATTATAAAATACTTTTATACTTATACTTACTTTTATAATATCGTTACGATGTTGTGAATTTAATGTTTTTTTTTCCCCTTTAACGAATTTATATATATATATACACACGTATATTTTAGAGTTTTTCCATCACGAATATATATTATGCGTTTAATATTTTAATACGCGATTCGATCGATATGATCGCGCGGCGTTCGTCCACTTTGCACACGCCAAAACAACTGTGAATTACATTCGTCGGAAACCTCGAAGCTCGTACAAGCGAATGTGTTTACAAGTCGATTGCGTGCATAAAAACAAAAAAAAAAACGAAAAACGAAAAATTCGAACGTTATTTATTCGTTTTAAACGATGCGCGTAAACGGGTACCGACGGTAATCAAATCGAACAACATTTTAATCTTTATATAAAAGAATAGATTTTTTTTCTTTTGATGTACACCAAGTTCCTGACGATACTATTGAACATTTTACGTGATTTTTTTTTTCGTTCGCAGAGTTGTTCCCAAATACACTCCCCATCGAGTGTCCTCGCGTCGTCGATTTTTTTCAATTTTTTTTTCATGAGGGAGATATATTTATTTTTTTTAAATGTTATACGGTTCTGCGACGAAGCATTTCGATAATTTTACGATTTTTTTTTTTTGTTTTTGATAAATAATTACATTTATATTCGTACGAATTGTGGCGGATTCGTATGATATCGTCGGGATTGTGAAAAAAGCAAATAAATATACCGCGACACGGTGAAAAAGTGTGCAGGTCTGGCACTGGATCGAACTGAAAACGTGCTCGATTTTTTTCGCGCGTGTCTATAAATAAAGACACTAAGACGAGAAGGGCGACGACGATTCACCGACATTGATTAGTGCATTTTTTTTCGAACAAAGTCTCGAACCACATACACCTCCTATATTACGACGTGTAATATTATTATTACTTTATTATAGATTCGAGAACGAATTTTCGAAGTGTTTTTGAAAAATATTACGCGATTGAAAATATATTACGTTTACCTCGTCATCGCGGATAACACGCGCGATAATTCGTCTAATTAAAGACGAAAAAAAATAATATAAATACGTATTAATATTTAGCGTTTCTTCGTTCGGTATAACCCTACTATTCTTACAACACTGCGCTCAACAACCAGCAATAAACAATTATTTCAAGTATTTACTACGCGATCTTATTTTACTTGTTAATTTTTAATTTCAATTAATATTTCTCGTATCGATATAAAAATATTTGTTTTTATACTGCCGGCGAAATTTGTATTGAAACTCGTTTAAATAATCATACGGAGACAGAGGCTCTGTATCATGCCAGTTTCAATGGTAAATTTTTTTTAATTCCACTATTACTGTGAACTCGGAGGAAAATGAATTATTCCATAAGTCGAGTGGACATTTGACGTTTACGTGCCCGCCGCACATAACAAACATCGTCTGTCGGATTATCGATTTTAGCTCGGGTTTATTATTATACACACGCAAGTGTATAAATAATAATTATATATATAAATTATATCCGCTGCTGTCACACAGTTATATATAGTTATAAATGTTATATAAAGTTTAGATTCGACATCCGTTCGAAATCACCTTATACATTTTAGAAAAATCGAGAATGCCTTTATTATAATTCGTGAAATGAAACTTCGCCTTTCAATATGCGTCTATCAATTCTGTATGATATTTCTGTCGAAAACGTTATAGTTGTAATAATAAACTGATCCATCGAATACTCCAATATGATCGTATATCATCAAACGTATAAGCTGATTGCACTTACCTCGCCATACTATACTATATATATATATGTATATTTCAAGCCCATTCCGCAAGTAGCTATGTTATATTCGACGGAAAACTCGTGGGAATTTTTTGAGAATTACACGATGGAATTGCCGACGTTGAAAACGAATCAAAGGCGAGTTTGTAGTTCGGTGAAATATTCATTAAGGCCTGCTTGAGAGCATTTTCGAATTCGAGAAGTTTTTTATCACTCGAACAAATCATTTTTCTATAACTTATACATCCCATTTTTCACGCGTTGTCTCTGTACGCGACATTATTTTCACAGATTCGAATCAAAGAGAAACTTTTATCGTACCCAAACAACATACATTTCAGCAATTTTAAAATTTCAAAATTCTAAACTTATATAACGTAAAAATAATTTTTTTTTTTTTGGTTTACTCTTTTACGACACTGTCAGACAGAGAACTTTTGTTTTCGTTGAAAAATCGACGGTGCGGTGGACAAAGACTGTTGTCTGTCCGTCAAAGTTATTTTATGGAAAATAAATATTTAAGATATATATTTATTTAAGATAATAAATATTTAAAATCTATACTCTATAGGTATTGCTTCGGAGTGACGTATTGATTTTTGAAACATCGTCGTCGTCGGCGGCAAAGAGATATAAGGAGCTTTCCGAACAAAAATCATTTATTCGATTTACGAGTAATTTTCAATCGTTTTTGAAATTATATTTTTTTTTTACCGTACAGCACAGCGTTATTTCGAATTCCAGACAGCATACAAGTTTAATTTAAAAAAAAAAAGTCTATCAACGGTATACAAACACTGTAATCCAAACACACACACCCTGTGCAAACTCTATTCGGTAATATATTTAATTAATCTCCGAATATCGAATGCAAAAAAAATGTGTGTTAATAGTATCGATAATAGAAAGTAATAATTTACGTGTATGTATAAAGTTTAAATTCCACCAATTTTCAACGAACGATTTGCTATACGATGAGATCCGTCTCTATGGTGAAAATAACCACAAATGATACAAAAAAAAAAACGAAAGTTTTCTTCTTTAACTGGCTATATCTCCTGAACTATTGGTCCCATAGCAAATTAAAAAATTCCATTGAAAATCTCATGCAATTTCCTTCGAGAAAATGTACCAAGCAATATAATTTTTTTTTTATCACTTAGTAGTGAGCTAACTTCATAAAAATTTCATTTTTTAAAAACTATCACGCCACCTTAAGGGGTGCCCCTCCCCCCCTCATTGGAGAATCCTTGTGCTGTAGAAAAATATAGATCCTATCACACTCTGCCCCCATTATAGTTATGGTTTAATCTGTGGACTACTACAGTGTCTCTTATTGTCCAACTATGTATATTGTATTTAATAATGAATAATGACGATGTAATTGGTTATTTGAGAAAAAAAGAAGAAAAAAAAACACCAATTACGATTGATAATTTCTATTTCTTTTTCTCAAACATTATAAAATATTTCGTTATATTTTGTAATTTATTATTAATCGATTAGCTAACAATACCATAAACTTTATATGAAAATATCTCTATATAAGTAATACATACTGAACACGTATTATAAATGACACGAAAAAGATTTATCACTTGACAATTAAAAAAAATTGATTAATCACTGTTAAATAACACTTATAAAAACATTACGAAATAATTATTATTAATAAAAAAAAAACTTAATGCAATATAATATGAAGCTTTTAAATTACTAATAGAAAAATAATATAATTTTTAAAATAAATGGTTTGTTTACTGCAAATTTGAGTCGACCAAGTGTTTCATAGTATCACAGTTAATTGTGTAAGTGTCATTTGGCAGTTTGTCGACAATCTGGCAGTCTACATGAGTTAAAAAATACTGAGACATTTTGTTCATTATATCAGTGCTCCATTCCTCCGGGTTTACACCTGCAAATACGTCAAAATATTATTAAATATATTATATATAAATGATAACACAAAATAACATAATCATCGAAACGTAATATAATAGCAGCAGCAACTGCTACTCGATGTGGTGTCAAGGTTCAAATTGTATACTAGAGTAAGAGAACACTATATAATGAATATATAAAGCTTTTATAATTATTCCATAGGCGTACAAATTTCAAAACCGCAAGACACAATATAAATTATGAATTATTTTTTTTTAAATATCTTATAAAATAAAAATTAAACATTTTCTATATTTTTATTTAGATCAAAAATGATGATAAAATCTTTTGAAATGCTTTTGTTTAAAAAAAAAAAATTAAATCTATATTCAATACTATTCTATTTTTCTCTAAAGTACCCTACTATATCATTACCTTGAATGTTACACTTGTGCGCTGTTGCAGGAAGATAAACAAATTCCTTGGACATTTTACGAACGTCTTCTACATTCACTGAATACTCAATTCCCCAATCCAAAAAATAAATCAAATAACCATTATTGTCTTCAGAGTCAGTGAAATTGTTCATGCATATTGCCCGGTACCAAAAATTGTCGCCTACAATGATTAAACCGTTTTTGTAAGTCATTATTATTATGTTTAAATGAGAGTCTCATTATTGAAAACTCCAGAGTGAAACTCGTTCTTTGTAAGAAAACAAAGAGGAAAAATAACGATTTTATGGTAATAACTTACAAATAAAATTATTACCGGTTTGTGGCATTGGTGGAAATCAGGGAAGGAGGGGGCTGGCTTAAGGAGACTTAGTCCCCTCAAAACTTCATAAGTAAAATTATTAAATTTTAAAAATTTTTAAATAAATTATTGGTATTACATCTCATTTTATATAAAAAAAACATTTACACTTGTATTAATTTTATTATAAATTTATTATTACACAAAATAATAATATATAAATGTGTTTCATAAAGTAAATGCTATACAATATTATTTGTGTATTGTGTGAACAACTAATCAATTAATTTTAAATTAATTAATAATTAGTTCAATAATGGCTAAGAATGTCTGATATCTTTAATATTAAAAAACAAAAATTAGTTGTTACCGATTCCTCATCAACAACAACAAACGCTAGAATCCGAAAATTAAATATTGATATAGAAATTGATATAACTACATAAAAAATCATTGAAAATATTGCAGTTGAAAACAGTGTCATTTCTGACTTCGAAACTTTAATAACTTTAATCACACATACACACACACTGTGTTTTTACTTTAGTCAAAGGTGATTGTATGCGTTTGCCTTGTGTGTGTGGTAAAGTAAGAATAGCCACTAGTTGATAGGTTGAAGCGTCTAAAAACGTCTGTTTACACTAATGGATAAAACAAAAATGTTAAGCCCTCCACGGATGTAACCAAATATCCGCCTATGGTTTGTGGACTGTATAATGTGAATATTAATTATTTTTCTTTTACATATAAACATCTAAACAAATTAGTGATCTTAAAATATTACAGGACTGGGGGACCCTTAAATACAATATCATGAACAATACAAATAAAAAAAACTAAGCGACAAGTACGCGATTTTACTTTTACACAAGTAGATATAAGAGATACACAACAAAATAAATAATAACAAAAATATGTACGACCCGATGGACAAATTCGTCTGGCACGATATAACCAATGATCAAATGGCGGTGCAAGACGCGTGTGGTCGCTGTGACACTTCTACGTCAGTAAAATGGCGATTCGGGGACAGTGCGCACAACGATAACGGCCAGTGTGTAGGTATACATATGAATGCCAAATATATTAAAATATTTGAAACAATATTTGGCATTCATGTATACACATACATCAAGCATTATACATATGGTAATTTTTTAAACCACAAAGAACTTAAACAATATATTGATCAGGAAAATAACTCACAATATTTAACCAGACAAAGTTCATTCGCGACTGGAGAATATGTTTCGTTTATGCTTGAACAGTAATCGTTAATTTTTGTCTCTAAATCTGTTAAGGCATCATCAGTCAGATGATCCCTCATAACAAAGTATTTATGAGAAAAGCATAAAAACGTTAACGTCTTTGACGAACCCTTCTTCCATTTGGCGAACTGCACATCTTTTGTTGTCAAGATATTTGAGAATTGTTTACCAGGCAAATAAACATCAGTAGTTTGAGAAACCTTAATCATAAAAGAAGTCATAAAAATATAATCTGTTTGAATAAAAACAAATTACAAATAATAATAAATATACCACATTTTGTTCGTTATTACTCTTGAATGGAAATTCTCCAGAGTGTTCTTGTATGGGCGTCGAGGAAAATGACGGAAGGCCAACATTTTCCTAAAAATTGAATAGGAAAAAAATCAATTATTGTTTGATATATAATTCAAATAAATATACGAGTATATTACAAACCAGATCACCATATAATTCATTTACAGTAGACGCCAATAATTCTACTACAGTAACATTGTCCAACTGCAACATAAAAGAAAACAACAAAAATGATTTTTATTTCATTGCCAGTTTACTTAAGACTGGAAAATAATAACAATAATAATATTACAAAAATATGGAGAAAATAAATTAAATATTATCAATATAATTTAATTATAACTAATTTGACACTGGAAAAAAAATTAAAATATATAATTTAATAAAGTATTACATGTTTTTTAGCAACAATTTTGAATGTTGTGATCGATAATTTGTCTTGAGGTTCTGGCTGTATATTGATATTCAGCAACTATAAACAACCAATTATATATATATTTATAATTTGTATTAATATTCCAATTGGTATTACACATAAATTAGTTTTAATAAGTTTTTCTATTTTTCACTTGACAGAACCAAATATTTGTAAATTTATTTTATACAGGTACTAAGAGTGACATGATCATTAAATTCAGTTATTTTTACAATTTGTATAAAATTCCTCCTTTCCTTCCCCACAAAAAAATTATGAAAATTGTTTATTATTAATGTATAAAATTTGCTGTAAAACATCATTATACTGAAATTCAAATTTTTAATACATTTTTTATATTATAAAAATCATAAATAAAATTGTTTGTCTTAAAGGCTAATTGACTACCAATTTTACTGGTATTTTTCTATCTTAACAATTCCTTAATTAATAAGACTTTATACATTAATCACATGCCAAACTTTTCTTGCTGAGGCATAAGATTTGCATCTAAAATAAACTACTGTTGAATACATAAATAATATATAATGAAAATTAAAAGAAAAATTTATATATATATACACACATATTAGGTTTCTTTGAAATTGTTTGTACTTTTTTTTTAAATGATTTTCACTGATATAAAAATCTTAATTACAACAATATTAGTAAAAATCAATTGTTTTCTATTTATATCTTAGTGATTTAATTTAATTTCAGAAAATTTTGAAATACAAATATTTAAATCAACAATATAATATTATGTATTAGGAATTCAATTCAGAAGAATGTAGTAAAAAAAAAAAATATTCTAATTATTCTCATCTCTAAACCAAATTAAAACTGATGTTAAAAAAAATAACAAACCATTTATTTCATACTCTGTATTTCAAACAAATATTTTTTGTACAAATATAATATTATAATTGCTTTAAATTTCAAAAGAATATTCTTTACCACAACAATTTTGAATAAAAATTATATTTGCTCGTGATCTGAATATTACTGTATATTATAATATATAATATACTTATTACTACAATTAATGTGGAAAATATTAATGTTACAAATTAATGCAATCAAATAAAATTTAAAAGATTGATATATTTATTCCAAGCAATATACTAAATATGCGGCACGCAGCATAGCTACTAATTTATGATAATTTGCTCTACAAAAAATATCTCCTATGATAACTTTTTCATAATGAACATTTTGTGTTTCACAAAACTGTACACTTTTTGTCAAAACAAACTTATTAAAAAAAAATGAATTGTTTTTGTAATTTTAAATCAAAAGTTTAAAAGGTAAAAATCCGTTCAAATTCGACCTATGTTATGGAATTTACTACTACGATTCGAAATATTTACATTTCAAAATACCAATTTCTTGTAAAACATTCACGCCGTAACATTTTGTGTTTGTGTGAACAACAATATATTAATGTATAATATATATTAGATTAATTCGTTTTTAAAGGAATTAATCTAAAATGCATACGCGAGCACTATAATAGATTAACACAAGTCGGTCACTTTACGAAAATTAGAAAAAAAAAAATCATTAAACAGAAATTGTTCGATGACAAGAAAAGAGCATGCGTGTAATGAAGATATTTTAAAATATGAAACGCTTTAAACAAATATTAAACAAAAAGAATATTTATGCTGTAAAATCATATACAAATTATATGATTATATATGGGTAGAGAGCCAGTACTCACTAATGATTTCCCTTTGTATTTTGATGGCATATGGAAAATTTCACTGATATTGCGAACTACATGAAAATTCCCAACATCTATAAGAACAACTTTTGCAGTAACATCATCAATTACTTCTAATATTTCTCCGCGATACCTAAATGAAAAAATACAATTCTTGTGTATGGCGAATGCACACAAATTAAAATTTAATTTATGAACACAAAAAATTATTTATTTTACCAGCTAGGACTAAAGTACACAATACACGGCATCTTAAGTTTGATAGATTTTACACATTCAAATGTCTTACTGTCCTCGAAGATTTGTTTTTCCAACCGCATAAATTCGAAACGACTATTATACGTGTGCACTAAATATCTCGAAGAAGATATTTTTTCAGCGACCCAAACCTAAATGGATTTGAAGAGTTATATTTATTGAACTATTCTGAAATGTGAAATAATAAATAGAAAATGATGTGTACAAACCTGTGTGGGAATTTCTAAAGGTGGATAATAATACGTTATTACAGATTTCCCTGAGTCAGTATCGATATTATTATCACCGTTTATATAAATGTCGTTTTTAATTTTTAACTCCATAACATAATTAGTCATTAGTCTCTTTATTTCCATATTAATGTTACATTGGGTATTGACTGATATCAGAATGACTTTGTTCTGTTCATAAATAGAATCCTAGAAGAAAAAAACAAGTATGAATAGTATTACGGATACACAAATGCAGTAAAAAGTAATTCGCTACAAAGAACACGTACAATTATAAAGGTTTCTGTGTGACTAATCTTCTCAATATATTGCACAACTACGGGTTTCAAAGGATCAGAATTTAATCCATGCAGACCAACTATAAACGGAGGAGTAAATTTCAGAAACTGCAAAATCATACAATAATTTTTTCTTCTTCAATTTAAACGTTCTGTAGAGAAAAAAATTGATTTTTTTTTACCTGCGATTCGGATGGTTGCACAATATTACTTTTGTGTATGGTATCCCTAGACCCAAAATCAATAAAACAGACATTAAAATACTCATTATCCACTCTAGAAAGTACTTCAGCTCGGTAGAATTTAGAATATTTTTTTTTTGCAGCAATAATTTCTCCGACTTTAGGTTCTTTTTCCATTGGTTTTTCTGTGAATATGTAAAGAAAAATATTATGTTTAACATAATTCAAGTAAATTAATCATTGAACCAAAAATGGTAATTACACACAAGTTTCAACAAAATGAAAGATTTTAGATTTTTCATGAAAACGTGTACTATACAAAATTCCTACATATTAATCATATAAAAATGGTAAATGATTTTGTAGCTAAAATACATTTATTGCAGAAATGAAAAAAAATCATAAGTATCGTAGTAATTCATTTTACTTAGTTTGTTTTCAATAACTAATTTTACATTGCTTTCACAATGGGGTTATATAAATTTTGACATGAGACATACAAAAAAAATGTTCACATTAAATTTTTTATTATACAGCTTTAAAAATCAATTGCAGTTATTTTCTTACCAATTCACATGAGCATTAAATTTTGTCTAACAAATAATGTGCTACAGTTAATAAATAAAGACAACTCAATTGTGTGTTCTAAAAGACACAAAACCAAAAAATTATTAAAGAGAAAAAATTATTTACCTAATGCACAGCGTGAAGAAAAATTTTCCAAAAACGATTTAAATTTATCTGTACCGTTATTAATACGTCTAACATAAACAGTTTGTAAATCCACAAACGATGTAATATAAACAATATCTCCTTTACTCAGCATCTGTACAGCTTCAGGTGAATCTAATAATGAACATTTATTTAAATTGATAAATAAAAACAAGTAAAATAATAAAACTATAATTATATATAAACAAAATGTAGCTTTCATTATAATATATTCCTTAGGGGCTTAGTTAATGATCATAAATTATAATATGATTTTATATGTTAATTTATTGAACTTTAAATTCCATAATATTTATTAAATGATGAATACCAAATTATAATTTTTTTTTTTTTAAAAAAACTAACCGCTTTCTTTTTCAGCCAACAGTTTTGCTAAATGAACATTAACATTTTCTTGAGTCTTGACAGTAGTTAATGTAACGTTGTGTAATTTATTTGAACAGTTCTCATCAAATTCCTAAAATATAAAATGAATGTTTAATTTTGAAAACATGTTTAAAACATATATGATTAAATAAATAATTGATACGTACGATAATTAAAGGAACATTGTCACAAAGCATATTTATATAAGACATTACTTGGTCATTACAATTTTGAATATTCAAGTCATTGAGACTAACAGAATAAATACTCTGTGGAACCTAAAACAAAATTAATGTATAAAAAAAAATTCTCAATTATAATAAATAATGAATTATAAATTAATTTTGATAGAGATCATTTGTCTATAACAAAATAAAAAAATTAATTTGAACAATGCTCTGTGTACTATTATATCCATTACATGTGAATTTTATATATATGTGTGTGTGTGTATATATATAAACCATATTATAACCACATTTTTATACTATTTGAGATTAAAAAAATTGTATTATCAAGACTTGTAGTGATATACGAACAACAATATCATTTATCAACTACTGAAGGATTTCAATTATTAAAACTGTATGCTGTTTAAAGTACAAGTAACTTTATTATATATAAGTGCAGTATACTTTGATACACTGGAAAATAATATCTGAACATTTTGTCAAGCAACCCTTTTTTTTTATTACAAATAATTTTCAAAAACTACAATTATAATCAAAGTTTTTTATGACATATAGACCACAGAGTTGTGAGGATATAAGGATAATAAATGTCAGTGGTTTTCATTTTAAAAAACTATAATTAGAAAAATTTGAGATTTTAATAATTAATTTATAAATTGTCAATTAAATTAACAAATTTTTAAAATATCTAAAAACTAATAAAAATGTAATTTATGTTTACTTGTTTCACATATTCTGGAAGTTCAACAAAACTATTAACTGATACAATATCTTTAGTGCCAAAATCTAATAAAACGACTTTATATTGGTTATCATTTAACTTTTCTTCGACTATACACCTATTAAATGAACCATCAACAGACTGAATGGCCAACACTTCTCCCACAACTGGATTTCTAGTAATAGGTTGTACTAAAAAAAAACACGTTTTGATATAAAAAATAAAACAAATGCTCTACTTCAACTGATTTTCCTTAGTCATCTAAAAAATATAAATAATTAGTGTTAAAAAATGTTAAAATACATACGTGTTAAACAAAACGAAGATAAATCTTTTAAAAACTCGTCAAACTCTGATTTATTGTAAGGTACACTAATATATATATTCCCCAGACTTATAAATGCATGAATGGTAACTATGCTTTTGTTAGTCAATGGTGGTATGTTTGGAATACTGATGTCCTGGGCACACTTGACATCTAAATTTAAATCATATTTGATAATACAAACATTACAATATTATTAACGTTATTATGATTTTACCTGAAATTACTTGCATTGAATCTTTCAACATAGTATTATCAATTAGTATATTATCTACATAAAGTGTGTAGAGTTCATTTAAATGTTTGATGACATTTTCATTTTTATTGATTACAGTCAATGTTACAGCAGTTAAATCCTCAAATTCCTAATTAATAAATATTTGTTTATCAAAAGACTATTAAAATGAATTATTATGCAAAATAATTCTAAAAATCTTTTCTTATATTTCAATAATAACATAATGCATATGCAATTATTATTAAATACTAAATTACATAAAAATTTAATTATAATATAATTAAACAATACAAATAAAATGTATTAATCCTATACAGTTATAATACTAAAATCAATTTTAACTTACTATTTTCATTTCTACACTAGTCAACATCAAACATTCTAAATAATTGTGACCATCCGGAACGAGTTCCTCAAAAATTGCACCTTGGAGCCCAACTAAATAAATACATGATTCTACCTATAAAAAAAATGTTGAATATATTATTTTTACCTATTTAATTAATTAAACAAATGATACCTATTGTAAAATATTTATATGCCAATATATGAATCAAATCTATAATATAACAAATGTTATTCTGAAATACAACCGTCTATAAACTTTACATTAGATACGTTTCATATTTAAAATTTTACTTTATGGCAGATTGATATGTAATGATCATGGTTTAAGATTTAATAAAAAAATACCTAATACTATAATAACTGGAATAAGAAATTGTTATAAAATACAAAACTTTTTTTTCTTAAAAACTCAAAATATAGATATGAACTACAGTATATTCAAACTTAACTTTAGAAAAAATAGAAATAGAATTTTAATAATTGCAATATTAAAATATTAAGAACATAAAACTTCACCATTAAATAACTCTTATAATTTCATTTTGTAAGATTAAAATGATTTTATTTAACCTGTTGTAAGTGTACGGGCAAAGGAACAATATTAGCCACATTAACATCTTCATCACAACCAAAATCAATAAATGTTATGTTATAATTTTCATTATTATTTCCAATAATCTTTCCTCTATAAAAACATCCATCGACAGAACTTTTGGCCCCAACAATTTCATTCAATTCTAGAGGTTTGTTTTCAGAAATATTTCCTGTATTACAAATGATATAAATTAACATTGAATAACAATTACTTTTCTAAGACAATTTACTAACCAGAAGAACAATAGGAATTAACAGTTTCAATAAACTTATTAAATACATCATTATTATCTTCAACTTTCCGAATAAAAATATTATATATATCAATATATGATGTAATATACACAGTATCACCATTTTTCAATTTGTTTGCTTTATTACAAATTTGATTATCTTGTATATTTTCAGATATTGTAGATAGCACATCTTCTAAAAAATGTATTATATAAACATATTAATATTATAAAACAAATTCATTTTTTTAAAGATATAAATATAATATTTCATTAAAATCCATGTTTATTAAAATTAAAATAGACTTATATAATAATATAATTATAATTAATATGTATACTAAAAATTAACTAAGTCTGACTTTTTTTTTTAATTTTTTTTATACATACAATTTAAATTTTATAAGTAAAAAAGTCAAAATACATGGTACAAGTAAAACTATAACAGTTTGATAAAGTATGAGAATTATAAATTGTAAGTTTTATTTTGGTTCCATTGATTTGGTATGGCTCTACCTCAGTGTGAGTTTGTGTTTATTGAATAATTATACTTTTAATTATAACTTTAATTTTAATGATACAACTTTAATAATAACTGAATCATTTATTTCTAAAAATAATACTGTAAAAGTCATCTAAATATGAAATACAATAGAAATATTGTACATAATATTACAATACATGGTTTGTTAAAATTAATGTTGCAAACTGAATAGAAAAATATACATTGTTTTAGAAGACATTTGAGCAAATATAACTATTTCCATTAAATATATTAAATAATAATTAAATATATAACCAACAAATGTTAAGTAATTGTATCTCAAATTAATATAATGCGTAATAGATATATTAATATATAGATAAATTAAATATACTTTAAAAATCTATAATAGATGGAAGTTTAGAAATTAAATAAATTCACTGTGAACACAATATTTATAATATTCTTGAATTCAATATTACAAAATAATAATGATCATACCCGTTTCACATTTCTCTTCTAGAACATTATTAGTTACAATACTGTTCACATCTTTGAGTAGTTTATTTATGCCATCTGTTACACTTTCATTATTATTAAGTATTACCAATGTGACATTTTCCAAAGGAAATTTAGGATCAAAATACTAAAAATTTACAAAATTAAATTATATGATTAATAATAATTATTTTCTACTGGGTAATTACAAAATTAAACTTACTATTGCCATTGGTTCATACGTTTCTAACAAATTAGTAATATAGTTTGAAGCTTCTACATTTAATGCACAAGACAAATTAACTCCTTTAAGAGTAATTTTCATTACGGTAGAAGGGATCTAAATATGTATAATAAATTAATTACATTAAATAAATTTAATGTATTATATATAGACAACTAACCATAAAAGTGGTAGGGATTTTAAATATTTTTGACACAGGTACATTATCCATATCACCAAAATCAATATAATGAATTAAATAAGTGGTATCGTCAATTTTCTTTAAAACTTTACCTCTGTAAAAATTATCATCTAATGTAGACTGAGCTCCAATAATCTCATCAATTACCAAAGGTCTAGTAATTGGTACAGCTAAAACAAATATTTAACCAAAAATTAAATATGTTATCGGAGTAATATATATATATATATATATATATATATATATGTATTTACCTGATGCACAGAATTTATTAACTTCATCCAAAAAACTATGATATTCATCATTATAATCTTTCAATTTCCTAATATATATTTCGTTTAGGTTTACAAAAGATGTTATATAAACTACATCACCCGGAATCAAAGAAGTATCATTGCATTCAGATACAAATTGAGGCTGGGAATCTATATTTTATATTTAATAAGACATTGTACTAAAGTATAAAAATAGAATATTGTTTACCTAGTTCATTTTTTTTTATTTCTTGTGGATCACTTGTATGTATTTCCTTCTTACTTTCAAAAAGTAAAGTATTTAAATGATTGTTGATATTTTCGTTCTTGTTGGTATTGAGTACCACTTCATTAGTATTGTTATCTATGGAATCCTATTTTTAATAAATACATTAAATGAGTTATTGAACTACATATTTATTCTTTACAATATCAATAACTTACTACTATTAAAATTTCATTTTCACTAATGGAAATTATGTATTCACGAGCAGCATCATTTAATTCACTTAATGCAACATCTTTGAGTTTTATTAGAATAGTCGTAGGAACAAACTAATATAATCAAAAAACAAACAAAAAATTAACAATATTTTATTTATTGACGTTTTCCTAAAATAAATTGATTTTATAAATTAAATAAATTTTAAGCATATCCAAAAAATGAAAATATCTATCATTTTCAATTTAAATTAAATCACAAACCTGTTTTATTTTAGGGGAAAGAGATACAATATCAGATAAATTAACATTTTCTTCAATTCCATAATCAATAAATTGTACATTATAACTAATATCATTAATTTTTTTTATAATTTTAGCTCTATAGAAAACTCCATCTGCCATAGATTTTGCTCCAATAATTTCATTTAATTTTGGTAATTTCCCGATTGGTTTCTCTATAGAAAAATGAAGTTACAATTCATATGGTATGTACACAAAACCATTCACTAATCACTATTAATAGATGCAATTTACATTCAAAATAAAATACAATACTAATTTAATTTTAATAATTACCAGCTGAACAATATAGATTCACATTTTCTATAAAATTAAAAAATTCGCCATTTTCATCTTCAATCTTACGAACATAAATATTATGTACATCAACGAATGTTATAATATAAACTGAATCACCACTATTTAATTTAGGTAAAATATTGTCAGTCTGTACCTTAATGTGAACATCAACATTTTCTAAAACAAAGAATTCACTTGCAGTTGTTATTGTTTACAATTTAATTAAACTACAATGTGTTATTGTGTACACACAAAAAAAAAACAAATACATAATTTATGCATATTAAATTCGAAATAAATTAGTTTTTGAGTGTACTTCTGCAAGTTTAATTACAAAATAAACTTATACATCTTATAACAAAGAAATAAAATATACAGATTACTCAACTATCAATCATATTAATAACTATGTTGATTAAATTACTTAAAAATAATCAAATTACAATTGTTTTTGAAACATTAATATACAAATAAAAAATATAATTAAATAATATTATCATTTAAGTAATTAAGTAAATAGTAAATGCCTTAAAAAAAATATATTAGAAATGACAATTTAATTATTTCATAATATTGAATTTTTATTATGTTGATTATACTGTCATTGTAGTTTAACTAAAATAAAGAATATTTTATATTAATGTATACATAAATTTCATGAATACTTTGACAAGTAATAGTTTCTTTCAAATAAGACAATTAAATTGATTATTATGTTAAACATAAATTACAAATTTGGTAAATTTTGTTATAAAAAACTAAGTACTTCACACAAAATACACTCTTACACAATCTAATATGTAATTTGTACAAAATATCAATAATAACATACTTGATATAAGATGATCTACAACTTTTGTTGGTGATGTAAAACCTTCATTCAGTAATTTGTTTAATTGTTCATTTACATTCTCATTATGATTCACTGTGGTTAAAGTAACATTTTTAGGAGGTTGTACTGATAAAAAGTCCTAAATTTAAACAATATATATAAATACAATTTCATAATATAATCATGATTTATAAATAAATGAAAAAAAAGGTTTTAATACACCTACATCTTCTAATGAAAAAATTCAATTATAATATAAATTAAGTAAATTCATCAAAGTAAATATAAGAAAACAACTAAAAATAACTAAATTATTTTTATATCAAACTACACAAATTATGCTGAATAAAACATTTTAAAAAGGATTACACAAAAATAATAATAAAAAATCATTTACAAATAATTATCAATAAAATATTATTTCAGCTATTAATAAATGGAATATATATTCATGATAAATATTTTAATATTTACAATTATCAATGGTTCATAATTTGACAATAAATTTTGAATGTAATTCAAAGTATCTGTGCTCAATGGCTTTGACGATTTTACTCCATCAAGTGTTATTTTCATCACAGTTGTAGGAACCTATGATAAATAAATCAATGTTCAGTTGAGAAATAACACTTTACTGTAAATTAATATACTACCATAAAATCATTAGGGATATCAAATATATTTGACAAAGGTACATTATCCGTATCACCAAAATCAATAAACTGAATTAAATAAGTAGAGTCATTAATTTTTTTCAAAACTTTGCCTCTATAAAAATTACCATCCAATGTAGATTGAGCTCCAATAATTTCATTAATTACTAAAGGTCTATTGATTGGTGTAGCTAAAAAAAAAAAATGATTTGAGTATCAATAAAAAAATGTGTCATTAATAAATTTGATAATTGTATGTACCTAATGAACAGTACTTGTTAACCATATCCAGGAAATTATCAAACTCATCATTATGATCTTCTAACTTTCTAATATATATTTCGTCCAGACTTACAAAACCAGTTAAGTAAACTATAGTGCCAGGAAGCAAAGAATTTCCAACACTTTCAGACATGACTTGCAAATCTAAATTTCAATAACTTCATAACATTACTAATAAACACATACATTAGAGGTAAAAATATCAATAAAAGAAAAAAAAAGAGCACTTAAATAACCTGATTTCACGTTTTCTATTTTCACAGGAATAATTGAATTTGATTGCAAGTTTGGTTTCAATATAGAATTCGAACAGTCATATATATCCTTATCAAATGTCTATTAAAAAATAAAATATAATTATACAAAAATCATATATTTTTTTAATCAAAAAAATCAAACTCAAAATATATTTGCGCATAAATAATTTCAAAGCTAGTACTTCACTTCATTAATAAGTGACTGAAGTGATTTTGCCCTTCAGAAGCAATTAAAATAAAACGTTTTTAAACTTATGATTTTAATTATTTGTAATAATAACATTAATTTTGACATGTTATTTAAAACTGTGTTGTAAACGTTTTACTAAAACTTACTTAAATGCTTACAAAATAAAATTTTACTTTAACTGTATTTAATTATGTGTAAACACATTATAAACACTAGTTGATATTTAAAATGAAATTTTCATTTTTCATAAATATAATCCAAAACCAATAAAATGTACATTAATAATTATTTTTTAAATATATTATGATTTTTTTGGAAATTTAAATTCAATAATTTATAAATAACATATCTAAGTTCAATTATCATTACAAAAATATAAAAATTATTGTTATTAAAAAATACAAAATATCTAGATATCCATCAATGAGAATCACATTTTGTTAAAATAGTTAAGTCATTATTCTACTGAAACAGTGATAAAAAGTGACAAAATTATCATGAGCAGCCGTGTAACTAATATTATGAATTTTTATTTACAAAAACTGTAGCAGTATTTCAAGTATGTTGAAATTACTTTGAACTTTTATAAATAAATGTGTAATAAAGTACCCTCGATAATCTAGCAGATATCAGACTAGAGGATTGCAGGATTAACGAAAACATCAGATTAATGGAGGTTCATATAAAAACGAATTTTTACTTATTGAAAAACCTTAATTTATTTTTATAAAATAATGTATTGAATTACTTTTTTGATAGGACAGGTCTAAAAAAATTATCCATTTTTTTTTTTTTTTTTTTTTTAAATAATAATGCTTTAAGACTTTTTCTTGTAGTATAGCTATATAATAATACAGCCAAATTACTGAGACGTACCAGATTATTGCACAGCCAAATTACCAAGTCTACTGTATATATTAATTTCACACATTAATTTATTAATAATTTAACGCTTTTAAAATTTTATAATTCATTTCAGTATTGTCAATTACAAATTCAACCAACTACCACAATATTTCAAGCAGTGACTGTTAAACTTAATTCTATAAATAAAATAAAATGACTTTGAATAAAAAAAAAAAAAAATGTAGTATAGAAAATGGCCAAAAAGTAAACTAAGAATTTTTAAGGACTAAATACGTTTATTTACAATGCAACAAAAACTTTTTGTACAAAAATATATGTACCTAAATATTTTTATCTACTTTTGTAACTAGAAAGCAACTACTATTTACACTATGTTAATACAACATAAGTTTCAAAAAAATATATAAATTAAATAATCAAATACTATATAATTTTTTTTTTTTTTTACTACAACCATTGAAAGATAAATTATAAATTATATTATGTTTACAATCAATAGTTATGACACTTAAATTATATCTTACTAAGAGTTCTTTCATACGTCCATTTACATCTTCATTGTTACTAAGAGTAGTTAAGGTTACAGAATCCAGACCAAAAGGATCAAAATCAGTGTATTCCTAAATAACATAATAGTTGAATAAATGATAATTACATCATAAAAACGATAAAATAATTTATTTATTATTCAAATACTATAGTTATTTATTACCTATACTCTATAGGCTTACTGAGTGTTGTTAAGAATTTAATAGTATTAATAATCGAATGATAATACAACTCAAAAGTTAAAAGGTGAAATACATTATATACAATTGAAAAGAATAGTTTAGATCGTAAATTATAATTTATAAATGTACATTGGCATAGATATTGTTATTTTTTTCATTTAAATATTGACACCATCTTACCAATATCATTGTTGTAGAGTTTTCAAATAATGTGTTAAAATATGATAAAGTCTTTTGTGTCCATGGTTTTAAATTAATATCTTTTAAACCAACTAAACAGACAGTTGATGGGATCTAGAATGCATAAAAAGCAATTAGGAAAACATTTAAATACATTTCAATAGTCAATCGTTAATATTCTACACCTTTTTTAATTCGGGCGATATATCAACTATACAATCAATAGATGCCGATACAACATAACCAATGTCAATTAAATATAAAGAAAAGTATTCATTTAATATGTCAAATATTTTTCCTCTATAAAATTTGTCCACACATTTGACTGCAACAATATCTCCAATAACAGGATTTTTATAAATACTTGATACTATAAATAAAAAAAAGCCAATAAAATAATATTATTTTCCATTATCCCAAAATGTTATTGAATCCGAATTAAAATTACCCTTTTTACAATATATTTGTAATTCCTTACAAGTGTCAACAAACTGATCAACATTTTTGACAAATATATGTCTCCAATCATAATTTTCTACTTTTGCTATAATTACAGAACTACCATTTTTTAACATGCATGAATTACAATTATTATCATCAGTATTGATAAAATTCTGTGGATCCCATTTTTTTATTATGAAATCAATAGACACGTTATTAAAGGACAATTTCATTTTTTTATGAGATTCAATACTCGGTCTACTTTTAAACGATTCAAAAGTTGCAATATAATCTTTAAAATTCTGAAAATTTTACAAAAACTTATTTTATTCCATACGTTCATCTATACAAATATTTAATAAATTAACATAAAATTTGTTGATACTATCCGATTGTATGATATATACAAATTTGAATTGACGATTTATAAAATAATTGTACAAAAAAAAAAAGAAAAAATTAGAAATGGAAATAATTTAATTATGTTAGATGTACCTCCATCAAATGTCGTAATTTCCCATGAGGACAAATATAGTTAACTTCAGCTTCGAATGTAAAAACAGGTATATTTTTGTATTTGGCAGGAATGTCCTTAAGAACTTTGGTTGTAGTCGTTTCACCAGTATCGCAGAGGACAACATTAGCTTGTTGGTATAAAATAGATACAATATAACATCTCATCCATTCTTTAGTTTGTGGGTGAATACATGCCAGTAGTGAACCAGGTCGTACATTAGACCTTTAATAATAAAACTCTATTACATTACTAATTTATTTCAAATACAAACGTTTAAACAATATTTAAATAATGACAAAAAAAAAAAAAAAAAAGGATAATTTTTTATGTTAAATAGTGTTGAACTTACAAAGGGATGTCTTCGTTTAATAATTTAAAATCAATAGTATATTTTATCTGTTCATACTTTGGCAATGAAATATGAATAACAAATTTATTGTTTTTGTTTCTAACTATATTTTTAACTTTACCAGTTACTCCAATGTCCAAATAGTTTAAAGTCTCATTAAATAATGAAAATGTAGGTCTATAAATCATGTACATATATATATATATTAATTGTATTAGTTACGTTAGAAATACAATTTAAAATTAACGGTATTATATTTGATTTAGACACGGATGAAATTAATTTATACCTTTCTAAATCCATTATGAATTTTTATAGTAACAAACAAATTCAACAAATACTTGCGATTAAACTAACTGTAAAAAATATATAAATAATTATTGTTTAACTCATTAAATTATTAAAATATGTTAAATATATAGAACTGATATGCCAAATAAAAATTATTTAACACTATAACAATACGTATAGTTTGTTTTCATGTATTTTCTCTGTGCTGAACAATAGTATATATCTACCAAATATTTTTTCTCGACACAATAATAATGCGTACCTAATTAACAATGACTTTCAAATTAATATATTTCGTGATTGATAAAAACGTTACAGATTATTCATTATATTAACACAATTATTTATTTGCGTATAACGTTTAGGTACATATAAATTGAGTATAACATCTTTGTATGAAAAAACACAAATACGAGTCGTGTCGATTATTCTTGGAGAATATGTCGTTCTACAAGAAACAGATCGAATTCAAAGTCATTTTATTTTATTTCCCACGCCAGTACAAAACTGAAATCTCAATTTCCAACATATAAAATTAACTGTAAATGGATTAATAATAGTCAGGTACCAAAAACACTTGCAATATACGCAAATGTTTGCACTGCAACGCTTATTTAATTGTAAAGAGTAAAAGAAAAATAACATCAACACAATCCTATCTAATACTCTTAAGTATCCAGATGTTATTATTATATGAACATTATTTTTAATCATATAATTGTTAAGCATCGAATTGAAGTATAATCGTATACATAATATATATATAAATATTAAATCGACACTCACTCGGAAACGTGTGTGTTGGGCTGTTTAAAACACACACGCATATATAATGTGTCCAAACGTTCGTAATTCACGCCGCGAGCGAAATAATCAACGACAGTCGATCACGGATACGAAGTGCGCGTGAAACGCACACGGAAAATGACAAAATTGACAGACTCCGCTGAGTAAATGTCAAAAATTCACAGGCGAGAATAAAAACGAAACACGCGGTAAGATTTCGTTCGAAGAAAACGCTATAAATGAGAAGAAAACGGTTAATCCAAAAACGTCGCGAGACACGGCAACGTATTTTCCGAACACGCGCTATTCACGTCCCGGTTATCTTGTCGCGTTCTACCAACCTAACTCGCGTACATGATTCTGCGCGACAAATAATTCTATTGACATTTGTCTCTGGAAAATCCTTTTCGTATTATTTTTTTTCCCGAAGAAACACACGTAAACATTTATAATAGTCCCGCTTATTGTATAGTTCTATATTGCCGACTGTACACTCGCGCGTTTTCAATTAATTTGTAATTTTTTTTTTATTTTTTTGCTTTCCGCGCAACAAGGCAGCCGCCGCCGCCATTGGTATGTTTCAAGACTGCTGCGGTTATTCCATAGAATCATCGAGAATTCCCGGGAAAATTACGACGAGAAAAAACGCGTCGTCCGTCGATACGATTTTTTTGCTCCAAGACACAGTTCTCCGATACCGCGTTCTCCTCCCCCCTAAAAAGGATAGTCTATTTTTGTCCGTTTGTTATTGTCAATCGCTGTTTCACGATCGTAATGGCTTTGGAAAAATATGAGGCTAATAATATAAAACGGCGTGGAATTACTTTTAACTCGTGAACGTTACAGCGGTTAATTTCGTTATTAAAACGTTTCGTTACTAATTAATAATAATACGAAGGGATTATGCGAAAAATGTCTCCGGTGTTGTCGTTGTATCACGCTGTAGAGGAGTATCGCGAGACGATGATATTCTTTACATTTAAATTTTCAGTAATGCAAACAAAATACGACATTTCGTGTCCCGCCGAGTAGTCATCAAAAGACGTACACAGATATTGTCAAAAACATTGTTGGTAACTGCGCGCCCGCCCGCCCCGTCAGACTTCCGTTGCTAATAACGATAAAATTATTTTAACGTCGTTTAGAAGCCGGGCGTTAATTCATTCGTCGCACACTCTGGCACATCGGTTTGATTTCCGTTCCTTGTGAAATACAAACGTACATAGTTGCACGCTATTATATATATATATTTTAACGCGTGGATTAAATGAATCGTCTTTCAATTGATATGATTTATAATACGAAATTTATGATAAAATATTACGATTTTATAATACTGGGATACATCGTCCAATTGTAAAGACGAATTTTAAAAAATAACGCTTGATCCGTAATATTTACGAAGACTATAATAATTGTGTTTTATTTATGGTGTGGACGCGCGCGTTTTTCGACGACATTGTTGGATAGATTTTTAAAAAAATGTGTAGGTATCTGATAATGCGTGATTCCTCGGTGTGGAGAGACTTTGCATTATAAACAGAACGATAATAATAATAATAATTAGTGATTGACACTTGTCAATGCTCACTCTTGAATGTATCCCAATTCAAGTTTATGTAAGTTGTATTATCACCACTGATGAAAATAAGTAATGTATTTTTACATATTACGTTCAAAAGTGAAAAACACTAAATTAACATTTGCCGCAAATTTTCGTTACTAAGATAAATGTGGGGTTACACTGAATCGTTTCAGAACAGACCACAGAAGAAGTGAGTATCATAGATGTTTAAATGGGGATTAAGCGATTTTGAAACATGTCTACGGCCAGAATCGCAGATGACTAATTACATCACTAATGAGTGTCCGCTTTGTGTAAAGGTACCACGAGAAATGAATTGGTGAAATGGATGGTGGGCCTGAAAATTGAACTAATGCATTGTAACATGATGACTACTTATCAAACCGTTTGAATTAATAATGTTCCATTAATATTATTACTCTGTTAACTTATACATTATTCATGTATCTTATATTTTAATTAGGAGATAATTTGATACTTAAAAAAATGCCACACGAAAAACAAATAAAATAACATTGATAATTATAATCAATATTCATAATATAAAAAACTAAAAGTGTTCATTTTATAATATATATTTATAACAAACAAAAATAAATGGAAAATTATTGGTAACAATATATTGAGCACTATTATTATATATTTATAATTATAAAACGCATGCTCATGTAACACTGAAAAATTGTTTTACTTTTAATTCAGTCTCGATATTAATTCCATGGCCCAAAAATATAATTCACATGACATTACACAACATCACATCTCTGATTGGATTAAAAAAAATTTACTAGTTTGCTTGCACGTTGTTTCCAGTGTCACTGCATACGATTAACATAACTACTTGCTAACCCAACTGGACAATACAAATTTCATTCCATCTTCAAATTTAGTATGTGTTCCAATACCCAATTGATTGATGCGTGAAACGTCTAATAAAGTATTAAACGGACGCTTTACTCCACCTTGTGCTCCATTTACTGGAACTACACGTTCCATGCTCATACCAAAAATATGTGCCATTATACCAACCATACCATACTTTGTAAATGTCTCTTTTCCACACCACTGATAAATACCACCAATATCATTGCTCTATAAATTTTAAACAATATATTTTGTTACAAAATGTACACAATGAAATTATTATGTTGGAAATTTTTACTTACCGGTACAATCTTTTTTTTTACTAAATTGAATATAATATGTGCTATATCATCAGCACTGGAAGGATTACGAAGTTCATAGTTTGAAACTTTAAATAACTCATTATTGTCTTGACACTTTTTTAATCCTATAAATAAATAAGTTACTGCACTTTCTTCTAGACTTTCAACTTGTCCATAAAGTACTGGAATACGAAGAACTACATTTTCTGTAAGTGTTTTGTATAAATTATTCACTAAAATATCCATTAAGAATTTTACACGGATTTTTAAACCTTACTAGGATTTGTAGCCAAAACTGCTTTTTCACCTAAAAATTTTAACCTTCCATATTCATTTATAGGTGTTGGAGCATCGGTTTCTTTGTATGGACTGTTTTCACCATCAAACACATAATCCGTACTAATATACAGTAATGGCACATTGAGTTTATCTGGAAAAATACGACAAAATCATTTTTAAAAATGTAATCCTAACGTATTTATTTAAATATAATTCGTAATAAATGGAACTTTTATTTAATCTTGATAAATTTTCGACAGCATAAAATATTCATTAACGGACAATAAGTATTTTATACTTTGCATATTTCGATAAAATGTTTAATTTATTATAGACATTGTCATAAGAAATTATACGGTTTTTATCTCGTCTATACTGTACCTTGACGAAAATCTATAGAGGTCATTTGATTCTTTTTTTTTTATATATAAATAGTGTTATAAACTATTGGACATTATGGAAGAAAGTTTATACTTGCGACATCTGCCAAATGAGCAGAAACTTCAACATTCAAATCATAAGCACCCTGAGGATCTTTGTCTACTTTTTCCGGAAACCGTTCGGCAGCGCAGTGTACAATTACGTCAGGTCGAATGCTGTTTAAAAAATTAGTGACCGCATCTTTGTCCAGCAAATTCAATTTCGTCAATCCTGGACCCATTCTGAAAATCAAATCAATTCGAACTGTTAAATATTATAGATTGTTGATCGTCTATGGCAATAAATTGTACTTGCCTTTTGAACGATATCCCACATACAGTCCATTCGGGTTCGTTCAGGAACCGTTTGTAGACGGACCTTCCCAACAAACCCGAAGCACCAGTTAAAAAAACTTTCATAGCTTTCGGAGTTTTAATGGAAATTTCAACACCGCAAAAAAGACGTTTGAACTTTCTAAAATTCGAACGTTCCACACACACACACAACTACTGCTGCCGCCACCGCCTGTCGATTGAGCGAACTTGGAAACGTCTAAAATACGCAAGTACGACCGTTTTTCTACTCCATGCGATGGTAAAAAAAATCTCAAAATCGTGATTACCCTTATCACATTGTCACTGTCTGCAACAGGAACACTATTACTCTATGGCGAAGTTTATAATGTGTTCAATAGTCTTTGTATCTATGATAAAGTTTACTCCACAGAATACAGACTATAATAGAAAAATATAATTCCCCGTGTGTATGACTCGCAGTGTTAGAACCCAGAAGAATATCAAATATCTTCGAAGATCGTGATTTACTCTTTTGTAATTGGTATTTACTGTTTTGACTTTTGAAATATTGTAAGAAAAAAATGGAATTTCAATAAAACTTTAATAGACAAAAGTCAGTAATAAAATTATTGGTTTTCTTTAGTCTCCCGTCATTTTGTAAATTACTTTTTCCGACCGTCACAGATATTCTTCGACCCCGTGTGTTGCAAGTTGACAAACTCATGAAGCCTGTAAAGGACATCAGAATTGTTAAAACCACGGAGTCGGTGTTCATCAAACCGTTCTCCTTGTTATTTAAACGGGTATATAATATTGTAATATATTTGTTAATTGAACCTCAGACGTTTTTGTTTTATTTTTTCAGGACGGAAAAGAAATTAAATGGGACTTAATTGACAGTCACAATGGGTAAATATATTTTGTTGAAGACCACATATTACAGTAGTATAATATTTATTTATTACTTTAAATTATAATGTTTACGCTTTACGCATTTAACTTTAGCTAATTATTTTTATGTGCAGAGTGTACGTGATCATTTATAACAGAACCAGAAACACATTGGTGTGTGTTAAACAATTTAGACCGGGTAACATTGAGACACTAATTTCCCTACTGTTGTAACTATTTCATTTTTTAATGAATGTATTCACATTTTTTAGGCGTTTATTATAGAAGCATACCGGAACACGATCGACCTCTAGAAGGACCCATCGACACTGACAAATATCCACCTAGCATTGGTTTGACTATAGAATTCTGTGCTGGTATTGTAGACAAAAACAAAAGTCTCGAAGAAATAGCTGTTGATGAAGTCCGAGAAGAATGTGGTTATGAAGTCAAAGTGTCAGACATGGAAAAAATCATCAGTTGCAGGTAATATTTTTTATTAAAAGTATATATATATATAAATAATTTCTTCTCAACATTAGATCAGTTAGATATACATTTTTGTCTTACTGTATTACAGAATATACAATTGGTTCCAAGATTATAATATAACCAATGAAAATATTTCATATATTTTTAATTGTATGATTTTTCAATTACGTATATAAATTATAACAATAAACAAAATCTTCATTTTTATTATTTTATACGCAAAAATAAATTAGATCTCATTTAAATATTTTCTATACATTTTACTAGGAAATCGTACAATATATGATATTGAATGTTATTTTACATAACAGTGGATGAGAATAAAAAATTATACTATATTAGTTAAATAAATTGTTTTTTTTTCTTCCTTTTTAGATCTGCTTTAAATACAGCTGGTTCAGTTATGACATTCTTTTACACTGAAGTCACTGATCAAATGAAAATTTCTGAAGGAGGTGGTCTTGCCCACGAGGGAGAAGATATAGAAGTCGTTGAATACACTATACCACAAATTAGAGATATTGTTACGCAACCTGAAGTTCTAAATGGGTCATCTAGTTTTCTTTTTGGTTTAATGTGGTTTTTAACCAACAAAATTGTCTTAAAGCCTTAAATACTAACATATTGATTTAAAAATTTTCTGTTATATTCACTATAAAATATAAATTTGATACAAACTGTCATGACATTTGTATTATCTACAGACTGCACACAGAAATATATAGTGGACACAATGAATTTACCATATTATATAATGAAAATTTCCCTATATTGATTTATGCTTGTATTCTGGAACCTGAATACAAGTACATTTGTTTAATATTGATTATATTTTAACATATATTATCAGTATAATATTTAATTATTTGATATTTCTGTGTATATCAATATAGTAAATAGTTCAGTATGTGTCCATTAATTTTAGGATATTAATTCACTGCCCAAAGCACTTGCATAAAATATATTTCCTATGTTAAATGCTACAAATAATAATAAAATATAAATTTATTATACAATCCTTTTAAACATTTGTGTTTACACACATACGTAATATAAATTATAAACAATTTTTTTCTTTAAATCTTAAATGTTTTTTTATCTACATTTCATTGTTAATTTTAGCAGAAACCCAACCTAGGCCCCATTTTAAATTGGTCAGCATAAACTTTAGCGCTTTAGTCCAACCTTCTTCAGAATTCAATTGTATTCTACAACAAAATTTACCATAGATATTAATATTTACTATAATAATAATACTAATTTTTTAAAATGGTATGATTACCTAATATTATATGTGTTTCCAGTAGCAGAGTCTTCGATTTTGCCTTTTTCCATTCGATACGGTAAATGAAATCCAGAATTGCCCTTCTCGACTTCTTCTTTAAACTGCTGTAAGCAGTCTAAAAATGCCACCATCGCCAAATCAAATTTTGTATTCCAAACGAAACGTATGCCACCTTGACCATACAGCGGCAGTACCTTTTTCTCCCCTAAAACCTATAACATAAATATTAATTATTACACTGACACATAAACAATCCCCATATCAATTTAAAATTAAATATAACAGTGACAAATGTTTAATTTCTAACAAAAAAAAGACAATTTATTATTAATGAAAACATTTACTATAGAATGTATAATAATGGAAATTCAAATTATTTGAATCTATTGTCGAATAAATATTAATTATTATGTAAATATAAATTTGTATTTAAAATAATTGAAAAAAAAAATGGTAAAAATTACTTACTTCAACATATGAATGATTTCCATATGGAACAAGACGATACTTCTCAAATGTTAAATTCATATATCTGGCCAATGATACTAACAGCAACGTAACTTGACCCCATGCAGCATTAATTTCAGTCCAATCCACTGGAGCCGAAGGCAATCTTCCTAATCGTAATTTGTTAATAGTACCAAAATGACCGTGATGCCATATATGAAATGTTGCGTTAAATACATTTGTTTTTCTTAGTTTGGCCAATTGTGTATTAGTATAAGTTATTTGGCATTCAACACTATAAAATATTATTTATATTAACAACAAATGTATGTATATAAATTAAAAAACATGTTTTACTTTGTAAAACAAAATAATATGCTTTGATTAGCTCATTATTTTGAAATGAACATGAATATAAAAAATATCTTTTTCTTTTTTAAATACAAAAAAAAATACCTTCTCTGTTTATCATCAATGAGAATACAATCTCTTCTGTGTTTACTATATTCTTTCCAATATCTTTCTTCTTCTTTAATTAATTTTTCTCTTTCTTTTTCAGCTTCCTTAATATCACAATCCAATGCATTTTCGGTTTCTTGTAAGTTGCTCAGTTCATTCATCAACTTTTTCTCTTCTTTCTTTAACTGTGAATATATTATATTTATAATTTATATAATATGCTTTTTAACAAGATTCTATTCAGGTTATTTGCCCAGTCAATCGACAAAAACTAGTCTCGTTCACTCATAAATGTTCCTGTGACAAGCACTGATGTTAAATGTTGGGATACTATTAGGTGTGTCCCATCATATTTACAACACTCTATATGCATACTTGCAATGGTCGAGTCTATAATAAAAATCATCTATATACATGGCCACAGAAATCACAGAAGATTTGGATCTCGATTTAAGAATCCGATAGCTCCGCGGCTGAGTATGCTTGAGTGATACTGAGTATCATAACTTGATAGAATATAGTAACTACATCACTGTTAATTTAATACTTTTGAAACATTTAAAATTAAATTTAGTACCAATAAAATATTAAATAATTTCAATGTTTCGTTTAAAATTATCTACAAAAATAAATTATATGTTTGTCATAATAAACACATGAAATAAATGAATAAACACACTCAACTATACCAAGGAGTTTTCAAATAATAAAAAAAAGTAAATATTTTTACTTACCTCTTCCAGCTCTTTAGTCAAAGTATCCATATCTTCTGGTTCTTCAGTAGAAAGTCTAAAATAATATAAATTATTAATAATTGCCCGACAATCAAAATATAATACACACTCTTTCAAGTAGTTGCTATAATCTGTGTAATCTGCTTCGGCCTGCTGAAGTTCTCCTTCCATCATGTCCATTAATGTGTCAGTGCATTCATCACATAACGGATGGTTTATTTTTGAATTTCCAGACACAATATCGAATAAATTAGCAGTAATCTATGAATAAACAAATAAAATGGATCGTGTTTATAAAACGAACTAAATTATCATATGTAGGCACACGCAGAGTAACCTTCATTTGATGGCTAAGTGTTGGCGTTTCGCCTTCGCCCAGTAATGTGAATCCATGATTACCACTGGACGAATCGTTCAGGTGAAAGCCAGGTACCACATAATCGACATGTTTTGATTGAGAATCGAGATCGACTTCTGGACACGTAACAATTGGCACTAACACATGGCAAACGTCGAATTAGAAAAGTGACAATTCATTGATATTAATGTCGAAATACTTACGCGAGAGTTCGGCGACGGTGTGTTCGCTGATAGAGCTGAACGAGCTGTCCAGCCGGATTGGGGCCAAACACTGCTGGCAGGCAAAACTCACGTTGACGTTAGTGCCGGACATTTTCTATATTTCCGGATATCTGAGACCGATTGCAGTCTCGCGGGAAATCGACGAAAATGACGTAGCCCCAAAGCCGTAATATTACAAGAAAACTCCGATATTCGGACGAACAATGGCAAACCAGCACGAGAGTGATAAAAAATGAACAAAAACAACACAGTTATCGTCCTTGGACTGGATGAGCTCGTATCGGACAGTTATAGGTTTACTCGTTACAATTTATTATTGTTATAATATTCTGTGGTAAATTAAGTACATAACGCGCATAACTTGGTTTATGGTTCGGGTCATAGAACCGAACGCGGTCGTCAACCCTTTTCTTTCTTTAACGGCGCACTTTTTTGAGGTTATGCGTACGGTTTTTATTATTATTGTTTTTGTTATGTTTTCTCTTCATAACAATTTTGATGATGGAATATTTATAAAATTGTATGGAAATGTATTATTATGAAATATTGTATTCAGTAGACGCTTTACAGAATGTAAGCAAACGCAGAATGCCGAAGGATATTTATATGGCGTTTGAAAATCACTGAGCTGCGATTTCTATATCGACGAAGCCGAAACTCCGGCCCGGTATTCGAACGGAAATAATGGTCAGACCCCTGACTGCGGGGTCGGGTCCGAATTCGGCGGGGGTTTGCGGCGACCATGTAGTCGAACGGCCATAAATCGTGTTATAACAATCGGCGGTCATCATGTGTATGACCGGCGTGGTCCGTTGGTTGCTGATGCTGTTAATGGCCGGAACGCCTGCTGCCCAGAAGACAAATGTATCGTCGTCGTCGTCACTGTCATTATCGACCTCGGTCTCGTCCACCATCTGTCCGGAACGGTGTATTTGCCCAAAGAAACGAATCAGCGATAAGTTCAGCAAAGTCAAGTGTGGCGGGCTCGACAAGCCGATCATGTATCTCAATGAGATACCCTTTGCCCAGCTGTGTAACACCACTGGCGTCACTTTCTTGTAAGTCACTCTTATCTGTGTGTGTATGTGTATATGCTCATTGTTGTTTTATTACATGTTATCACCTTTTCAGAGATCTGTCCACCAATGTGATCGCCGTTCTGCCTACAAACGCCATACCGATTTCGACTCTCCAAAAACTGTAAGTTGTTGTTTGAACAATAGGCCGTTATGATTTGAGTTTTATGTAATTTCGTGGTGCATTTTAGAGATCTGACCAAAAATCTAATATCTATTATTCAAGATGGTGCATTTCGTGGTACCCCAAACCTTAAGATCTTGTGAGTTACTACTTCTTGCTTGTACATACGATATTGTTTATATGTGTGATGAAATTTATAGTTTTAATCAAATTAAATCTTAGGATGTTGACTGACAACAAACTCAAAAACATATCTCAAGGCATGTTTGAAGGACTTTTTTCATTAGAACAACTGTAAGAAACAAATAATAAATTATCCGTTTTCATTTCTTATTTTTAAATCTTTTTTTTTTTCAGGAAACTAAACAAAAATAATATTGCTCAAATACCAGGGAACACATTTACTTTTTTGGTTCATCTTACTAAATTGTAAATAATCATTATTGGCATCATTAGTTTTTAATAATATACTAAATTTATATTCACAGAGACATGTCTGACAACCCAATAGTTTGTGATTGTGAAATTTCTAGTTTTCTTGATTGGGTCAAGAGAAAAGTAAAACTTGCTCCAAAATCTGAATGTTATGAACCGGCAAACTTGAAAGGTACGTCAATTAAAAATTTACGTCTAGATATGTTGACCTGTGTGCGATCAAATGCAATACCAGCAATTGAAATTATACCCAACACAAATCTTGTAAGTAGTTAATTTGTTTATTTAATATCTAATTACAAAACATTAATAGTTTTTATATAAATTTGAATTGCTTTTTATTATATTATAAAGGTTGTTTTTGAAGGTGATTCAATAGAATTGTTATGTCGTGCCATTGGTTCAGATGCACTGGAAGGAATTATTTTAATGTGGAATATAAGTGCGCTAAATAGCAGTGCTTCGATAGTTGTTACAGATGGAGATTTCCAAAATACAGGATTAATTCAAAGGTGAAGATTACAATTTTATAGATTTTAATAAAAATAAAATTATACTACTTACTTCATGTATATAGTCTATAGAAATCATTTTTCAATATCCAAATATAAGCATTTCTCATTATATATATATATAAATTTTTAAAAATTATATTAGAAAATTATTCTTTTTTTTTACAGTAATGTATCAATAGCAAAACTTAATTCAAACCATACTGGGAAATATGAATGTAAATTGAATTCTTCTAGTGGAACTAGAGTTCAGTCAATTTCACTTACTGTTATATCAAATAAGACTAGATTTTGTAGAGTCGAAGGTAATATTTCTGGTTATTTTATGTCGTTTTTCTTAATTAACAATAAAATCATTTTTTTTTTTTTTTTGTATTTTTAGAAAGTAAAGACAACAAAGGAACATATACTTGGACTCGTACAATTGCTGATGTGTTTACTGTGAAACAGTGTCAAGCAAATGATGAAGTCGAACCATTGGCTAGAGGAACTGTTACAAGACATTGTAATGGGGATGGTAAATGGAATATACCTGACACTTCAGACTGTCCTTACACAAGTCCAATTACTCGTATTTTTTATACACAATCCAAAGTATGAGAAATATTTAATAATTTGAATTAAATTTTTTAATTTTCTTTATATGCAATTATATTTATTCTAGACAAATGTTACTCATAAAAAGAACTCAGAAACAGCCAGGCAGTTGTTTAATTACACAAAAGATCATTTTTATGAAATCAAAGATAATCTTGATATCAGTTATATTGCAGATATAATAGACGATTATTTGGATGTGATACGGGATGATAAATCAGTAATTTTGTCATTTCTTATTTATAATTTGCATGATTAGGACTAAAATAAGTATATTTTTATTAGTTAGCACCAGTTATTCTAGATTTAATAAGTTTAATGGTCGAATTGCCTAAAGATTTACTATTAACTGCTCAAAAGAATGATAAATCTACCTCCAGACTCGTGAATGCTTTGGAAACTTCTTTAGAATTTACTTCGACGTTAAATTCTCAATGGGTAAATTATTATTTATACGTTAAGTTTATAAGTTTTTTATAAGTTCATAATAATCACTAATAATTAATGATTATTATTAATATTATTATAATATTTCTTATATTTAATATATAACATTTTTTTTTTAGACATCAGCTATTGCAATGGAAGAATTTATTATTTCTAAAGAAAATTTTAATGGTTTGACTTGTATTTGGGGGCGAGATAAAAATGCTCCAACTACAATGAATTCCTTGATGTGTTATGTTTATAACAATCATACTGTTTCTCAAAATAAAGTAAATATTATAATACATGTCAATATAATATTACAATATATGTTTATATGAATTTGAATTTTTTTTTTGTTTTTTGATTGATTATCAAAAAAAATCATTCTTCCCTTTCATTTCTTTGCCTACATTATACAGTCATACAAATCATATAATTAATTATTATTATTATTATTATTGTGTTTAGATCATTGAAGCATTAATAGAAGTGCCAGGAACACTTTTTTCGAGTGATGCCAAAAGAAATATACTTATTAACGAACTGAAATTAATGTTCATAGTATATGAAGATGGAAAAATGTTTCCTGAACCAATGATGATGGCTGAAGATAATGTTACTTTAATCTCTACAGAAATAAAATCTTGTGTGTTAATGACAAAATTAGTTGGTATGGAAATGGAAATTACACAAGAACCTCTTATCATAGAATTACGTCAACCTGAGAATTATGATCGTTATTTGACGATGAGACCAAGCCCATCATGGTGGAATCCTTTGTCTGGACTATGGGATATTAATCCAAATACTAGCTGTCAATTGGCGCGTATTAGTGATGGTATGTTGGTGTATAGGTGTAATCGATTTGGTTATTTTGCATTGACCATGAGTCCAACGTTGATACACAATATTTTACCTTCAGTTAATAGGTACACTGTTCATATTAATTATTACATATTGCATAATATTATTATGTGTCATTTAACTTAATGTAAATATAATGTTTCAGCACTACGAAAAAGAAGATCTTGTATGCTCATACCTCTATCTATATTGGCACTTTTGCAGGAAGTACATTTCTTTTATTTTCAGTTGGTCTTTATGTGATATTGAACAGTAATATACAAATGGCCAAAAAATTGAAGCACTCACTTCCCAACACTTGGTTTGCAATAGCAATGTTTTACTTAATTTATTGGTTAGTACAAATACATTTATAATTCCTAAATTTGTGTAGTTTGAACAATATTTTTAACTTATTCTAGTAATGGCATTCATCGCACAGAAAATTCTAGGACCTGTCAAATAATTGGATTACTTATTCAATTTTTTAGCTTGGCTCCATTATTTTGGATGACTGTAACTATAAAGTAAGTTTGCCATTTTCAATTAACATAAAATACAGATTTCAATTAATTTAAAAATAAATTCTTGTATTTTTCATATGAATATTATAATTAAATTTAAGTTTTAACATAACTATTCAAAAATCTGGATTATTATAATATCCACAATTAAATATTTTTATATTTTGTCAAATTTGCTATTTGGATTTTTTTTTTCAAATTAATTTCTACTTGAATATTTGTCATTTAATATTATATTTTGTAAAGTTAATATAGTTTTTTTTTCTTTTTATTTAGAGTTTTGTATAAGCGGGTAAGAAAACCTTTCCTTCCAGCTGGCACACCATCAGATGATGGTGGTGGTATGAATATACCTCATGAAGATGTTGTAGTCAAAAAACCATTATTAGGTATATACATGGTAGGTTGGGGTATACCAATGCTGTTGTGTGGAATGTCAAGTGCTGTAAATCTACCTGGTTATGGAGGACACGAAGGAGAATATTGTTTTTTGAAACCTGGCCCGGCTTTTGGTTTCATTATTGTTGTAGCTCTTGTGGTTATTAGTTGTATCTTCATACTAAGTTTATTGGTTTCCTGTGCAGCCAACGATCTTGACTCCAACGTACAGCTTTCAGAAGGTACACAAGCCACTGATTTGGAACTATTAGACCAGACAAACAGCATGGTAGAGCATAACAGTTGCCGTAGTCTCACAACACCGTCTAGTAAAGTAGAAGACCCCGAACAATCTCCAGTCATCCAATTAAGATTTTTTAATGGAACCCTGTTGGGATATCTGTTAACAATTACAATGACATATTTTAATGTTGTGGTCATGCACAAATCAACTATACAACTGTGGTTAGGTGTGTGGTTTGCTTGTTTCAATATACTTCAAAATTTTGTGATAATGTGGTTTTATGTATTTGTACGGAATGATGTACAGAATGCATTTGTAGAACTTAAGGAACATCGGTGGGGAAGAAAAAAAGTTGTCGACTCTGTTCATGCTCCATCCATTAGGACTGATAGTTTCCAGTCGGTAAGACCTAAGTCAAATAGTGAAGTCGTGTCGTTGCAATCATTTAGGTCACCTCAACTACAATTTGTCATGATGAGACATCAATTGAATACTGAACGACAAATTGATTACTACAATCCACATCAAATAACTGTAGCCAAACGGTTTTTTAAAAAGCAGCGAAGGAAACAAAATAATTTGCCTAGGCGTCCACCACTGACTTCACCTGAATTAACAGATAACGGCGTTTATTACTGTCAAAATGGTAAAACCAATAATTTACGCTTGGAACAAAAACAGAGTGGTGTGTTCTCCGACAGCGCTATTACTGATCACGAGTATGTAGAAGTGGATGGTCGATCACAATATCAACACAAGTATACGCAACCAAGAGATTATTCAACTGAGGAGTTTGTTACTAGTCAAATGAGTGGTGCCAGTTGTGAGGGTATTTCAGACAGTGTTACCGATTGTGGACGAAATATAAGTGAAAAAGAGACCTGTAACAGTCCGCATGTAATAGTGTCCGATTGTTCCAGTGCAAACCCGTTAAATCATACGTACGAAACAATCACACCAAAAAAAGAAAGATGGAACGATGCAGTTAAAAGAAAAAAAGACTCAAGAAAATCTCATAAGGCCTCTGGTTATACACTCGCCAGAACTAACAAATCAGATAGTGATGAAAACGATGAGACTTGTGTTTAATAAAATATATATGATGAGCCAAGGATACAATACTTCATAGTATTGTGTGTATGAATTATTGTGCTTCACATTATTAATAATGTTTAAAGTCCATTTTAAGTTGAGTAATCGATTTTGAATATTTTGTTATGAGTTCCATATAAATTTATGCTATTTAATATTGCAGAATAAAGTATAAAAATGCCATTTTTACACTGCGGGTGTTTTTTTACTTAATTTTTATAGAACATATGAGTTGAATTACTTATATATAGTTAAGGTATCCTCTCTTAAAATTAATTTACTGTGTTGAAAATTTTGGTTTTATAATGAGTGTCATAATTATTGTAGTTTGGTAAATCCAGTGACCTAACTTGTCCAGTATATTTTGGCTGTCGCGGCTTAATTTTCAACAAATCTGAGGTCAGAAAAGTATGTTTACACTCAAAATATATGACATTACATTTTTGTAACCCATTGCTTGTGACAACACAACTGCTTAAAATGAATTGGACAGTCAATGAGGATCTAAATAATTTCAATAAGTAAATAATTCAGTTAATTGTATTTTGTACAGAACAACTACAAATTGTTTGATACTTTATAGTAAGAACATGAGTTAAACATTGTCATATTTTATTCAATGTAAGCATGTACAATTTCGTAGTTTATTTGTTTATTATTAGTTATGAATTATTTATATTATTATAATCATAAAATGTTTAATAGGTATTAATGTTAATTTGAATTATAATTTATTTTAATTATTATACCTAGTTTTTACAGGTAATCCAGCTGTGCTACTGCCATTTATTTTTTATTAACTTTTTTTTTCAAGTTGATTTGAAATAAAACTATTTTGTATGGCCTAAAATTAACAATGCTTTATGACTGTTCTAAAACATTTAAACTTGATATTTCAATTATAGGTAATATGCGTACTGTAATTTAGTGCCATTATTATTAGCTATTTATAATTTGTCATTAGTCGCAATTAATATAGTTTTAATTTTTAATAAATATTACATTTGAAAATTATGTACTTATGCAAAATATAAAGGAAACTGCTATGTAAAAATTTTGTTTTTCGTGCATTATGTATACGATATAATATTTTAATTATTAATCAACTAAAATTGTTGATTATTATGATTTTTGTTAGTGATGTATCTGTAAGAATTTATTTTTAGTTGATACTTAGCTGGTCAAGTTTGAGTTTGTTTTTCTCATCTCAAGACTTAAAAACCATAATAATACATTAACAGATGTTTGTAAGCATTCATATATTTTAATGTATGCAGCTCAATTAAATTGAAAAACAAGTATTATAATTTTTAAAACTAAAACTTGATCAGTATTTTATGTGTACAATTTAATTGTGATTAATGAGTACCTAAGTTTTAAAACAATATTTTTTATGTTTTTCTATTTATTAAAATTATGTCTTTTTTTACTAATCTTTTTTTTACTTTTTCAAATTCACATATTTTAATACATTTATAAACTAAGATAGTACATTATGTTATTATACAGCAGTAAAAAATGTGTTTTATACTATTTAAGTGATTTACATGCTGTTCTAGTATAATTAATGTATTATCTAATAAACAATACAAGATGCAAGTATACAAATACAAGTATTTTCATTTTTCATATTGCCAATAAGTTATAAAAAGTTATATTTTTCAAATTGTATTTTTTGTAATGTGCAAGGCTGATAGCTTAAATTGCGAGAGGTAAAGCAATGTATTATCTGTTGTTGAACTATCATTAGATCGTTCAAAAATTTGGGTACTATCGTTATTGACTTATTATATAAGGAATACTTGAAACGGTTTTCAAAAGACATTTGTAAAAAACAAAAAACCGTTCAAATAATGTGCCAAAATTATAATATTATGTATTAAAATATTTCACAAATAAAAAAAGAAACAGTGTCCACTAAACTTGACTTCTATTATTTTCTTAATAGCAGTACTTTATATGTCTTCAAAAAAAAGATATATATTTTTTTTTAACATTTGACCGAGTGGTTATATAGCGTGGAATCAATAATTAAATATATTCTGTCAAGAAACGATAATGATAGTATTGAATATTTATTCATTTGAATTTTTAAATATAAATTTGATCCCACTGGATTCGTTTTATCTTAATTAAACATACTTAATTGTAGAGTGGAGAAATCAAAGCACTATTTTCCCCCGATACAGTTGTAATATTGTGCTATGTCTAATGTAATGAGATAGCTTCTCTAGGACTATTTGCCCTATTTTAACTGGAATTTCGTTCCTTCTTGTTCAGAATTTATTTTTGATGTTTCCGCAAATATACCGTGAAACCATTCTTATTATTAATATATTAATTATTATTCTTAATTAATCATGCATATAATATTTCAACTATGCGAAAATTGGTTGATCAAGTATACATCTAGATTTGTCAACTGCACCTTAGAATAAGACCGATTTACTTTTATTCGTGAAACAGTAATAAATCAAAAATAATTTTAATTAATAAATAAATTAGTCGTATTTTGTTTATTTTTTTCTTTTCGCTATAAGTGCCTTAGGCGTAACATTAGATTTTCATTTTTTTTTTTCAATATGTTCTCCATTTACGATAAATGTACAATAATTATAATTATATTAATGTAAAAAACAAAAATATTTTTTGACTACCTATATATATGTCTATATATTAAACTATTAATTAATAAGTCAACAACTATTAGGATTGTTCAGCCGTTTAAAAAGAATTCTTATAGTTTTTACACGTGCCAAGTTTTACAATATTTTATTTATTCTATAAATACACTTTTTACTTGCTAGCCAATATTTTGTTTTATTATTTTAAATGATTAAAAAGCTTTATAAACGTGTATATAGTCGTAGAACGGGTATTTATGATTTTATATAATTAATAGAAAATATTAGATATGTAAATTTAACGTATCCAAATATTGAACTATAACATATAATCAAATAATAAAACCATAGGGTTATTTTATTGATTTTTTTAAAACTATTGTTCGA
Organism: Chaetogeoica ovagalla; assembly: GCA_032441825.1. Taxonomy (NCBI): domain Eukaryota; kingdom Metazoa; phylum Arthropoda; class Insecta; order Hemiptera; family Aphididae; genus Chaetogeoica; species Chaetogeoica ovagalla. The sequence goes on from CM063729.1 coordinate 10,841,736, forward strand.
TTTATATTGTATAATAAGTACCTATTACAATTCTGGTGTGGATAGGTATAGTTGAACACACTTTAAGTTGATTGATAGTTAAAGTTTTTTTGGTACACGATTTTTTTTTTATAATAAATTGCACGAAATCGATATTCATTTAAATACTCGACCATTCGCGTATTCTAAACACATTAATTTTTAAAAACTTTATAAATTAAAACAAAATGTATTTCTGTTGCAAAAAAAAACTGATAATACTCGTGTTATTATATTTTAATTTATGACATTGCTAAGGATAATGATCAATCCACTAGATATTAACTTTAAAGGATGTCTATAATAAATATAATATAATTACCCAATATTTTATTATTATTATTTTTTTTTTTTTTAAATGACAACGCGTAACGCAATTTTTTTTTTTACGGCGCTGCGCTTATAGGTGACACTTGAATTAATTTTAAGCGACTATATAATACGTATAGTTTTCTCTAAAATTAGTCGTTGTAACGGCTAGTTATGGTTGGTATATGATATTTAGTTGACTGACACGAAACAAGATTTATCATCTCGTTTCACTCGATTTCGTTAGTTCTGTCTGTTGTAATTAAGCAGAAAAAAAATGAACTTTTCATTAGATTATTAAAACTAGATGCGTATATTATATAGGTACATATTATGATAATATTTTAAATATTATGTGAATGTACGTATTTACGCGAAAGTACTTATTTACGCATTTATTTATTACGGTTAAATTATTTATAATAAAATAATTGAACTTGAAAAAAATTTAACAAAAATTAAAAATACTCAGAAATGTGAGAAATTTAAATGTGGATTTACGATATTGTATATAAAACTAAAATTAAAAAAAATATATATATATTATTTTATATATGATCCGTAGTATAAGTAAAATATATACTTATTATAACTATATATAATTATAATATATTGTATACCGAAATTATTGTACTAGGACTATTTTAATGTTATAAAAAATTTGACAATATAAAGATTTTTAAACATTTTTTTTTTTTTACATATGTATGTAATATGAAACGAAATGTTATACGCGTTATACGCGAACAATAGTAAAGAATTTCAATATTTCCCGCATGTATATAATATACGTTATAAATGCAATAAACATGTCCATAATAATATGTAAAAAGTACTCTAAAGATATTTTTATTATTATTATTATAACATAATGCAGACTCATCATTTTATATTTTCACGAATAAAAAAAAAATTGTATTTTATTTTTTTTTTTTTGGCTGACAATAGAATAAATATAATAATACACGGAATATCAATACGCAGAATAATGAATTTACACTGCACATAGTAACAAATATAACTAATAAGTATGAATATATTTTTTTTAGTTTTAATATAATATGTAACAATAATGTATAGGTACAATTTTATTATTTATAACGTATTAAAACTTTTTCTGGAGAACCATTGATTATGAATATTTATAATCAATGTGGAGAACTGGCCAATATACAATTTTATCTATAGAGATCTCAGATTTAATTTGAAAAAATACGAAACTTTTTTGTTTCAATAAATATACATAAAACACATTATAATTGTAGTATTAAAATTAATATTATTTTTAAAATTAACTTTCATTTGAAAACGATATTTCGTTTACACACGCGTCCGCACGTTATAAAATCCGCGCTCTTTTACGTTTAAACTCATAAATTAAACACATTCAGCACTATTCTCATTGTGTCCTATGGAAGTATAACATAAACACAAACTATTATTACATTTTATTATAATAATATATATATTTATTTATTTATTACGGATATATTATACAATGTCCGTATCCGTTTCATTATATAAAATATCGTTTTTATATGTATATAATAATAATAATAATAATCATTGTTATTTATTTTCGGGATGGCGTTTGCGGAACTGCGAAAGTTTACTTCTCCGCATTGTATAATAATAAATTCATTAGTCTCTTAGGAAATATGATAAGCACAATATAATATTATAATTGTCGATTGCTAACTGCAGCAGCGACCGGCGCGGCAGTGCGGTGGCGCGCGTGTACAACGACTGTACTACAAACTATAATAATATTATAAATGCGCCAATACCGCGGCACAGAGTACGGACGTCGGCCGTTAATTTTGTTTTAAGGTTTTTCTTTTTTTTTTGTTTAATATGTTTTATACACATTTCTTGTCACAGTACACGCACGCGTTCTTGGCAGAATATTATGCGTTTGACACGACATATTATATTTTACTTATTAACCATTTTGTATACGAAAACGTATAATAATAATAATTATTATTATTATTATATATATATTGCATACAATAAAAAAAATACCGAAAAATAATCGTGTTCAACCCCGCGTTTATATACACTTATACGTATTATTCTATTTGCAGTGGTTCATATTTTATTATAAGAGTGAACGATTTGACAAATAACATTCGAGTGAGTATAATATATAATTTATGTATTCAAATATATATATATTAATAGAAGAAAAAAATTAGTTCATAGGATTAAAATTGTATTTTTACCGAAAAGTTTTATTTTATAAAATTAAGTACCATCTATTATTATAGTTGCGCATGCGTTATATATTTTGTTTATAAATACGTTTAAACTCGAAATTCAAATAAAATATCATCGCTCTCGTTAATAAAACAATTTAAATAAAAAAGTAGTAAAAACAATTTAATAATTTTCTTTATATACATACATAGTGTATATATATATATACCGATTTAATTTATATAAATTATGAACATTTTATTTTTTTTTATTAAAACAAACAGAAATAAATTTTAATAGTATTCTTTTTTTGTTTTGATTTTAAAGATATAAAAAAGTGTATACAATTTTATAGAAATTATCGCGCTCAATTATACCTATTTATTAGATAAAATATTGTTTATATTATATGTGCGTGTATGTAAATCTGTAATAATAATTTTAATAATAAACAAATTATATTAATATATATATGCACAATAATTCAATTTAATATATTTGACATATTTCCTTATTTTATCGTAAAAGGAAGTATATAGAAAATAATTCGATTATGGCGTATGTTTTTATGTAGATACCACACTGTGCCGATTGTACAATGCGTATTCATATAAATATATTATAATAGTACAAAAGCGAATATATATATATATATATATATATATATATATATATATCTTATCATATAATATATGAATATATTTATATTCAAGATATATAACATATCTTAAATATAAATTTAATTTTTTTAGATATGTTTAATAAGTAACGAAAAGTAAACAATTTTGTAATATGTTAATTTTTATAACTTACATTACATTCGAATACATTTTATCTTATCATACAATAATTATGAAGTAATAGGATTACAGTAAATCACAAAAATGAATGTGTTTATTTATGTCTTATTTGTATATAAATAATAATTTAATAATCGTAAGTGAGTAGCTTAAGTATAAGATGAACATGGTGAAAATTTTGTTAAAAATGGACTATGTGTAAATTCAATTTTTATCTTACTCTAAGTTTGTCAATTTTGTAATGAGAAAAATAACGTTTCATACGAAAATTGATTAAAAAAAAAATACTCTATATGAATCTATAAAAAAAAAGTTGTTATGCGAATGCGCGAAATTATATTGCATAAAAATAGCTTAATTTGTTTAATAAGTGTATAACAAATATTACTAAGTACTTAAAAAAAAAACAGAATTCAAATATATTTAATTTGTACAGAATTTCCAACTGTATATATAACTTACTCTATAATTCAGGGGTGGTCACAACGAGGCTCGCGAGCCGCATGCGGCTCTTAAATCGATTTCGTGCGGCTCTTGAACCAAGCTTGAACACTTGAAAAAACATTTCTCATAAGTGAAACAACAATAATATTAATAATAATAATAATAATAATGTTTTGTGTAGTGTAAAAAATAAATGTTCCTTCATTTGATTTAAAATGAAAAATGTGTCTTCATTTTATAAACATCGCTTTACAATGTGCTTTGCCTCGAATTAGCTTTATAAATTTGCGGCTCCCAAAATTAAGGTTAGTGGCCACCCGTGCTCTGTACAGTTAAAAATTGTTTTCTTTTTTAGTATGGCGTATAACACGAGCACTATCTAATATCAAAATTCTGCGATATTCATAAAATAATAAGAAAAATTCATATTTTATATTCTAAAATATATATATATATATATATATATAAATAAATATAAAACATTTTACCGATAACGGGATAAAATAGCAACTGTTGCAGTTAGTTCCTCCATAAAGGATGTTGACTGTTTGACACTATATACTCACTTCAGCATTATTCAAAGGTATAGTAAAATTGTTAATAACTGATACTGTAAATAACTGACATTATTAATCATCAATGATATAAACATCTACGAAATAATATTGAGCTAAAAATTCACAGATTGCCAAAAAAAATATTTGCCAAAAGATAATTATTTTCATAGTGTTTTACTATTATTTCTTTTCAAAGCTAATGCAAAATTGTTAATTTAAAATTTAAACACAACCAAAGTAATATATTTGTGAACACCGTTCAAATTTCAATTTTCAATCGAAATATAATAAGTCCAATGTGGACGTTACCGTAAAGTGTCCATATTTTCCTTATTCTTCTTTGAATAGCTGTTGACAGTAATGTTTATAGAACTAAGTATGGAGAGATATGGAAAAAAATTAAACTACTTTTTACTTTTTCGTTTTTTTTAAAAAAAATTTTATTCGAGGAAATGCAAAATCAGCACCCTGCCATTACTCATTTCATTGTAAACTCGGCCCCGATAATATTGAATGATAAATATGACATGTTTAACTCGATTCGATTTAATTAAATGTTTATCTTCGTAAACAAACAATATTTCTTATTATTAGGGCCCGGATTTTGTGGCGATCGCATAATATTTATATATATATATATATATATACTTGATTTAAAATAATTCTGATTTGAAATGTCAACATTTCGTAACGCGCAAGATTCTAATTGCTAATTTTTAAAGAATTTTAAGAATATCTGATGAAATATTTGAAATTTATTAAGAATACAAAACTTATAAACATTGTAAGTAGTAGCCGGTAATACAATAATATTGAAATAAAGATTATTATTTTTAATTATTTTATATCCGTTTTAAATCGTTAAGTTTTATAATATAATAAATACGTACTGCAGGGACACCTAGTTTTGTATATTTATATTTGAGTAAGCAATATTTATAGTTGGTCGTTGGTCGTCTATTATGTGCTTCTCCAAATATACACAAGGTCATAAATAATCAAATATTGAGATAATATTTCATTTTTAGATTATATTACGGATGACTTAAAATATTTGAATGATTTTAAAATAAAAATCATTATCTAATCATGAATTTTAAAACAGTAATCAATAAATTGTGTACATTTATAGGTATACCCATTTACGAATTCGCATAAATCTGCAAGCATGCTACCACCAATGGTTAATAGTATTACTTGCCCGTTAGTATTTTATTCATAGCAATATTCGAGAACTGGACAGTAAACAGAAAACGCGGTTCTGCACGTACAATATGAAAATGTACTCTTTAAGCAATTAAACTAAAGATAATCAATTCTGCAGGTACCGATTTTATTATATCATATTTGCTATTAATTTTATTTTATGAATGCGAATAAAACAAAAATGTGCCAAGGAATTAAAAAGTGCATTATTAAAAAAAAAAAAAGTTATGTTAGTTTGTATGAATCTTCATTTTTGCTTTAATTTGTTTTGAAGGAAACACAAATAATGATTGCAAAAAGACAATTGAAGGATAGTACAAACGATGTAATCAAAATCATTCTGTACATGGTTTGTATAACAACACTGTTCATATTATATTGTAACAACACAAATAACGAAATAGTGAACTCGATAGATTATTACCAACCATATTATAACAATAACGACGAAGTTGCAGTGATATCACAACTCGAAAACGGTAAGTCGTGTATACCTAGACACACCTATTGTCCAGCAATTAGCAATAGATAATTGTTATACTATATATATATATATATATATATAGTACACATGAATATTTTATTTGAATACTTTTTTCTTATGCAGTCCTTTAAAAACACACGAATATATTATAATATTTATTTCTAAATATTATTTTATAATCTATATATTATTATTATTATTATTATTATTATTATTATTATTATTATTATGCGTATAACAAATGGTTAAAGCATCGTATTAAAACGGCTCTTTAAATAAAATTCAAACAATTTATACGATTCTGTTTGTATAGATTCAAAAATATTGCCGAGAATTGATGATGACGTCGCGGTGAAAGAAGGATACATTTTGTGGAGTGACAATTGTCGAATACCCAACATAAGTGCGTACGACAAGTCAATCGTTCATTTGATACAAAAAAGCAATGCGCCTAAATGTTCTTCGAATAAGCCGTTAACGAGCGTGGTGCTTAATATAAACACGTGGTCTTACACTTTGAAAATCAATCGCGATGTTCACTCACAAGTATCTAAATCGATCGTTAATTGTTGTTACTCGTCAATCGTCAGGAACGAACTGAAATTCAAGAAAAATTTAAGAGACGACGATCGTTACGAGTAAGTACCGTCTATGTAGTTTTTAAAAACAAATGTTTTGGATGAATGCGTGATGTAATTAATATCGTATTCGAGTTTAAATATTAGCGCTAATCTCGTGAACATTTTCGGCGGACCGCCCCTCAAATAATACTTTTATCGTACGTGAACATATTATCATTTTTTGAAAACTATAATAATATAAAATTGTAAATTCCTGTTTTCGTGAAAAAAACAAAAAAAAAAAAAAATCTTTCGATGAGATATTTTACGTTATTATTTTTCAATCCGTACAAGTGCAATACAAATTATTTTATTTTAAAAATTATTTAATGTCACAAAAACTATACGAGCACATTCTAATAAAACGATGTTAATACAGTGTACGTATATAATATTATAGTCGTATATCACCATAACACAATATACGCGCAATAGACATTTAATTATTCGGGTGGTTTTTATTTTTTACTGCCCTTAGTAAAATTAATTATACAGGGTGAGAAAAAAAAACGTATTTTTCTCATTGAAGTCGCGTTCGTGTGTGCTCGCGCATAGGTCGATTATTATTACTTTGAGTGCCCTGCAGTGTTCACAAACATGAACGCGCATATCAAATTTTATATAACAATATCGCGTGAGTGTAGTACACCCGTAGCCAATATATTCATGTAGATAAAGTTTAAAAAAAGTAAAATCAATACGTTTCCCCGCTCAGAATCTAAAATATCGAAGAAGAACGCAACTAGTATAATATATTTATATATACTCGTACATGTAGGTGCTTGGATATTTACAATTTGTTATTTTATTTTATTATAATTTATTACGATTTCGGTAATTATTATAAATAAATTCGCGTAAAATATATAAACGCGCCTGTTTAATTCAATATTTATTACGACTATCCGTAACTCATATAAGTGTATATTATATACAACTGTGAACTGTTCGATATTATATATAATACGTACAAAACATTTACGAACTCTTCCATTGGATTTCGTTCTGTGCGTGTTTGTTAGCGATATAAACACTGACAAATATAGTGTTTACGAGTTATTTTTACTGGAAAACACGACAAAAAGCCGTAATTATAATTTACGAAATTCGTATAGTTTTTTTTATCGCCCAAACTCCGAACCAATAACAGTAATTAAACATATAAATAATGCGTTCAAAAATGTTGGTAAGTTATACCTATGTACGTATATATTGACTGTTATTGTGTATAAATAATGCGTGAGAACGTTATTCTCGCATCGCGTATTATTATTTTAATACGTTCAAAACCCTTTGTTGGCCAAACCAAAGAATAAAATTATTTTTTAACTTTTATTAATTTTTTTTTTTTTTTTGTATTGTAATACATTTTATATCGCCTAAATTATAATAACGCACATTTTTTTTTTTTTTATTCCAAATTCGAGTTTTAAACAAAAGTACCGTTAAGCTTTATAAATGATAAATATTTTATTTTGTTTTTACCTATATGTATTTTGTCTAAAGTTAATTTTAAAAATTAAAATTAATTAAAAAAAACCTTTACCTTTAAATAAATACTACCAATATATTTACAATAATATATGCAAATTATTTTATTACCGTTTCTTCGGATAATACGCGTATAATATGTTATGTGGGGGCGTTCATCTACTCAACCGTCTATAAACGTCCGATAAATAAATCTACCACATTAATAATAATAATAATAATTACTTTTTAAAGTATACGATTATAATTATTTATATATAAATTATATATTATAAAACTAACGTATTACCATCAGCTCGTTATTTTAAAACATGGAACAACTGCCACGAACCTTACTTCAGGGGCGTATACAAGAGGGAGGGGAGCGATAGGGGCGATCGCCCTCCCCTAGATACTTGTGTATGTACCTATATCTACTGACAACTAAAATTAATCGAACTAAAACTAAAATGTAATAAAACATTTTTTTATTTAAAACTTATTATTTTCATATAATTTTTCGATAATTCTAAGTTGGTAACAGATTCGACGGGCCGTTTTTCTATTCGCCCCCTCCTCCCTAGGGGATGAAGTAAATACGCCCCTGCCTTACGTACGAACCACTGCAAAATCAGTTCTACACGTTTTGAATTTTACTTTATTTTAGAAAATTTTGCCGAAATTGTTTCGTACGCAACCGCTACGCGTATAATTTTGTATAAAATATTTTATTACTTAACCAGCTATATACAGCCAGTTGAAAATATATGTCTACAGAATTACGAGTTGGGACTATATTTAGATTATACAGCAAACAGTACGCAGCTTACGAGTTTAACGTCTCTCAAATGTGCTTAAATAAGCAAATTTGATTTTTCGGTTCGATTTAAAATACGCGTTTTCTAATTCAATTGGTTTACGCCGAGCATTCGAAATGTTTTTCATTAGTAGTCGAAAATTAATATAAAATTAGTCGGACACGTGTGTGCACAAATCGTAATTAAATAATAATCGGCGGTATTTTTTTGAAAACTATCACAGACATTTAATGTATAATTACGAACAAAAATATATCTTACTATATAATATATTAGCACTGTATGACATTCACGAACTAATCATTTTTAAATGTACATTTAATTTCTGTACAAAATCAGTTAGACGAGAGCGTATTATATTATTATCGTATTATTTATTAGATTTATTGCACAATCGACGAATATTGGTAAAAATCATTTTCAATTGAGTAATTCGCTGGATACAATAATGTAATATGAGATTGGCTCGAATACGAGTTGTTTTACGCTTTTGTGTCATAAAATTGTGTCGTGTTCAAACATTATATATATATATATACCATTATACGTACAACGCAATAAATATAATATACGCTATTGTGTGTGTATCTTTAAACTGCAATAAACGATTCGTTTATATTATATGAACATCGTGTTGAAATAATCGTAATTAAAAATTATAATATTAGTAAATAGTTTTATATAACATTATGTACAACTTGGCCTCATCTATTCAAAATATAATTTTAACAATGACGCAAAAATGACTCTTTTACATACCTAACATCATATTATATTCCCTATGAATAGTTATGTAAAATCGTCCGTCAAGATATTCTCATTGCGAGTAATACGTAATAGAAACGTCATCGTGTATGATACAAACATACGTAAATATATTATTCATAACTATTTACTTTAATTATCCATAATATTGAGTAATTTTATGTGTTTTTTATATAGATATTTAAATGAAAAACTGAAATCGAATAAAATATTATATAATATGCACGGACGAGGAATAGCGATGTCCGTGCAATAAATCAAATCTATTTATATGCAAATTAAATAACACGCGTCTGTTATCGCTTATATTCGTTTATACATTATGATTTTTAGGGCGTTTTACATGAAACAAAGATTTTTTTTTATTATTAATTTATTTTTTTTTTTCAGAGTCGATCACAAATGTCATCCGATCAACGATTCGGGAATCATTCCAAAATCAGTGGAATACATGATGGTGACTTGCGAAGTGAAACCGAATGGCGGCGACAAATCGATATCGACCGTCTATAAAGACATCCACGCGATGGTGATCGATAAAGGCCAGAGACGATTCCGAAACGCGGACGTGGCTGACAAACCCAGTGTGCTGATCATATCCATTGATTCTCTGTCACGTCTGAATCTCATACGGTCCATGCCTATGACGTACCGTCTGTTGAAAACGCACGGATTCACGTCGCTCGACGGATACACCAAAGTCGCCGACAATACGTTTCCCAACGTAGTGCCCATCTTAACGGGCATGTTCGTCGGGCAAATGGCCAAACGTTGCTGGAAGAGTCCAAACGATGAAATGGACGGGTGCCCGTTCCTGTGGAGAGATTTCAAAAAGCGAGGTATGCACGCGCATAAATTATATAAATAGTAATGTAACGCGCGTGCGAAAATAAATAAATAAATATATATATATATATATATTTATTCGCACGATTTATTTTGTTTTACGCCGTGTGCCACGATTCTGATACGCCTATAAAAAACGTTTCCGCATTGTAACGGTACAGACAGCAGTAATTGAATAATGCGGATGCGAGTTGTTTCTGTTTATATATACTATATTATTATAGAGTCGTTAATCATTTTACGTCATATTATTAATATGTCGCGTAACATTCGATGTAGTTAACATAGATTCCGTTATAAAGTTTAATAATAATAATAATAATAAAATGTCGTATTATATAATTAATATGTGTACGTGGAGCAGGTTACGTGACGGCGTACGTGGAAGACGAACCGAGCATGGGCACATATAACTTCGGCAAGTACGGGTTCAGAAACGCACCGACCGACTACTACTCGCGGCCGTACATGTTGGCCGCCGAGCGGTTTCTGCCGGTGGTCAAGTACGACGGCATGAACTTTTGCCTGGGCCCGCGGTCCGCGCCCGACCGGGTGTACGGTTACGTCGAGGACTTTGTCCGGTTGCACAACCGCCACGGGTACTTCGCCGTGTTCTGGTTGAACACGTTCAGCCACAATGATGTGAACACGCCGTCGGCCATGGACCGACGGACGGCCGACATGCTGTCCCGGTTGCTCGGCGACCGGCTGCTGGACAACGCGGTCACCGTGGTGCTCAGCGACCACGGGCTACGGTTCGGTCGAATACGCGAAACCCAAGTGGGTTGGCTCGAGGACCGGATGCCGGCGTTTTACGCGCGTCTGCCACCGGGTTACGTGGCCGCGCATCCCGGCCATCAGGCCGCGCTGGCCGCTAACAAGCGCCGGTTAACGTCGCCGTTCGACCTGCACTTGACCCTCAAGCAACTGCTGTCGCCGGACGGCCACGGTGACGAAAACGTTAATCGTCGCGCCCCCGTGGCCACCGGCTGTCCTACGTGCCGCAGCCTGTTCCATCTGGCGGACGTTAACAGGTATACCAAAAATGTTGAAATGTTGATCAGTATCCGGGATAAATGTATGGGAGAAGATATGGATTATAAGACGTAACGCATATACTATACAGCTATGGGGTAGCTTTACCATATTTTAAGTTCTCGATTGATCAAATAAAATAGATAATTCGAAAAATAAGTTGTTTATCAAATACGAGACGTTTTTTTTTTTGTCAAAATTTCCAATTGAACTATAATTAATATATTATATAGATCAGCCGGTCATGAGGGAGGTTCAAATCCCCCTAACCCCCAAACCAGGGCCGTATTACAGCTTAGGCTGTGTAGGCTAAAGCCTAGGGCGGCAAATTTTTTTTTGGTGTGACTCAAAAACTACGTTGAGATATTATTTTTAAATATAAAATTTATTTCAGCCTATGGGCGGCAAAAACCTTAATCCGGCCCTGCCCCAAACAATGCCGCATTTAATAAAAATGTTAATAATATATATTTTATTATTATTATTTTATTTTTGTATAGCCTTTTCTGTACAGTTGTTGGCACGTATATATATAATATAATACGGATGCAATCAATAGCGCCGATTATTCAATGACGTATATTACATTTTCTTGGAAATTCTCTTTATTTAAGGCTAATTATTTTTTAGTCGACGGAAATTTAATATATAATTAAAACCTTCCGAATTTTCCTATACATAATATAATTAATTAATTCAATAGCCAAACTTAACTTTATACTACTTAATCGTTCCATATATATATAATATATATAGATAAGTAGATACTCGTCACTTACGCTCTTGTCGTTGATATCGATTTCCGAATATTTTCAGAAGTTACCGTCCACATATATATTTGAATTTTCAATTAACTTTAACTCGATTAAAAATAAAAATTAGATTTAGCAAATTAAAAAAAAAAAATCAACAACTCGCCTTGGTGGAAAAAAAAGGAAAAAAATTACAAAATAAATCGTGCGTGGGCAAAAACGCGTTCGACTTGATAACGACGGTATGAATTCCAGATCAAACCGAAATTATTTGGTTACATTATTATCAGGCGTGGATTCAGAGTGGGCTATGGGTGCTCTCGGGCACCCCTCTGTCGTCCAAGCCACCAATAAAATAATATTCATAGGGATATTAATAAAATCACTCCAGAAGAAGTTATTGAAGAATTCAGTAAAAAAAACACTCAAAGAAAATTACATAGGAAAAAATATATATAAGAAATTAATGTTATTTTTAAGTTGATGTTTAATAATTACTAATGTTTGAAAAAGAAGTTAATTTTAATATAAAATAGAAAGGTATAACCAATTTTTTTTTTTTTTTTTTTTGAGCACCTTCTGTTAAAATTTCCTGGATCCGCGCCTGGTTATTATTATTATTATTATTTTAGTTAATTTTAGTTAGTTACATAACTAATTAATACGATATTGTATTTATAACATCTCATATCGTGTTGTCGGTTTTCGCTGCAAGGTCGTGCGAACAAGCGGGCATATCGCCGCATTGGTGCGCGTGCGACGCGTACGAACAATTGGACCGGCGCAGCGAAATCGCCGCGGACGGCGGCGAGTACGTGGTGCAACAGCTGAACCGGCTGCTGGCCAAGTACCGGACGTCGGTGCGCGAGGGATATGAGTGTGCCGAGCTGTCGCTGAGCAAAACCGTGTCGGCCCGGAGCAGGGTGAACCGACGGACGGGCCGGCGGGAGTACCTGTTGGTCGTGGAAACGTTGCCGGGCCGGAGCATGTTCGAAGTAACGGTCGACAGGCCGAAAGACGGTGGTGACGGCGCGACGTTCGGAATGGAGTTGGGCGACATCAGTCGTATAAACATGTACGGGTTCCAGAGCCAGTGCACGGACGACTGGAGATTGAAAAAGCACTGTTATTGCATGAAACACAAACGGAAATCTGCCGACGGTTAGCTGTACGCCGGCGCGGTATTACCGCGCATACTCGCATTTATATTATAGGAATAACCAGGCGTGGATCCAGGAAATTTTAACAGGGCGGGTGCTCAAAAAAAAAAATAAATTGATTATACCTTTCTATTTTATATTCAATTTATTAGAGCTGACTTTTAACTTATATTTTTAAAAAAAAAAAAAACGGTATTTATTCAACATTAATTTAAAAATAACATTAATTTCTTACATATACATTTTAACTGTAATTTTCTTCGATGTTTTTTTTACTGAATTCTACAATAACTTCTTGCGAAATAATTTTAATATCCCTACGAATATTATTTTATTGGTGACAGACGACCAGGGGTTCTCGAGCACCCGTAGCCCCCCGTCTGAATCCGCGTCTGTTTAAAAAACAGAGGATTTTCGGAAAAAGACGATTTTTACGTGATTCACGTAGAATTTCTTTTCGCGGACGGGATATTACATAAAGGGCTATTACAAAAATATAATTACCATTTTATAACTAAAAAATTATTCTTATTGTTTTCTATAGTGTATATAATAATGTTATGCGTGTAGATATAAAACACGACTTTTAAACATTTCGGTAGGGGAGCGGGGATTATGATTGGCCCTTAACTCTCCCTTTCCGTGTGCGTCACTGATTGTGTCTACCAGACGTTGTACCGATAGGTATATTGCAGTGGCGTGATTAAGGCTAGTCATTAGCGAGCATGGGGACCAATATTTTGCCCAGAATATAAAAAAAAATTTTTATCTATTAAAACGAATAAATATATAGAAGAAAAAAGTTATAGTTCATATTTCGAATCGATTATTCTTGGCTTCAGAACTATTTCGTTAAGAACATGCTCGAAATGTACCTACCGGCAACACGTTTTTACGAACTTCCAGAATAGACATATTACAATTCTAACGAACACATAATTTATAGTAAATAATACTACTAATAGGCTCGCCAGCGTCTCCAATACCGTGTCTCGCTGTTCTTGTATTCGTCGTCTGTTGGCGTATTTAAGATTTTGGCGTCCTGATAAGTACACAATATTATCGGTTTGCATGATTTCCCAACGTTACAAACAGTTTTTCTCTTTCTTTTTTTTCTATACGACATATTTTGGTCCAATTACGCGTTTATGAGAGAGAAAGAAAAAAAAGCATTTGGAAATGTATGTGTAGGCACGTTTAAAATAATATGTGATTTAAGTCAACATTAATAACCTGTAATAGCTTTTAAAACGTCCATTAAACATTATTTTAAAACCATTTGAATTATATTCGATTTATTTACTATAATGATGAATATAATATTTGTACTATATAGATATATTGAAAACATATAAACATAAATAAAAAAAATCTTTATAATAATCACAGGTGGTTGGAGTTACAGAACATTAGTAATTAATATTCGTATCCACGGCCAACGGGTAATAGACAGGCAGGCGGACACATGATTATTTTCCTTCAGAATCGATTATTAAATCGAATTCATGATAAACCGATTATGAAATATTCTTTTTGTACGAGCTGTGTAGTCCAATACTTTAATTTATAATTATTTTTATTAATTTATATTTATTTGTTTCACATATGTATGTAACAAATTTACATTAATTTAATAAATATAAGCTAATTTTATGCTCCATTTGTTATGTGAATATAACAATAATTATTATTATAAAGACATTGAACAGATGCCAAATGGTGTCATTCGGTTTTCAGTTTTGCAGGTTCCTGCTTAATACATTATTGTATGTGTATTGCTGTCATTGATCATAAATATTAAATTCTACTATATATTTCATGATTAATATTATTTTTACAGACATTTTGTAACATTATTCGAGTGAGTCTCGAGAGTGGGAATATTTTTCACAGTTTATGACTCACAAATATGTAGGTAACCACATTGACTGAAATAGATTTTTTCTGCACATATCAGATGAATGATATTTCAAAGGTTTCCTTTCGAAAATGATGCAAATTATTATCATCTTTACATACTAATATGACAAGTTTTAACGAAAATTTTACCAATAACAATGTTATTGTCGTTTATTCAATAGTTACTGAAGTTACTCAGATACTGAAAACAAAATTGTTTTATTTTAAAATTAAAAAAGTTACATATTAGCGCAACTGTACAATATTTTTCCATTTTATTTTATTTATACTCGATAATGATTATTTTAAAAGGCTAGATTATTTAAAATAATACAGCAATAAAAACAGTCGAGATTTATACGAGCTCACAACAAAAATTAATTTAATTTTATACAATTCATATAAAACATCAACCTTTTCATATTTACATTAAGGAAATATCTGAAAAATTATTACACCATTTAATATAACTCAAATTAATACAAATTTTATTAATGTAATAATAATAATAATAATAATAATAATAATAATAATAATAATAATACAATGAATAATTTATATAGTTAACAATAAAATAAACATTTTATTAACAAGTTTTTGTTTAATATACACATTACATAGTTATTATGTATACTCGTATTTAATGCATCTACAATAAGTGCAAAAATGAATTAGGATAAAGATTAAAAAAAAAATAATAAAATAAAAATCGAATAAATATTTAAACGTTAAAACGAAATTATTCATAGATGTCAAATAAAAATAAATTGTTACATATTTGGATTTCACAACCGGATTTTGATTTACAACCGAATCAAAAATAATAGAATGTGCAGTTAAAAAATTATCACAAACATCAACAATTATTATTATCAATAAAATACTATTTCGGGAGCTAATGAAAACAAAAAAAACACTGTAGTCTTTAATACTGTGAGCTAATAATACAAGTTTTTAAGTACAACACAATAGTTAAAAGCCATAATCACTGTACTGAGTGTTATTTTCCAAAGTCAACAATTCCAAAAAAACCGATAATGTATGTTATTGAAAGATATTCAAAATTTCAAATTTTTCTCAAATAATTGACAAAAATGGTACAATAATCATCACATTCAAATTCATCTTCACTATTTTATTACCTTCAGCCAATGGCTAATAATACTTTATGTCATTGATTTTCAGACCATAAATCTAATGTTGATGTTCCAAATGTATCTGGTGGGGTTGGGAAATTATTTACTTCCGTTTGATCTTGTACTGAGACACCGTTGGCAGTGTATGATAATCGAATTCTCATTCTTAATTGGCTCTAAAAGCAAAATAAAATTTGTATTCGTTAAAAACATACACAAATATAAATTGATTTCAATAAAACATGAAAATTTCTCAATTATTATATAAGGTGAGATAAACATTAACACACACACACACACACACATATATATATATAAATTCAAAATAATTAAACTGTTCAACAGTATATTAAAAAAAAAAAAAATGTAATTCTATACAAACAAATAATTTAAAATAGACAAGTCTTGAGTACATTGGAAAAATGATTATATTTCAACTCAAATCATAGTTTAAAATATTTAAACTTGCATTAATTTAGAAAAAATTATTTTTACTTATACACAATTGATTTATATATTTACAGAATACTTGAGTTTAGAATAATTAAAATACAACAGAACTAAAATAATAAAGGAATTAAATACTTACTAAAACTAATTTTTGTGTTTATACAAAAAGTTATTCCAAATGAAATTGATAAAAATTAACTTTTAAGTTATGAATTTAAACTTACTTTGGATACATTTGACACTCTCATGACTTGTGTCAAAAACGAACCAGGTTCAATGAAATTAGATGATGGAGGTAACATTTGTAATTGGAAAGTCTAATTATAGTAATAAAGAATGAATTATTATTTACTTATTATTACTCTACTACTACTATAAATAAAGACTTACTTTAGGAACAGCTGCTTGGAAAAGAAACTCGCTGATGGTAAATGATCCATTATTGTATGCTGTCATATTTACAGTGTTAGAATCAATGTTCAACTGGTCTCTTTCAATTAATAATGTAATGAGTAAATTATTTTGGTCATATGCAGTTACAGTTCCAGGACTTTTAACTATTTTATTGGTATTAATTATTGGCATTTCTCCTAAATACATAAATATTTTATTTTAGAAAAGTTATTTTTAAACAATATTTATTTTTAATTTACCTAAACTTAATGAGTCAAATAGATTATTAGTGTTGACACTTGATCCATTTGTTGTACTCATTTCAGATGTAAGATTATTCAATGGTTGCATTGGTTGGTTACTTAAATCTAAACCACCTTGATAATGTTATAAATTTAATAATTAACTATTTTCATTGAAAAAAGTAAAATTAAATTTAACTTACCCAAGAGATCCAACAAATCTTGAGTATCAGAAGCAGTTGTTGGAATCATTGAGTTTTGATTTGGAATTAATTCTGTTTCACCATTTGCACCTTCCAGTAACACTAATAATGCATTCTGTAATAATAAGTATATAACAAATTATTATTACACTATTTTAAATTCATTTTAATTAAAAAATATTTACAGAATTATTAGACTCGGTAGTGTGGGTTATGTCTGTGACAAGTAAATCATTTGGAGATGGAATGTTTTCAATAGTTTCATTCCACTGTGACTGCTGAGTTCTATTTGACTCCATAGCAGGCATTCTTTCCAACAGACCTTCTCGCATTGGATCATATCTGTTGAATAGCTGATTATATTCGATTCCACGCTGTTGCAAATCAGTATGCATATGTGTAGTAAATGATGCCACCATTTCATGAATTTTACTGGATAATTAAAATAAAATTATAATTTACACTTTCGCAAAAGAAATATATTTCCACTTTAAATAATGGAATAAACAATTCGATTTAAATATTTTGTAGTTGATGATCTGATAATACTTACTCTATATTAACTTTCATGCGTGTGCTTAATTTCATAAGTGAATTTAATGTATACTGCTTTGTGACTATGTTATTTTGAGGACTCCACATTAATTTATGATATACTCGTAGTATGTCATCTTCAGACACCTAGGAAATATGAAACATTTTCATAATAATATCAATTTATCCAACAAATCTAGTTCAAAATAGAATGAAATATAACTAAAAATTAAATTAAAACATAAATAAATTTATATTATAGATTGGTCAGTGAAAATTGAACCATTGGATGGTCATGCAAATTTTATGTTTACACAAACTACTGAATGAATATAAAATTTATAGTTTAAATAAATCTCAATAAAGTATAGAAAAAAATAGATAAAGAATGACAAATTTTATTAAAAATTCACTAATAGGACTATAACAATAATTAATACTGCTTTTCACTAACCATACATATGTTTTAATAACATAATTAGCTTTATATTAAATGAATGCTTAAAATATTTAATTTCCAATTTAGAAATATTTTAAACATAATTATATTGATTCTTACATTAACAGCAGGATCATCAGACTGTTGTAACAACATGTCTCCAAATTCTCCAATTGTCCATGTTGACACTTGAATCAATGGTTGTTTATCACTTGTATCCTTTTCCAATTCCACCCATAATTTTGAAGCCATATAACTGCCATGTTGAGCACCAGATTCAGAAACCAATTGTATTGTACTAGATACGACATCGTCTCTTACATAATTACCAGCCTAATACAAAATAAAAATTATTATTTGTGAGTTGAAGACAAATTATGTATACTTTTAAAAGTAACACAATTAATTTTCAATACTTACTGCAACGAGAACTTTGATTAAAGTATCCAAATGCCATCGAGTATTTGGTGCAAACTTTTCAGCTGCCAACACTATGCTAGAAGAACACTGCGCTTTGAATTCGGGTTCAGATGTTTCTAAAAATGCAAGCAATTCTTTAGTCATAGTCAATACGTTATGAGAATTAATTAAAGCTATGCTTAATTCCAGTGCTCGCCTCCTTATTGACACATCTGGGTCTTGCTGTAAAATAAAAATATAAAATTAGGAACTACTAAATTACATTAATTTTGTGTGAAAACTTACTCTAAGGCATTCAATTATAGTAGTTCTATGTCTTTGAACAGCTGTCATATCTAAGTGAATAGTTTTCAATAATGTGTTCAAGGCGACATATCTGATATTTTTATCTGTGTTCAATAAAAATCTACCCAAAATATTAATAGCTAACACCCTGAGTCCGGATTCAGACTTAATGTCCATAATTGATAAGACAGTTTCATATAAAATTGTGTTGCCAACATTTTTATTTGTTTCAGTTGTTGTGGCTACTTGGGCAAGAACATCATTCATAGTTTCAGAAGCTTCTGGATCTTTTTTGCCAAGTATTTTAAGAAGTCTCAATATTTTTACCTGTAAATAGAACTGGGATATAAGAACGCCAGCCAAATGCAGACAAAAAGCTATACGAGTACAAAATAGTTTTGATTACTTACTTGTAAAAAAGGATCACTAACTCCAGAAACATCATGTTCAGGTGAATAACCAGCTAGTATTAAATTTTTTAAAATTCTCACTAAGTTTGGCACAACCTATAAAATAATCATAAAATGTTAATGAACAAAATACAGAATTATTTATCCAAGTATGAAAATAACAAATAAATACCTTTTTAAAATGTTGCAAGGTATCAATGCTCCGTTCACACATTTCAGTAATTAATGTAACACCAGTGATAAGTACACCATGATTTTTTTCTGAAAGCATCGATCTAGTGGCTGGCAAAAATATTTCCATTAGTTCAGGAACTTTGAGTACAATTCTATATGCACACAACGCTGCCTTTTTCCTGATATACGTATTAGGTGATTTCATTAAGCGTTCAACTTCAGTTGCAAGATCTCTAGCCATTTCTGGCGATGCAATAGCACCAAGAGTGCATAATGCCAAGCCTACAACAAACTGAGTACAGCTGTTCAGGTCGCTGAAAACAAACAATTCGAAATTAATATTTAAATAAAGGTCTAATATGTTTAAATATATTTGCATTACTTTTTTAAACAGTTTGTGATTAGAAGATGTACATCTTGTCGTTCATCCAATAACAACATAGCACCTAAGTAACCTATTCGCTTATCGGTAAATCTTGGCGATGCTATTAGCTTCAGACATTCCAATTGTCCAAAGTGTGCTGGATACCTGTAATTATTTATATATATATATTATACATATATATTGTTATTTAGGTATTAATGAGTAAATAGTATTTGAGTACCTACAGTTTTGGAAATATCGGAGTAAAGATGAAAAAGAAAACACCAATATACAATAAATTATGAGAAAAAAAATTAACTGTGAACATTATTGTAATGGACCACAATTTTCATTATCTAGGGATGTAAGCCTTAGAATAAATGTCATAATTTACACCAGTGTAAATTTCTCCTCAAAAATAAACCTGGTATGAATTTGAGAAATTCATCAAGGTAGCCAGTTTCATTTTTCTTGACCTATCCTCAATATGGTTATTTATACGAAAACCGATGGTATTTTCTCTCCTATTACTTCTGTTCATGACTAATTCATAGGTCACTTATCATGTGGATAATAAATCATTAATAACCACATTTGGAGGAGGTATTCCAATCAGTGCAATGAATCTCTTGTTAAATTGATACAAAACAATTGGTATCAATTATCAATAATCAATTATGCATACCGGTTTAAGCTATAGAATTTCTTGTTAATCGACTGTTATCTATAATCATATAAATTTCATCATAATTATATAAACCAGAGCTTGGAAGTAATAGCACTAAAAAACTTCATTTTTAGCGCTATAATAATATGCACTTGAAAACATCAAAATATGCAGTGAAAATTTGAAAATATGCAAAATAAAATTGTCAAAAAACATTTAATTTGTTCTAAATTTTATTTCTTTAAATAAATTTTTATTTTATTTTTACATTAATCTTATATATTTTCCATTTTCTAACATAAAAAAAAAACCGTGGAATATCATCCATTAGAAACACTAAAGGAACTTCACCGAAAAGTTAAAAAACCTAATTCCATGCAAAAAGAAAAATAGGAACTGGATTGCATTAGAAAAAAGTCTTTAAGTAATTCGTTTACCATCTTCTCATTATAAATACACTCCAATAGATCTAATTTGGGTTCAATGAAATATGATTATTTTCATTTATACATGAAATTGTCAAAATATGCCTAAAATAGCACATGTAATCCTAAATTAGCAAAATAGTTCTAAAAAACATAAATATACAAAAATTAGCACTAAAAAATTGTGTATATGACAAGAACATGTGAAACAAATTTAAATCTTACAAGGGATGTCCTAAGACTTACCAAAAAAAAAACATGTAAAAGCAGCAACTTCCAAGCCCTACTTATAACTATTATATTAGATCTATAGCTAAAACCATAATGACTATGGAAATTAACATAGACGGATACAAAATCCAGTAATAATTAATAATAGTATTTATTTTGAATATTAAATTACTGTTGTTCCAAAAAACTCCAAAATAAATTTAAAACACTTACCCAAGCATATGTATGTACAACAATTTTGCAATGTTTCGACATCTCCATACACTATCTTCGTCTCGAAATGACGTTCTAATGTCTGCACATTCTTTATTAATAACAGCTCTTTCTTCTGCTGCTGTACGTGCTGCTCTTATTTGTCTTATTAAATCTCTTAGTCGCATAGGGGTTGGCATACGAACTAAACAGAATATAACATAAATTGTAGATGAACAATTGAATTGGTAAAAAATTTTTTTTTGGAAACGCTAACCTTTTTCAACAGCTTCGTTGAACACTTGTCTTATCGTGGCAATATTAAATGCCGGATTGAATCTAGAAACAAAAAAAGTCAAATTAACATCATTCACTGGCGTATGTAAGTAATATGTTAACAATGCATACCCGGTATCGGAAGAATTATTCATTTTGAAACTGAAATAGCTATCCGATTTGATATGATGAACCTTAAAACAATGATATAGGGAAAAAAAAAACATTAATATTACGCACGATGTAAAGTAATAACAGATGATCGGCTGTTCACCTGGAATGTGAAACAAATAAAACAGATAAAATTTGCAGAAGCCGGGCAATATATTTATGTCTTTGTTACGGAGAAGACCTCTATTCGGTCGACGAGATCTATACGACCGGCAAAAGCGAACGGTCCACGTTACAATGTACACGGTACAAAACAGAAGCGAACATCTGTGTACTCAAGCACATCGGGCCGTACGTTACGGTGAACGTAAAAAAAACCCAATTGTCGAAATCCTGCAGGCCGCACGGCGGCAGACGACGAAACGGGAATAAAATTAAAATATTTCGCGTAAACGGTCCGGAAGAATAATACAATATTTAGGCCACGGGATAGGGATATGCCGTCCTCCGGGTGGTGGTGATAACGCGAGTCCCGTCGTCCCGCGGCGGTGTGGTGCGCGTTGCTACGACCGATCGTAAGGTATTGTCGAAAAACAAACGGGGCGTGTGCGCACACGACAGACGGACAATATTACAAATATGATGTACGCCCGATTATTAGACAAGTAAATACATTATTCACCTTACAAGCACAACGAACCCGCGCGTCCCTTCTTCGAGTGTGTATAACTATTTTTTTTTTTTTCCCTCCCGATAAAAGGTACGACGACGACGACGACGACGACGGTGGTGACGGTGGACGAAGAACACCAGGCGGCGGCGCTCTTATCAAACTATCGTCGTTTTTCTGCGTTCGTGTCATGAAACGGAAAAACAAAAAAAAAAAAAAAACCTTTGGGCCGCGCCGATAGCTTGCTCACGCGCGTATTACGTAGAAAAAAAAAAAAACAATTTTTTTTTTCTGATAATATCCCCCCCTCCCCCGACACTCGACAACGACAACGCGGATTAAACCCGCCGCCGAACAATAACGTATTGTGTTACTGTGTTGTCATTACGGCGGCGGTGCAGGTGGACTCGTTTATAATTGGTTTTGAATTCTGGAATAATTGTTTATCAAACAGGTGTGAACGTGATACATTCGTTTTTCTCCCTCTCGCTCGCGCGAACGCAATTCGAGAGTAACACCCGCCCTCGCAAGCGCCGTGACGACGGTCCGTCGTCGTCCAAGGCGATCCGACAACTGGCGGGGGGAGAGGGGGAACGGTGTCGTAGTAGTGTGGACGGGACGTTACTACCACACAGCGTACAACGTCCAATGTAATACATATACACACACCAACGGTTTTGTATAATATTGTGTGTGCCGTCGTTCCGTGTAACTCCGACGTACGTTGTACACAGGTGTATATACTTCGCATAGACAGAAAACGAAGCTGTTGTTGACAATGACGACAAAATTATTCTAACACGATTATTGTTAATAGTGATTACGATTTATGACGATAAATCGCGAGCGGTTCGACGATTTTGTTATGTTCGGGGGACGGCAGGGACGAACGCAGGAAAAAATTTCGGGGGGGGGGGTTTTGAAAAAATTTATAGTAGGTATTCATTAATATCATATTATTCATACTGTATTACACTTTAACTATTTATTTTAGGCACTTATACTATACACATTATACATATTACATATCATAGATTAATAATTAATTATTAAAATTTGTCAATTCAATTTAAATTATAAAACAAGATCTATACGTCTCGGTTTTTCGGGGGGGGGACAAAAATAAAAAAAATGAAAAAAATAGACAAAAATTTCATATGAAAAGTATATAAAATTACATAAAAAATAAAAATATACATTCAATTTTTTTTAAATTGTATTCAATATTTGCCGTCTCTTAAAACTTGTCACCCTAGGCCTATGCGTTGTTATGAACTTAGCACAACAAATAAAAATAAACGTACGCCAAAGTAATTAGTTCTAATATAAACTTTATTGTAATATTATCCAATTAATATAAAAATCGACTGTCGCGTATTCGTATAAAACTAAGACTGAATGCTCTGTTGTGTTGGCCGACGGGCGACGACGAGCAAGACTCTGTTTACTAACTCAGCGAATTCCTTCTCGTTGTCGTCGTCGTCGCTGTCGTTCAACACACAATTCCTGATAGTTATAATATTAACATATACGTTAAATAAAATTGTAGGGGTTCGTAACAGTGTAAATCCGGGCCTGCAAACGGACGTTAACGTTATTTTTTTAACCTTTTCCGCTATAAATTTTTCCAAATGAATTCAGTTTCAATATATTGTAATGATAGCCACTCTGTATTAAATTCCGTTGTATTTATTATAAATTGTAAATAACAGAGTGTCTATCATTATTGACATTTTGATAAAAAAATAATTAATATAATATCGACGACGGACATCTCTCGGTCCGTCGCCCGCGTCAAAAACCACATTCTTTTTTGAACCCTCGAGTAATCCAATAGTTTTTTTAAATCGTCATAAAGTTAAAAAGTTATAAATATAAATTAAAGAAATTCACTCAGTTATTTTTTAATTATTTTATTTCAAATACCTATATCACCCGAAAATGAACAAACATATCGGATACATCAGGTAAGAAATTATCAGTGTATTATAATTAAAAAAACCATATACTGCGACATTAAAATCCTCGAACTCATGGTCCCAAGTTAATCTTCTAAAATTAATAAATATGGTAGTAAATTTAATAGGCGAGTTGATATTTAACAATATCACACCGTTCACCGGTAATTCGCTTATTTTATTTTTACTACAAAGTGGCGCCCAACTATAAAGCTCATTTCACTGAATTTGAGGATCTTATGTAGCAGTATGCATTAATTCAAAATATTATTAAAATCAATAAATCATAATCATAATTTATAAATATATAAAAATAAAAAAGGGGGAAATATTTAAAAATAAATAAAAAATAAAAATATATAGATAAAAAAAAAAAAATCAAATGTCTAATGTAAATGATTGCCCTATTAATCCAATTTTTGAATCATTCTCGAATACGATTAGTAAATTGAATAAAACAGAATTAGAAATCGAATTACACAAACGTGGTCTAATTAATACTGGTACTTTAACTGAACTAAAAACAAGACTAATACAATACCTAAACGGTGAACATATACCAACAGACTTCATTACTCACGAAAACGAAAATAAACTAATTTCACAAAACAATACAATAAAAATGGAAACTAAAACTCCATATTTTAAACCTGGAACCTTTTCAGGATCCATTTCAGAAAATATCGACACTTTTCTTAAACAATTTTATAGAGCCGCCTCCATCAATGGCTGGACTGACGAACAAAAAATTCAATTTATACCAGCATTTTTAGAAGGACCTGCCCTTACTTTTTATGATAATATCGAGGCTAATTCAAGAAATAATATTAACTGGTCAGATTTTGAACAAAAATTTCGTTTTGAATTTGAACCAATAGCACAAAAACATATGCTTCGTACTCTATTAGAAAAACGCAAACAATTGGATGACGAACCTATAATAGCATTTATTAATGAAACAGAATCTCTATGTAGGCGCTTAGACACACATATGTCCCAAGAGGAAATAGTTCGATAGGTAATGAAAGGATTACGATCAAATATTACTAGATATATAGGCATGATGGATAATTTTACACTTGAACAACAAAAAACAACATCCGAAAATATGAAATGGTAGAATTCATGGTAACAGGAGAAGCATTACAATCATCCATAGACATAAAACATACAATTATACATGACCAAATAAATAAAATCACAGAAAAATTTAATGACCAAATAAAAATCTCTAACGAGAATAATGAAAAATTAAACAAAACTCTAGAAAAATTATTAGAATCAAAAAAATCAAAAATCAATCAAAACAACTTTAATACGTTCTCTAATCTCTCAAAACAAAATAATTTTAACCAAAAAAATAATAAAATACAGAAATGTGAAATTTGCTCTCTTAATAATCACACCACAGAGACATGTTTTCATAACAAAAATAACAAGCAACTTCAACAATGCCAAATTTGTTTCAAATTAAATCATAAAACGGAAAATTGCTACTTCAAAAACAAATTCATAACTTGTCAAATTTGTGAAAAAATAGGGCACTCGGCAAAAACATGCCGCTCTATATATCCAAGTACAAAAAACTAATTTCAAGGTTAAATCACTCTGATAGATTTTTACCTTTATCTTCAGAAACATCAACATGTAATTATAAAATAAATAATATAACCGAACCATTATATATTAAAGCTACATTAAATAATATTACAGTTCCAATAACGATAGATACAGGAGCGAATATATGTTGCATAAGACATACATTAATGCCCCCTAATAGCGAAATAAAACAGGAACCTATTACTCTAACAGGACCGAACAATAAACCTTTAACTCTATATGGCTCAACTATCATAAATATAATTATAAATTCTCACGAATTTAAAATTAAAGCATATGTCATAGAAAATTTATCTTGTCATATTATAATCGGAAATAAATTCTTATCTCAATATAATGCCACAATAAACTTCAAAAACAACACATTAACATTAAATATAATTAATAACAATAAAACAAACAACAGTACAATTATAGTAAAAACTCATAACGCTTACAGTAATAACAACATTCATAATATAAAAGAAAACGTAAAAGATATTTTTCAAACAAGCCATGAATACTCAATAGCTCACTGCATATCCGCAGACCTTAAAATGAACAAAGGTATAGCAGCACACATAAAAAATAAAATTGGAGACGCAACACCTCAATTAGATAAACTAAAACCAAGAGTAGGTGAAGCCATACCAATAAATATAGGAAATAGAATAATTTATTATTTAATAACAAAAGAAAAATACTTTCACAAACCAACATATGAAAATATAAAACTCGCTCTTCAAAATTTAAAAAAATCTATGAATAAATGTCACGATTACAAACTTGCCATCCCAACTATAGCAGCCGGATTAGACAAACGAAATTGGTCTATCATAAAACAAATAATATATTCCGAATTTCAAAATTCTAATATAGAATTACTTATATGTCACAAATCAATAAATAATATAACATAAATAATTGGAAAACACGAGAACACGATAAGGTTATTAATTTAATAAATGATCATTACTATTTCCAAAAAGTAATTAAAAATTTAAATAATATAAATGATGAAAACAATAAAAAAATAAAATCAATTTCTAATAATTATAATACTAGCAATAATGTCAAAGATATTAATAATAATGAAATACATTTGATATTTAATAATTATAAACCAGGCGAAAATGTTCCTGGGGAAGGCAACTGTGGCCTTTATGCTTTATGCAACGCATTAAATGATAATAAAGAAAAGAAAATAACTTCTATAAGTCAACTTCTAGAATTATTAAAATTATCTGAACTTCCAGGTCACTGGTGGTCAGACAATGAATTGGCTTCTATAGCTAGGTACTATGATCATGATACTTATATATTTAATGAAAAAAATAAAACAGCTATAATCTATCGTGATATTAATAATAAAAGGTCACCAATTATCTTATATAATACAAATAATAATACACACTGGATTCCCGGTACTAAATCAATAAAATCATCATTTAAAATACCACACAATTATATTGAAATTAATGACATTACACCGTTAGAACAAATAATTACAAAATTAAACAACAAATATCAAACATTAAATAAACCAACTACGAAAAATAATAATTTAAAAGGCACGAAATAAAATCATTATACGAATATAGATGACATTTCCAAATCAATTACAAACTATTGTAAACAATCAAACAATAAAGAAATAATATATGATAACGAAGGCACTGAAATTAAAATATCAACTGAATTAAACCCAGTACAACACGAACAAGTTACAAAATTATTAAAAAAATTCCTACATCTATTCACATCAGATACATCTAATATAAAACCGGCTAATGTAAAGCCATGTGAAATAAAAATGAAACCAAGTTATAAAGACCCTAAATTTCATGCTCCTCATAGAGTGTCTCCACAACAAAGAGACGAACTTAAAGTACAATTAGACAAATTAAGTGAAGCAAATATAGTTCGTCCAATAATATCAAAATTCGCAGCACCCGCGTTTTTAGTAAAAAAGAAAGAAAAGGGCTCATATAGATTAGTAGTATCTTACAAAGAATTAAATGAAAAGGTTGAAACAGATCAATATCCTTTACCCAGAACTAATGACTTATTAAGAGCTTTGGAAGGATCAAAATATTTTACATCATTAGATTTAAACAGTGGTTTTTTTCAACTTCCCGTTAAAGAAGAAGATCAACACAAACTAGCTTTTACATCTGTCCATGGATTAATGACATTTACTAGATTACCCCAAGGGTTTAAAAACAGTAGTGCTATTTTTCAAAGAATATTAAATGAAGCGTTTTCTGCACTATTATACAAATCTATAATTATTTATATAGATGATCTCGCATCTTATGGTAGAAGTTTTGATGAAGCTTTAAAAAATTTAAAAGAAGCATTACAAATAATTGATTCAATGAATTTTTCTCTAAAAACATCTAAATGCCATTTTTTCAACAAAAAAATAGAATTACTGGGCCACAGCATCTCACAGGAGGGTATTAAACCATTAAATAATAATATAAAAGCTATTATTGAATTTAAACAACCCAAAACACAAAAAGACGTACGATCATTTTTAGGTATGTGCTCCTACTATAGAAGACATATTAAAGATTTTGTAAAGATAGCTCATCCCCTTACAGAACTAACAAAAGGTGACAATAAAATCAACTGGCAAGAAAATCACAACGAATCTTTTGAAACATTAAAACAACATTTAACATCAGAACCTTTACTTAAACATTTTGATGATAATAAAAAAGTATTTTTAACAACTGACGCTTCACTAATGGGTTTAGGTGCATATCTTGAACAACCAGATGACAACAATATTTTACATCCAATAGGATATGCATCGAGAAAACTATTAAACAACGAAAAACCATATTCCTCAACTACATTAGAACTATTAGGGTTATGCTTTGGAATAACATATTTCCGGGAATATTTATGGGAGAGACAATTTACTGTTTTTTGCGACAATATTAGCTTACAATATTATGAAAATTTAAAAATACTATCGGCCAGAATAGCTCGATTAACTCTCAAATAACTAGATTTTGATTTTGAAATTGTATATAAAAAAGGAAAAGAAAACAAAATAGCTGACGCCCTCTCTAGAAATCCCATTAACAAAATTGACATTAAACACGACCATTTATTCTAACAGATAGATCACTCTGAGAAACCACCTAATCATCATGGAGAGTTACAAAATCGAAATAATAAACGATGATTACTCAATCACCAAACTCACACTCCCAGGAGCAACATTGGGAACAAAAGCAGAATATCCCTCAGACTGGTTTAAAGAAAACATCGCAAAGAAACCCTCAGTCACCGTCCCAAAAGAGATCAAAGAAAAAGACGTCTGGGCCAGGATGTTGGGCTATGCACTCCACTCAACAGTAAGCAGAAATGTGGCGGTCAGATTCCTCTTTGAATTCTCGAACAATTTCTTCGAGGAACAATTAACCAAGGATTGGACCTCATACAGGAGGACAATAGGAGCGGAGAATGATGCCGTAACTCCCAGCCGAATCCTGGACGTTACTGAATCTGAATCGGATTGGAATGCACCAGAAGGTGATGAAGCCTCCGAGGAAGATGAGTTAAGACTGTTCTGTATCCTTTTAGCAGGCTACAGATACGGGATGGCATCAGAAGTCCAGCAAGGAGATTACAAAGCCGCTGTATTAGGGAAGATCAACCAGGTTCTCCGAAACGAACCATATGACCTGGACTCAGATTTAACCCCGACCGAGTTGATCAGATGTAAGACTTGGTATAACAACCTTGAATTCCGAGTGTTAATAGCAGCACTGGACATGTTCTGGTCTAAATTTCCAGACTCGTATGGGGCAAAGTTGCGAGTCTGCACATTAAATGCGAGGTTCAAGGATTGTTCGAGCATTAGCGAGATAAACCACCTCCAGGTAATGTCCGGCAAGAAGATTGACGAAATATTCAAGTATATTTTCTGTTCAAGAGTTCGAGACGAAATAATAAACATAGGTAGAACAGGCGAAGAGATTGACAAAGAAGATTCTTACTTCCCTTACATGAGAGAAATGAGGATATCCAAAAAATCTCCATATTCCTCCACAGAGAATGTTCACCTACACAACTGGATCTCCATGTTCTGTGCGTTGCTTGGAAGTGAGAGATCATTCAATGCGAGGATCGTCTCGGAGAGTGGACTCTTAAATTGCATGAACCTAGCAATATTCTCTGCATATTCATTTAGGAAATTCGCATCTGCAAAAATTGATTTCGATGGTAAAAGAGATGCTGAGGCTGCAAAGATACTGGATGAGATGGATGAGTTAAATAGTGAGGGGGGATCATCAGAGATTGATCCAGCCTCAGCTCTGGGCGTATACCAAAACATTATAGCCCATAAAGGAATCGTCCCTCAAGAGATGTTTGACATCTTTTCCAGAACGATAGGGAATATGGGCACACCTAGAAACAAAACAATAGGACTTTTCCTAAAGCGCAATCTGACAAATTAAAATTCAACACCGGCAATTCACTCAGTTAAAAAAAAAAAAAAAAAAATGAATGAATATTGTAAACATAATTATCACTTGTATCAAATTCACTTATTGTATTTACAGGTACAAATTGTAAATTCCAAGAATATATATATATATATATATGTGTGTATGTATATATGTATATATATATATATATATATGTATATATGTATATGTATGTATGTATATGTGTATACAGACAAATTTTAAATCAATATGATATTCAATAATTTGTAAATATCAAAATACAAAATCTTGTACAAAAGGAACTAGTTATAAGATTATATGTATATTAGATTACACATTTTATTATATTATAATTAATTCCTAATATTCTGTACTCGGTTTGTAAAATTATTTTTTTTTTCATTCTATTATCTTAACCCTACAATGCATAAATTTTTTTTTTTCAAAAATTTTTTTTGACAATATACACTTTACCATACGGAAACTATTAAAAATGTGAATAAAAAAAAATTATTAATTTTCTCAACTTCTGGATGAAATTTGCAATTGTGCCATATATGGCACATCATACAAATAGAGTACAATAATTATACTATTATTTTTATATTTTTTTATTGATGATATGAAAGGAAACAATTATTGTTTTGTTTTAAACACAAAAAAACATTGCACTTGATGCACTTAATAAACGATTTTTTAGTACATTTTTCATTTTTGCATCGTACCCTTTTGTCCCCAGTTTCAGGTAAATGGTTAATGTGGTCGTACCTAACATCTTTGGATGGTGCATGTGTCTGGACTCCTGTAATATTGTAATTTATTAATTATTAATGTATCTTATGAACATATATTTATTTGCTTAAATTAAATTTACCATATATGCAATGGATCGTCAAAAAAATATTTAAAAAATTCTAATGGAGTCTGTAGGTTTTTTATTTCGGGCGGTAAATCAGTCTTTCCATTAAATTTCAAAAATTGTTCATTCATTATCAAATTTCTCTTTTTCCAACGAACATCTGAGTAAACTTACTGGTGACGTAGAGCGTTTATATAAATGTGGTTTGTCTCTATTTACATTTTGTGGTTTATTATTATAATTATTTGTATTTTTAAGCAGTTCTAGAAGTGTTTCGACTGGATTATTACTATCAATAACAGTATCTGCCTGATTAAAAACGTCTAGGTCTCGAAACCCTTCAATAGCTCATCATCTGACAAAAGAATATCACAATTTTCGTCGTCGCTGTCGAATGGGATATCCAATGCGTGTAAAATTTCGTCAACGTTATTCGAAATATCCATTATAAAATAGATATTCAAATATTATTTTAAAACAATAAACGAAAATTAAAACACGAATTACAATTTATAATAATTATAAAAATTTGATTAAACGTTATACAGTTAAACGCGAGCATGATACGAACACACTAATGCACAATGCAAACAAAACGACAAATATTCATCATATTTATATTTTTGTAGGCTTATTCGTATGATGTGCCATATATGGCACAATAACGTTATTGCTAGTATACCGTGTATAAATTACAATAATACTATGAACAGTAAATATTATTGAAGATAAAATGATATTTTATTCTATGGAATTTACCGGGCGTAAAAATGTGGGTTTTTCTATTTTTAGAAAATTATTGAAATTGGTGCGGCGACTAGTCATTGTTTATTAACGGATTACGAATTTAAGAAATAAATAAATAATTCACGCTATCTAGTGGATCCCTAATCGAATCGATAAATTATACCAATAGTATTCATAGATTGATAATGTCCAAAATATCTCATTTTTCTGTATTTAGTAAACGTTTTTCCAATAAATATAAGAATTGTGCCATATGTGGCACATCATGCAGTGTAGGGTTAAGACAAAAACAGATAACCATTATATCATATGAATATGTAATATAAGAACATATCATAATTTAGATATACCAAAATCTACTTCGCATCAATAATTATTTTCACACTTATAAAGCCAACACTAGGATTAATTACAGGAATAAAAAAATCAACGAAACTAGACTATTCTCCACCACAGTTGCAGGGTTCATAGACAGACATGACAATTGCAAAGGCACAACTTTCACATCAGAAAAAGGCACTTGGCAAGAAGTTATAGTTCAAGCAAATTTCAAAATCCTCTCAACTACAGGAATGGCAATAGTTAATAACAAGGAGAATACCCTCATACTTCCTACTGGTACTTCTTTAAAACTATCAAATCAATATGGGATATGAATACATACAACTGTGATATTCATGAGGTCACAATTTTATATGACGGACCAGCATCCTTAATTACATCAAATAATAACTGCAAAGATCAACATACTTACCTAGTTGAATCTGACAAAATAGTCTTCGCTTTACAGAATACAAAACATACATATGCATGTAATATACCAGTAATACAGACAGAACACTCTCAGTTATATATATTAATAGATCCCTTATTCTTCAGTCATTTTAAAACAAAAAATATCTCTCCACAAAATATAAGATTGATGGCTTATATAAATACTAAATGAGTATACATTGAAAAACGATTCAAATCATCATTAACAACATTATACAGTGATATATATAAAAAAAAAAACAGTGTGATTTGGAAAGAGAAATTTTATTACACAAACTAACTTTGGCAACGTATAGCCTATCAGAATTTGCATATGCAATGGGTGAAGATCCTGATTTCACAGTCATAAAAGATGGCGAGATAATTTATTTAATAAAATGCAAAGCAGTGGAAGTTGAAATACTACAAAAAAAACATGTTATAACGAACTATCGATTCTATATAAATCCAATCCATTTAATAACAATAATATTAAATTAATTAACATCATTGTTGTAATCTCCTTATATGTATGTGTATGTATATGTCTGCATGTATATATTAGTAAACAAAATGTACTTAAATATAATCAAATATCATAAGAATTATATTATATATTATTATATAAAAAATTTACATTAATATATCAAATATTTATAATATAGGTAATAATATTACATTTAATACGAGGACGTATATACAAAAAAGAGTGTGGAGGATGTAATGATAGCCACTCTGTATTAAATTCCGTTGTATTTATTATAAATTGTAAATAACAGAGTGTCTATCATTATTGACATTTTGATAAAAAAATAATTAATATAATATCGACGACGGACATCTCTCGGTCCGTCGCCCGCGTCAAAAACCACATTCTTTTTTGAACCCTCGAGTAATCCAATAGTTTTTTTAAATCGTCATAAAGTTAAAAAGTTATAAATATAAATTAAAGAAATTCACTCAGTTATTTTTTAATTATTTTATTTCAAATACCTATATCACCCGAAAATGAACAAACATATCGGATACATCAGGTAAGAAATTATCAGTGTATTATAATTAAAAACCAATTTTTTTAAATTGTATTCAATATTTGCCGTCTCTTAAAACTTGTCACCCTAGACCTATGCGTAAATCCGGGCCTGCATACGGACGTTAACGTTATTTTTTTAACCTTTTCCGCTATAAATTTTTCCAAATGAATTCAGTTTCAATATATACGAGTACATATTATGTATTAAAATTTTATGAAATTTAAAAATGCGTATATGTACTTTTATACAATACAATTTTTCAATTTTTACACTTTAAAAAATATTTTTCAAAATGATGTATATATGTTTCGATAAAAATTAATTTGTAGTAGAGCTCTGTCACCCTCCTCCCATCTAATGTCACACGATTCGAACACATCACTATAAAATTATGACGGACGATCGATCCATCAGAATATATGGATATTTCAACAGCCTGACTTTACTATAGAATGATACAGGTGTATAGAAATTTTAAAATTTATGAATTTAGTTTTCATTCCCGCTCCTGCTTTTAATTTTGTTTATGTTTTTGATAGTATTTACGTTATATTCTAGGTTATGCGTATTAAAAAAAAAAAATTCAAAATGTTTAATTATATTTTTAAGCTTTAACAATTATGTGATATTATAGTTATAAATTATATGTAAAATAATATTTGTTTTCAAATAGTAATAAACATTTGTATTTCAAAATTATTATTTATTTTTTAGTCGCATTACTTAAGATACGTTTTTAATCTTTAAGAACAAATAAATAGTTTAAGTTTTACATTTTTTAATTTAAGTTTCAAGTGTAAAGTGTTATTGCTTATTTATTATTATATACCTACAACAATATAGGTCATTGCCTTGCGCAAAACTACAGACTATTGAGTACGCACTTATACGATACGGAATTAGTGTGAATGACGGATATTCGTTCATTTGTAATTTGACAAAAATATCAATTTTTGTCACCATAGAAAAATGAGTTTTTAGTAATATTTTACTGTGTGTACGTGTATATAGTAATAAAATGGAACAATTTCTTTTTTCTTCAATGAAAGCGAAAAACTATTTATAAAGATTTGTTAATTTACATTATTATATTTT
Organism: Chaetogeoica ovagalla; assembly: GCA_032441825.1. Lineage (NCBI taxonomy): Eukaryota > Metazoa > Arthropoda > Insecta > Hemiptera > Aphididae > Chaetogeoica > Chaetogeoica ovagalla. Next base: position 10,877,254 of record CM063729.1, read on the forward strand.
TTACTGCGCACTTTAAATGTTCGTTTATGAAAAAAAGAAATAAAAAAATTAATGTTTTAAAAACAATGGCAGATTTTGTACTTGAGTTACACGCATTTAATTAGGTACCTATTCTGTAGTGTTCATTACTTAATAGTCGAGAAAAATATTTTAAGTACTTACAATTTTAAATATGTAGGTATTTAAAATAAAACCCAGTTAATAAACTATAATGACGCCACATTGGTAAATGTGTATATATATATATATTATATTTTTTAAACAGTATGTATACTATTTAGTTGTTCTTGTATAAACGCAATTGCTCTTAAATTTACAGTTTTAAAATTTATAAATTTTAATATATATATATATATATATATATATATATATATATAACTTTATTTATTAAATGAAAATCGTTTTTTATTTTTTAGATATTACGTTATAATAGTATAACATGTATTTACTACTGCACCAGAACTTGTTAATCAACTATGGCTTCTCACGGTACTTTTTATAAATTATTTTTCTTAATGAAAAATTTAAATGGGAAATCATGCGTGTCGACTTGTCAGGATACATGTCAATTAATATTAATTATGGTAAAGTGATTAAGTGTAATATTATGTTTATGATTAATTCATGCACAAATAATTCATTGATCGCTTAATATAATTTATCGAAAAAAATTGAAAATGCTCATATATTATATTATATAATACGGAAAAATTATACGGTTTATATATGGGCAATGTCGATTGACAAAATGTGTTGTATATATTATATGTTAATTTATAATTTTTACTACGATTACGCTGATAAATATTTAATTAGTTAAACAAGTGTTTTTCAATACAATCATATCAAAGTTTAGATTACAGAATACAACACGGCATTCTAATTACTCCGATACTTTACCTTTTATACAAATTTTATTTTCTACATAATATAACCAACCGATCACCGTAAACATTTATACTTAAACTAAATTTAGTTATAAAGAAGAATTTATATTTTTTATGTAATCACTATCGTTCTATAAAAATGCAGTGTATTGAAAAAAAAGTTTTCATCAACAATTTTACGATACCTTAGTGATTGAAAAAAAAATGTGATATTTTACAATAAAATATGGAATAACTGAACAACTCGCCTTATTTTATCTTAAAAAATTTTCAAGAAAAGATTAGATTAGCACATAAAATTTTCGAGTTATTAGTATAGTTACGCATAACTTATACTTTATATGCATATAGTGTATGCTTATGAACAACGAACGCCAACAATTTTTATTTAGAGAAATAATTAATTATTCTATATTTATACTCCCTTCCTTATACTTATTCTTCTCGTCTATTTTATATTATACTTTCTTCGTGAATTTCACTAATATCAATTGTTGTCATTATTTTTGTATATTGCTTTTGTATAATATATAATATACTGCCTATGCTATTTATTATTGGTTTTCATACGTTACTTGTATACTCTAATAATATTTTGACATTTCTCGATTGTTTTGTCGAAATATAGGAATGTAATCAATGTATTTTGGTGAAAAACATTATCTTGAAACAAATAGTTTCAAGAACTATATTATACGTAACATACAATGTCAACTATCATATTGGAATTATAGTAATAGTTATATTATATTAATAAATAATATAATATATTGTGCGAGTATATAAAAATACAGTTAATTTATAAATATTAATAAAAGAATAATTCGTTGATAATATAATATTTAAATTATTACATTGTTAAAATAAAACAATGCTTTTCGTTTCGTGTTATTAAATATTAAATAATATTTTACATTTTATAGTTTGATAAATCGTATATAACCATCTGCATTGAAATATATAACCACTATATACATAAAGAGACGATAATCACTATATTATATTTAATACGACTATGACTATACTGACTAACAGTTTAAAATAGGTTTCATTGTTATTATTATTATTATAAGCAAAGTAAGGAAACTTTATGTACATTATATTGACTTTACAATAACCGTGAAGTTATTATTTTCAGAAATATTTTTCAAACCTTATCGAGGCATTCACACGCATTTAAAGTAACACTGCATAATAAGCAATGCTTATAAGTAATGAATAACAGCTAATAATTATTGTACACCTACAAACGAATAAGTACTCTATAAGCTTTTAACACAATGAAAAATATCGATTGTTGTAATATACAGGGTGTCTCACGAAGATTCGACATATACTATTTGTATCTAACTTTTGTTTTAATCAATATTTTTAAGTTTTTCTTTTCGGTAATAATTATCAGAATCATCCGATGTAATTATATTTTAAATTTTACTTTATTTATTTTTCAAATGAAAATTAAAAATTTTATTTTTTAAATCAAAAATAACTATTTTATAATTTTTTTTTTTTAGAAATATTGTTTTATACTAGAAATGTTTATTACTGATTAATCGTTAATTTTCTACAATTCTTTTAAATTTACGAAAATGTAAATTTCTTTGAAAGTATATATTAGAGTTGGTCGACAAGAGAACCCGCAAACGATGAGCAAAATAATGTGGGCAAATGACTCGTTTAAAAAAAAAAATGAAATTTTCGTAAAATTATAGAAAAATTAAGGTTTAATAAGTAATAAATCTTTCTATAGAATAAAAAAAACAATTTTTAACTTTAATTTTTTAAAATTTTAGTAAAAAAATATAATAATTGTAGCGCAGTTTTGATAATTATTATACCAAAAAGAAGAATATTAAAATATTGATTATAACAAAAGTTATAACATTTGTGAAATGTCCTTGAGAAACTTTATATATAATTATATAATATAAGTATAATATTACGCCATAAAAACGCTACTCATATTTCATCCTTATTTATTCACGTATTTGTGCGACTTAAAATATTTATAATTTTGAAACAGAATTGTGTTTTTTTTCTTTCTACAATTTGAAATAAGAAAACCGAACTAAATAACTCGTAAAATGAACAAACCGAATTGTTCGTAAAAAGTTCAAAAACTATAATTATTCAATATACAGGTTACTAAATATTTAAAAATTAAAATAAATATATTATTAAGAATCGGAATTCTTTAAAAAAAAAAAACTAAAAAATTAACTATTATTTCGTACTTTTAATAATTGCGGACGAATATATATATTATATAAATCAATTTATTATAATAATTATTATATTTATACGCTTGTACATAACAAACATTAATTAATGATGTCTCGCATTTTTCGTGAGATTCGTATGTCGTTTAAAGCGGGTAGGTATATTTCAGGAGTACAACGAAATATTAATAAGTTCTCAAAAACAAAAAAATTGTAATAAGTATGAATTGAAACCAAATAAAAGCAAAATATAATGACGATATTTTATAGATCAATGATATAGGCAAAACTGGGTAATGCCCCGTGACTTGGAGGAAAGGAACTCCCACGTATAACTACAATTATTATATAAAAAAAAAGTTTTTTAGATTGTGTTTTGAAATTCACGTCATATTGATATAGGAATTTTAGTGTAAAAAAATATATATATTATAATAGTATTTATTTACATTAATTGCCGTATGTTTAAAACATTAGAACTTAAATTTTTTGCAAAATAAACTGACGAGTTTTGGTAGCATATATAATATAAATAGATGAGACGTCAAAACTATATTGCTGTTGCCTCAGAGGCCCAAATTAATAATTGCGTCAATCGTATCGATCGATTTTATTATTATTATTATTGCCATTGAAAATTTAAAAATTCAATCGTAAGAATAGTGTTTACTATATGGTACTTATACTTATTTGCTCGCGACTCCCCTACAACAGTACCTATAATAACTATGTGGCTATAATATATGTGTATATATAGACACGACGTGTCAACGACGGATCAAACGGATCAATTACGCCGCTTGGCGCGTTCGATATAACATTATCTACTATGCACATACACACACACTCTATTGGTCGTCGCGATTTAATAATGAGCGTCACAGCAGCTGCGACAATTAGTTGCAATTAGTTCGCGCGACACCCGGCCATGGTTAATATCATTGTAACGCCGTTTCTCGTCATTGCCGCCTTTCTGCAGACCGCGGCTATGGCGGCGCGCATACTCGGCGTGTTTCCGCACCACGGGTACAGTCATCACATGATGTTCTTGCCGTATCTGTCGGAGCTGGCGAACCGCGGTCACGACGTGTACGTCATCAGCAATTTCCAATCGTCGCACCCGAACATCACGGACATCAACGTCAACGGATCGATGCCCATGTACAACAATAACGTCACGTTCCCGAACCCGGAATCGTGGACGTTCGGCATTTTCGGCATGCTGATGGACATGTATGAACTGTACGGCCTGGCCAAGACCACAGAGGGCCTGTTCCACGCGCCGGCTGTCCGGCAGCTGATCGACGACCGGAGTGCAACGTTCGACCTGATCGTCGCCGAGCACTTCAACAGCGAATTGCCCATAGGTTTCGCTGCCAAATACCGCACGCCATTCGTGTTGCTCAGCAGCTGTCCGTTATTGCCGTGGACCAAGCTCGTGGTCGGCCAACCGCTTCAGACCGCCTACAAACCGGCCACGCTTAGCGGCCTGTCGGAAAACATGAACTTGGCCCAGCGACTGGCCAACACGTTTAACGTGTACGCGTCCGTCGCCATATTCCAGAAGTTCAACCGGCCCTGGAGCCAACGGATGATAAAAAAACACCTCGGCCTCGACGTGTCCCTGGACCAGTTCGCGTCCAACGCCAGTTTGGTACTGGTCAACACGCACTGGACGATCCACGGTGCTTCGCCCAACGTACCCGTCGTACTGGAAATCGGCGGAATACACATAAAACCGGCGAAACGTTTGCCCGTCGTTAGTATTATATTTATTTAAATTATATATATTTAAATTCAGAAGAATATTTATAAGTAATTAGTACATGCAGTACTCGTGTCAGTGGTTCTCAACCGAGATGACATGTCACATCGCGGAGGGATGGGGATGGTGGCATGGACCCGGTGTGTATAACGGTGACGTGAAACCCAGTGGGGAAAAAAATAAAGGAATTCATAATTTTTTCAAAGTGTATATATATATATATACTGTACCCTGCACACTACTCGTTCTTCTGTTTTCAATTTCCTAAAATAATAATTTTAAAAACTTGGTAACTATTCAATGAATTTAAATGATTTGCACTGATGATTTGACTACCTAATATCCAAGTGTGCCCAAGTCGGTATTATTTTTTTAAAACATTCTTTATTACCATTATTTCTAACCTTATGGAGTCTTTATATATTATATTAAATAAATCCTAAAAAATAATATATACATTGATCATTAAAATTACCCATCTAGTAAATGTAATATTTAAATTAATTGAATATTATTATTATTATTTACTGGTTGTTACCTAAATTACTTATAAATTGAGTACCGACAAATAAAATTCATACTGTCATTAAAGTTTAGTTTAATAAAGTAATCTACAAACTACGCTAATTTTAAACTTTCCGGTGAACATCGTTTTTCCACACTGGCAATAATAGTGTAAAGTATTGAACAAGAAAACAATGTTTTTTTCAAGTAAATATTTTAACGGAAGAATTAACCAAAATATGGCCTTGTTCAGCTTATACAAACATAAAATTAAATATCATTTGCGATAATTTTAATAGGTTTTGTCGTATACTGTACAAAAAGTTTAAAAATCTTTGAACAATTTTTATTTTTTATAAAATACGAGCGTACCTTCGGAATTATATTCATTAAAAACATACGAAATTTGCATGCATTTACGGACTTATTATATTATTAAAATATACACTAATAGTATATGAAATACGCAAATACGAATATGCAAAAAGATATACAATGTTAATCTAATTGAAACAAGTTTAAAATATTAAATACAATTTATTAAACAATAATTGAAATAATTGAACTGTTCGTCGAATTTGTATTAGTTATTGACTCATTGCAATATTGTACATTGTGTTTTAAATATTCACTCGTCTAAGTAATGAAAAGTTATGAACGAGAATCAATTAAAAGAAAAATTAGTGGGTTTTTATAATATTTTTTACGTATTACTTGAAAAGTTACACTTGACTATTAAAGACTTGGGTAAATATTTAAATAGAAATGCACACCGGTTGATAATAAACGAAAAGTACGACGAACATTGATATATTATGTGTAAAAATAAATTTTAAAATCGAAATGTGAATATATCGTTAGTTATGTATAATAGAATTATTAACTTTACACTATTTTATTCGTTCAATATATTATGCATAACACTTTTGAAAAATACTAAAATATGCGTAGTAATAAAAAAATGTTCCAAATATGGAAAATTATGGAAATTTAAATTGTGTACATCAATTTATTAGGCTAAGATTCAAATTTGTGTCTTACCTACCAATACTTTTTAAACTAAAAAATAAAAATATGCAAATGCATATAATTTCGGGCTCTAATTAATATTATTTAAATAAATAATAATTTTATAAGAATTATACCTATATTGATACTATATATATATATTAATGAGTTCAACAAACCTTTTTTGCTAATGAATAATTGCATAAATAAATGTCGACTAAATAATATGTGATCAGCGACCGGGCAAGGTTAAGGTTACGTTAGCTATTATCGACCTTCAACATTTATTACTAATGTCCTCTGACCAACCTCCTAAAATGAATTCCTACAATAGGGCTATGAATTCAAATATTAAGCTATATATATGTTTAGACCGAAATAAAGACGAAGAAATCATTAAAGAAAAATATTTCATTAGAACAATTATTGTTTTAAATTCTAGTATAATTTTGGTGATATAATATAATTATTAAAAAAATAGAATAACATACGAGGATTCATAGATATGTTTTACAGTATATAAACAAATATGAACAGATTTATCATTAATTATTAGCCACATGTGATTTTGAGAATTATTATTGTCGCTACTACTATACTTCGTGTAATAAATGTATTATTATTTTATATTATATTTATCGCAAATGAATATAATATTTTAAATTGAAGCTAATTAGACTATTCTGACAATTCACATTACAAGTTACAACTGCGCATTTCTTAAACTACATAACTGCACATTTCGTTTAAAATTACGTAAAATGTGTTCAAACGCCCGTTAAAGTAAGTTCTGATACAACAAATCAGATTTTACCTATAGAAAGTGGTTGACCATATGTATGTAATCTGTGCATTGATAATAGCAACATTAACATCGATATATATATATATATATATATATACATATATATATATATATATATATATATATATATATATACATATAGGTATATATAATTTATATAAAGCGTAATATAATTACATTCATGCTCTTAAAATATGTTTTCTTATCAATATATTATTCTACACAATTGTTTTTGTTTAAATGAAATTCGAATCAAATTAATTGGATAATATGAAAATCGATTTAATGATTATTTCACTATAATGTTACTCGAACAGTCGAACGTTTAATGTGGCAACGTAAAAAATAAATATTTTTATTTTTATTTTTTTTTTATCTGTATAATAAAGACTATAACACTGCAGTGTTTTCTCGCATGGATCATAATTAGTATGATTTTGATTGTTAATATTTGTATAAAAAATGCGATCAATGGAAATGAATTACTTACAAATTGTATTACCACTGGTTGTTATTTCGTTTACCCACGAATCTCTGTGTGCAAACATTCTGGGAGTATTCCCAATCGAAGCTCCTAGTCATCAAATAGTTTTTGACTCGTACATGTCCGAACTTCACCGTCGTGGTCACAATGTTACCGTGTACTCGCATTTTCCAAACATCGCCACCGAACAATATAAACGGATCAAAATCACCAATGTGTCTTTATTCGATCCGAACTACGTGACAATTGACCGTATGTATTCGCCATCAATTTTAAATAGTTATAAACACATGTTTCACTTAATAACGTACGTAGAAATGTATACACAATCCGATGTATTACGCGAATTGTATAACCAGTCAGAAGATGCGTATGATTTAATTGTGACCGAAACTTGTAATACAGATTTATATCTAGCTCTAATTGAACGGTTTAGAGCTCCGTTTATTGCATGGACTACGTCGCCGATGTTCGTGTGGTCTGCTGATCGCATGGGAGCGTCGAGTCATCCAGCGTACATACCTGTTTTAATGACACCGTACGGAATAAAAATGGACTTTGTGGAGCGAATTTATAACACATTATTACGGTCTATGGCTTTCTACAAGTACTATACGGACTCGTTAATTTCCTCGCAGGAAATCGCGTCAAAACATTACGAGTCCTCATCACCACTGATAGAGTTGGTGTTGCGAACTAGTTTTCTGTTCGTCGATACACATTATGCTGTTTGGGGAAATAGACCATTGCCCCCTAATGTAATCGAAGTAGGAGGTTTGCACATAAAACCAATCAAGCCTTTGAAAGAGGTTTGAAACGCTAATCGCATAATAGTGTATAATAATATAATCATGTGTCCTATTATAAATATATATGTATAATAATATTATTATTTTTATATTACTAATTCGGTAATTTCTTTGCGAATAGGAAATTCAAAATTATATTGATGAAGCAGAACACGGAGTTATTTATTTCTGCATGGGCAGTTTATTACGAGGCGAGACTTTTCCGATTGAAAAGAGACGAATGTTTTTAAATGTCTTCGAAAAACTTCCACAACGAGTTCTATGGAAATGGGAAGGAGAACTTCCCAAAAAACCATCAAATGTAATGATACGTAAATGGATGCCTCAACGAGATATTCTAGGCACGTAACACGTGTATAATATATTTTATATATTTAGTATCTAATTACTAATTAGTGTCTAATTTCAAACATTTTATCTTGTTCCCCTGATTTACTTGTAAAATATTATCAAATATTATTTTCAATTTTATCTCTCTTTCGTATATATTTGAATACACGTAAAACTACTATTATAATTTTGAATGATCTCTTTAGTGGTTATACTGACTAAAAAATACAAATTTGTTTCGAATATTATTTCAAAACTCTTCGATTTATTTATGTATTTAATTAATCCACAGAAATTTACTAAAATTACATCATAACTTAAAGATATATTATCTCCAACGAAGATTTGAAAAATTTCCCATTTTTAAAACGTGAACTACTCACAAAGGATTAAGTTTTACCCAACGACCCAATTACCAAAATATTTCTTTTATTAACAAATTAATCATAGGATATGTCGATTCTTTCACTTGACTAGACAAATTTAATTTTCATTGTCTCATCTCATAATTCACGTGTTCATCCCGTTTTTAAAATTCCTTTTCACTACATTTGTAATAAATAAATTAATTTTATTTAATTAAGTATTTCACTAGTAATTAAGTATTATAATATTATTGATTTTATTTACATACAGCTCATCCTAATGTTAAACTATTTATTTCTCATGGCGGCTTACTGGGTACTACCGAAGCGGTGCACGAAGGTGTACCAATTTTAGCAATACCAATTTTTGGTGATCAAATAACAAACTCCAAAGCTGTGGCGGATAGAGGAGTTGCAGAGATAATGTATTACAATAATTTAAACGAAGACGAAATTTTTACAAAAATAAAATCAATGCTCGAAAATCCTATGTACGTATATTATATAGTAAATATTATTACGTTCACGTATCGCGCGTATTTATAAAAATATTTACTTTGAATTTGAATTAAATTTATTGTACATATATAGATACAAACAAAAGGCTAAAGAGTTATCAGAAGCTTTTCGCGATCGGCCAATGTCTCCTTTGGACACTGCTATGTATTGGACCGAGTACGTTATTAGACACAAAGGCGCTCCGCATCTTCGGTCTTCTGCTATTGGAATGCCGTGGTATCAATACTATTTAATCGATGTATTATTAGTAGTTCTTTTGTCGATTGTAGCTATTATTGTTTTATTATACTACTTAATTTTCAAAGTACTCTTACGATTGATAAATAAAAAACCTAAGGAAAAACAAGCTTAAATTTTAGTATTATAGTCGTAGATATACGATTTGATCATAAAATAATAGATACAAACACCATTATTGTGTAAAAACTATTTCACAAAAAAAAAATATATATATATATTTTTTATTATTTTATAACATTATTATTGTTATTATTTATAACTTAGAGATAGGATTTTTATAATATAGACCAGCGGTCCTTACTAGGATTGTAGAATGGGCCAAATGTAATTTTTGAAAATTATTTGCGGGCCGCATACATTTTTAATGACAATAATTATTAAAAATATAAAAATTATATATATATTGTATATATATATGTATATATTGTTAGGAAAGGGTATTGTGGGAAAAAGTACATGGATGACACAAATGTTTTTCTTGGATTTATAATTATAATTTTAAATTTCAATTCATAGTTTATTTTATATAAATTTTAGAATAAACAATTTAATTTTAGTGCGGGCCGCACTAAAGTTGCTAAAGGGCCGCATGCGGCCTATATTATAGACTCTTATTTAGTCGTAATTACCAATTTTAATCATAGAAATATAAATGTAGTCGTAAGTCGTAAAAAATACAAATTTTTAATTGTGTGTATTATGTACAATACAAATCGTAAACATACAAATTCATGTTTTGTATTCACTCTGTGTATACATGCCTACCGCATAATTATAATCATTACACCCAGGATCGACGGACTGGACGAGCGGAATATAAAAATTGTATTATTTTACACATTTATTTAGGTATTTAATAATTTATACTACTTAATATTGCTTCGAAATGTCTTGACAAAGATCTAAATTATCGAACTTTTAAAACACTCTTTTTTTTCTTTTTGATGAGAAATTCTTTTTATATGTAAATGGGCAGATATTGTTTTATTTTTCCTCCGGTAGGAATTTTCAACCCAATCCGTTCCCGACTATACCTATTCAGCATACGCATCTCATACGATGCACGCCAACAACACATCAGGAATTTGTTCACATCAGAAGAAAATCGAATATGTCATATTATTAAAAATATATTATGTGCATGTCAGAGGCGTATTTACGCCGGAGTTTGATAAAAAAAAATACCTCTTCGATATATTCGTATATATTGATGATTGGAATCTGAAGAACACTTAAATTTTCTACATTCTGCAGTATCGATTTTTATATTACTAGATTTTCATTTTTCTTAAAATAACATACAAAATTGCCACTATAATATAGAACCCATTAAAAAACGGGTTCGTTTAATGGCAATATGTTATTAACATTTTCATTTTCTATCGTCCAAAATAACTCTAAATCATTTAAAATTACAATTGAGTATGTAAAATTCTTAAAAAAATTAATAAGGTGATATTTGTACACTGCACATGTATGGTATATACACGTGAGAAAATTTTCAAAAAATTTCTTTTTATTTTTTAGCTGTTTATAACAATTATTAGGCTGTTGAGCTATTCAAGTCATATAAAACGGGTAATTTTTGGTTTTAGAGGCCGACAATTTTATACATATAAAAGTCCTACGACCTACGTTACTTCAATTATATATTCAAAAAATCTTGAAAACCCTTAGTCACGTTCGATCTCAAGATGTATTTTTATCATTGTTAGCAATTTATTATGACGTAAATAATTAAATTTTTAAATAATAAAATCAGAAGTGATATTTTCATACTATAGACTCCATTGTATAGAGTATCATTATAGTGGTAGCCAAAAACTTTTTACTCTTTTTCGAATCATATAAAATACAATATGTAATGTTAACCTAGCCAGTATCAGTCGCTGTAAGTGTACAGTTTTTTTAACTGTGTAATCATTCGAGTGTGATTTGTACGGTAAATTCATAAAATAAAGAATATATATCGTTTTCAATTTATATAAACTCCAAAGACACAATAATTAATTTCACCAAAAAGGAAAATGACATGGCGTTCGCGTAGAACGGTTAACCGCCAAAAAAAAAAAAAATAATAATAATAAAACGATTCCAAAGACGCCGTAACAACAATCATCCTAACCTCTTTGTAACCGCACGTAGTTGACAACAATATAATGATATGATAAATTCCACGTTATTGCCATTTGGGTCCAATTCTTTTGTACGTCGGGTCTTTTGCCCTCTTACCACTGCCCTGACCGCGTGTCAGCCGTGCCCGTACCGTTTTTCGCGTTTTACCATCAGTCGTCCGCTAATTATTTTCCACAATGTTGATTTTCAAGGACATTTTCTCCGGCGACGAGATGTTCTCGGACACGTACAAGTACAAACTGATTGACGGTGTCCTGTTCGAGGTGTACGGTAAGCTGGTCACGCGCAAAGTAGGTGACGTGACGTTGGACGGCGCCAACCCGTCCGCCGAGGAGGCCTCCGAAGGCACGGAAGACGTCGTCGAAAGCGGAGTGGACATTGTGCTTAATCACCGTCTCATGGAGACGTACGCGTTCCCGGACAAGAAATCGTTCACCCTTTACCTGAAGGAATACATGAAGCGGTTGGTGGACAAAATGGTCGAAAACGGTAGCACCGAAGTGGACGTCTTCAAAACCAATATCAATAAGGTGAGTTGTCATTCGCGCATTGGTACAGTTACAATTAAACGTTGGCCCGTCATATTTTTTGGTATTCTAATTATAATAATGCGTCTTGATCTTTAGGTAATGAAAGATCTGTTAACGAGGTTCAAGGATCTTCAGTTCTTCACCGGTGAAAACATGGACATTGAGAACGGCATGGTAGCTATGCTTGAATACAGAGATATCGGCGATGACAATGTACCTGTATTGATGCTGTTCAAACACGGCCTCGACGAAGAAAAATTTTAAACATTTTCGACCTGATAATGTAATATCGTGTTCGATGCAATATATATATATATGTATTTGCTTAAAAAAATACGATGATCGGCTATATCACAAACAATAATAAGCGATATATATATATAAAGTTATTAAAACAAATCAATTTTTTATTTTTTATTTACCCGTACTATATCATGCCACTAATCAAATAAAATTCAAGTGTAATTATTTTATAATAAAATTGTATTGAATTTGTGCTATCCCTGATGAATAATCAGTAGGTTTCAAGTACTAAAGTGTAGGCTGAATTAAAGTGTATTAATGCGAGTTATTGATATATCTTATTATCAAATATATTTTAAAACGGGTAAGCAATAGGTGGTAGCCAATGAAGGGGAAATAACCGGAACCCCAAAAATATTTTTCTTTAATGTTGGTTTTTGCACATAATAGAATAATAGTTATTTGATTTATTTTTATAATGTATAAAAATAAATACATTTATTAACTAAATATTTAAGATTTTTAACCCTCGAAATTTTTTTTTAATTATCCGGTCTCCATAGAGAACTAATTGCTGACCCCTGTTTGTATTTAATGTAATTAAATAACTTTTTTGTAATTAATGCAATTGTGACCCGTGACTTTTGATCAGAGGAAAAAATTATTAAAATTTACAATTTTAGTTTTTATTTATTGGCGTATTGCTGTTGATTTGGATTTATTACGATTGAGAATTACCGAATTTGACATTTCTGCTTTCCACCAAAACTTTGTTCTTTCATGTTTTTGTTAAATATTGTCTTGCACTATTAGTTAAACCCGTTGTCTACTATACACATTTATTTTTAATTAGTAATCATAAAAATTTTATTCTGAGATTTAAATGATCTTATAGAATCGGCATTATTCCTCGTTTTCAGTAATGTAATACGAAAAATGAGCCGCAAACTGTAGTAGTAGCCTGGGACTAGAAAAGTCATGGTATTATAATAAATAGTAGTTACTGAAATTTTTAAAGTCTGAAAAATACTGAGGTTTATTGAGATTAGTTTTTGAAAAAAAAAATTTATACTACTAAAGTAAAAATTTCAAGTCTGAAAATTAAGGTTTAATTCAGAAATCTATATTTATATATTATACATGCAGAATATTACTTTACGATAACAATCGCTAATTTTAAACAATCAAAAATCCACTAAACTTTATTGAAAAACAAAATTATTTAATGTTCATCGTGTGGTATAAATGGCTTTCCCCAACGCTTTTCCCAAAGAGCTATGTACTCTTTTTTGCGCTCTTCTCTCTTTGCAAAATATTTCGGATATTGAGCTTTTTCTAATGGATGCCAAGAATCCATTACCCAATCCGGGGGTAAACAATCTCGTTCGAATGCTGTTCCGCCTGGTGAAGATGGGACTAAAAAAAATAAGGCAAATAATAATATTTACATATTGTTTAGTCATGACTAAAATTTTGTTAAAAGTAAATTAAATGATGAAATTCGATTCATCTATCTACTGATAATTTAAATTTAATTTTACACCCAAGTCCTGAACAATGTTATTTATTTTAAAAAACTCCAAAACTTATTAGTTTATTGTAATTTAACAATATCAAATGTATAAATTATTAAATTATTTAATATTTAGTTTTTACTGCTCATTACTTACATATACAGTATTCTATTAATGATACATTTTTAATACAAAAATTGGACGAAACTTGATTTAAAATATATAGTTATTCATTAGAAACTTAATTATAGACCAATAATTAACTGAATCTCTTTTTAAAATTCTATAGATTATCATAATAAATATGAATCCATAAATATAAAGTATTATATACATAATACAATCATAATATTACTTATATGTAGTAGAAAATCACAAGACCATAAATTATAGTACAATTTAATTATAACAAATAAATAATTTGAACGTATAAAATCTAGATGAAAAATAATTTCAAATTAAATGTTTCGACCCATCTCTAATTCAATTAAATAGTTAGTCTTTTAAATAATAACTTTTTTTTTATACTGCAATTCTCTTGTTTTTTCAAATTTTTACTTACACTGATGAGGATAGTAATGTTGATTAGCCCATAATTCTTTTTGACCTTTTTTAAGTAGTTCCTGGGCCAGTGGTACATCTATAATATTCTTGTTGTCATCGAAACGTTTTCTTAAGCGTACAATTTTAATTCGCATCAAAGGCCTAGAAAAAATAAGTAGTAAATAATGAAAAATTTTATTATTTATAGTTATAGAACAAAAAGTTATACAAATAATTAATAGTTTTATTCAGAAGAAATCTTAATAACAAATTGAATTGTAATTTTGACATTTGTAAAATTAATAAATTACTTTTTTATTTTCTAAATTAAATGAGGACTCTAATTACTAATCGAGAAAAATCTTTATACAAAATATCAAAATAAAAAAAAAATAAATGTACTAAACCATTATAATGATTTTCAACTTTCCCGGATGATTTTAATTCATAAAAATAGAGCTGATTACGCAGTAACTAGATTTTTCTGTTTATAAACAAATGTAAGAAAATGACCAAAAACCATCCAAAAGTAACACACTATATCAGTTTAATTGAAATCATTTTGAATATCAACTTTTGACCTTTATAATAATGAGTAAACAGAGTGTACATTACAGGAATACTTTACATGACCAACATATTGTCTAATGCACCAACACACGCTCACAATATTATAGAAAAAAAATAACGCAAATAACGTTATGTTTATATAATTCAGAAGAAAATACGATTTTTCAACATGATAAATCTAACCGGTCATAATATTGTTTTACGTGATATACAAATATATAATTTACTTTGAAAGCATCACTATTACATCATGTTTTCCAATTACTAATAACTAATATCAACACTGAAAATTTTCTCAAGTCATGTAATAATACTTCACCTGTAATGATACCAATCCTCGATGGTCCTACACGCTTTCTTGTAAAGGGCACACACTTGTCTTTTATGAGTGATGATCTCATACGGTATATAAGACATTATAACTTAAGATTATAACAGAAAAAAATCGTTGTTCTTCTTGAAAAAAAAAAAACCAAGAAACTCAATTCTCTTATTCACCATGCACAATTCGAAAATTTTAATTCCGAACGTCGGACTTCCTCTAAATAAAAAAAAAATTGTTCTTATCATCAATCTTATCACTAATAATATAACGGCGAAACATATGGTTTTCGTAAGTGAACATTATTGTATCCCCCCATTGCACATTAGCGCTATGAAAAAATCTATTGAAAACGCGTTCAACGCACAAATAAAGAATTTTCTACGTTTTTCACGTCACTTTACGTGAAAAAATATGTTTTATAAAAATTTAAAATACCTATAGGTATAAATAATATATAATTTATAAAATAATTATAAAACGTACCCGATTCATTATTCGACTACCTACCTAACTATTTTTTATAGACTTTCAGCTCATTCGAACTCCCACTGTGCGAATATCACGTCGTTGTTATTATACTTTTATTTTTTAAGCAATCTTTAATTTTTGAGAATTTTTAAATATTAAAATATCTATTATTTAGGTCATATTACATACGCGTGTTTGTTTTTTCATTAAGATCTATATAAAGAATAAAAATCTTTATAGATCTCAATTAGGTGCGTGTATATTACTGAAATTATCTTACATTGTGCATACACATATACACACTAGGGCTAAAATTTCTCACGGGCACGTATATATTTTTTATAAAAAAAATTACAATTATAATTATTTTATTCTAAACTTCTCAAGTAAGTCCACTGATGACGTCGCAAGTATAATAAGCAGTACAGAAGTTTCCAAAAACTTTTTTGTCCAGTAAATGTACGTGTGGCAATATTTTGTGTCTTTAGTAGAACCGCTATTATTGAATTTTTACAAATCCATTAACGTGGTTTTGACAATTTACACGGACCGGCTCATTTGAAGAGTATATACTGCGAAGAATGGACATTTTAAAATAAAAAAACGTGCAATTTTTGTAACCGTTTTCTTTCTTTTTTATTATTATTAAAACGATAGTAAATGCGCGTGTAATCTTCGTGTTTGATCTTCCAATTTTAGAAAGTGCTACATACAATAATTTTCCATGTGATAAATAGTTATTTTCTAAATATATTCCTTACAATAGACTAATGTCTGACCTTGCACTTTATTTACTGCCATTGCAAAACAAATTTTTATTTCTTCTGAATTAAACTGAAAAATTAAATAACAGGTTCTGCATTTTCTTAAATGGCGATTCAATAACATATAATGGAACGCTCGGAGGAATATTTGGAAAAACTCTGTGAAAAAAACTCGTAAAATTATTGAAATGTCTCGCTAAAAATCCGTAACATTTGAATACAATACACCCCCCACTCTCCTCTTATATATATATAAGGATGTAAAAAATGAATTCAAACGATATTAACTAGTAATTATTTTATATTAAATTACAATAAAAATTTAAAATTTAATTTCGAGATTTTGTTTTAAAATGCAAGATTATATAATATATATATAGTCATTATTATATTATATTGCAAATTATTCCAAGAGAACTAGACATGAGCGTGGTCGAGTGAACAATTTTTTTTTAAGTAGATCATAAACTCGAGAATGGGATCTTTGCTTAGTCCTTAATCATAGTGCCACCCAGTACGAATTACTTAAAATATGCACTGCGAACACAAGATTTGATTTTATATTTTGCTTTAGCCTTCTTTTTTTTTTTTTAATAAATTAATATTATTTTAATATCAAAATCTTTAATTTAGTATACATATTTTAAATTATACAATTACTGTAACAACCTATAATATAGATCTATAACATTATAAATATATTTAAATAATACGATAATAATAATAATAATATCGTTGACGCATATTATACACATATTGTATTATATATAATACATAAACGAATGTTTGAGGGGAAAATCGTAATTTTAATATTGGACGAGTCAGACCACTGCCACATATTAAATCTAATATTTTTATTAATATTATCGTTTTACATAATATTTGGACCACAGATATACATATGTATACTATATAATACGAACGCGTTAATCCCGCTAAAATAATTTAAAAACTTATATACGGTTTTGGAGACGAAAAGTTATTATAGTATGGTACCCCTGGGTCGATAGGTATCTCGTTTACAAAAGTTGATAACAATTTTGTTTGGTTTTATTATCGCCGTGGTCTGATGGAATTTTCGTTATTTTTCGAAAGAAACGTTTCACCACGCATCTGACGCGATTGTGCCGATAATATTTCAGGTAGCTACGATACCGTTGAGTTTTAGGTCTTCACGAATTAGCTTTGCTCATAACGAACGAACGCAATTCAACGATTGTATTTATCGTTCTTTGAAACCAGAAACGAATGAAATTTTGATATACATTTTTACACGCCGAATTTAAAAACTTGCCACGGTTTGTTTGAACATTTTATTGCGTAAACGATTCAGCGACGAACAGTAAATAATAAATTATTTAATTTTAGATGGATATGTCTACAGATAATATTAACAATTTGGTGAAATGCCTACAAGCGACGTTAAGTGGTGATCCCAGTGAACGCAAACAAGGTTTTTATATCAACAGAATCAACAGCGCTCGAGCTTAATTTTAAAAAATTTTACAGTTTTTTTAATATTTTTTTTTTATATATATAGCCGAAAACTTCTTGCTCTCAATTGAATGTAACAAAAATTTTCCACTATTGTTACTTCACATAATTCGTATACCAGTAACGTTGAATTGGTAAAAAAAATTGGAGCCGTTGCTTTTAAAAATTACATTAAGCGTAATTGGCCTATTGTGAGTTTATTGGTTATGAATTCTTTAAAATGCTATATTAATATATTATTGGAAACATACATTAAGAAATCGTATAAAACCTACATTATTGTTATTAATGTTTATTGAATTTGATATTTTATAATACACAGATAAACCTAACTGTGTTGAGCTATGACAATTATCAGTTGTCATGATAGTTGTACTCAATCCATATTACAACGTATATGATCGTTTAGTTGGATTATTACAATTTCACACAGTATGGATTACCTGAGCATTATAAAATTATAAATGCTTATCCTAAATAAGCATGATTATGATATATCTATAGCATATTATGAGTAATTAATATATTTGAAATATTTAAATTTTGTTTTTGATTGTAAATTTGTTGTTTTAGGTTTTATTCATTTTATCACTTTCACAAATCTTTGAACGTTTTTATTTTGAAAATGAAATTTTCAGGACGAAGACATATTAGAAAACAGAATACATCCAGATGATCGTATATTGATCAAAGAACAGATTGTGACTGTTATGTTGAATTCGTCAGAATCTG
Organism: Chaetogeoica ovagalla; assembly: GCA_032441825.1. Classification (NCBI taxonomy): domain Eukaryota; kingdom Metazoa; phylum Arthropoda; class Insecta; order Hemiptera; family Aphididae; genus Chaetogeoica; species Chaetogeoica ovagalla. The sequence goes on from CM063729.1 coordinate 10,896,508, forward strand.
TACAAAAACAGTTAAGTGACGCTATTTCATTAATAGGCAAATACGATTTTCCCGATAATTGGCCAAATCTATTATCAACAATTATTGAAAATTTTGCAACATTCGCTGGTACGTAATTTATTATTATTAATAATATTATTATTATTATTATTATTATTATTGAATACATTGTGTCATTGTGTATAGCTGCACCAACGAGTGATCTAACACCTCTTAAAGGTGCATTGGAGACGGCTCATTCATTATTTAGAAAGTATAGAATTGAACTTAAATCTCAGAAACTTTGGACCGAAATCAAATATGTGTTAGACACCATTGCAAAACCTCTTACTGAATTATTTGTTGTAAGTTTTTATAAAACTGTAATCGTATAATAGCATAAGTACAAAATGTACTTCTATTTGTATATTATTAATAAGGAAATAATTTTATTTTGAAGAAATCATGAACTATTTTTCAGCTTACTATGAATTTATGTGAAGTATCAGTAAATCCTGAATTTTATAATGTAGTACTTATAATTACTGAAATATTTTACTTATTAAACTATCAGGTAAATGATTATTTTTAATAACATACTTATATTTTATGTACATGGTGAACAATAATAATATATAAATATAAATTATATAGGATCTTCCAGAATTTTTTGAAGACAATATGCAAATTTGGATTAGCAACTTTCAGAAATTGTTAGAATTAGAAATCAAAGAATTAGAAACGGAGGTATTTTATTATTAATATTACATTATGTTTATTTCCACTTATAATTATGTATATTTAAATTAAAGAGCGATGAAGAAACGGGTGTATTGCACAAAATTCAATCTCAAATTTGTGAAAATATATCGTTATATGCTCAAAAATATGAAGAAGAGTTTTCGTCTTACATGCGAACATTAGTCACAATTATTTGGAAATTATTGATCAAAACTGGATCCCAACCAAAATATGATATAGTAATATTTTATTATTTTTATATCGACATGAAAAATGTTTAAATTGTGTAAATGAATTATATTTTTAGCTTGTTATAAATGCCTTACAATTTTTATCAACCACTATTGCTAAGCCTCAGTACCGTGATTTATTTGACGATCCATCAGTTTTTTCTGCTATTTGTGAAAAAATTGCTATTCCCAATATGCAATTTAAAGGCAAGTAAAATAAATCTAACCTATTTTTGACTTAAATATTTTATTAATCTATTTATATTTTTATTATAGAATCCGACGAAGAGTTGTTTGAAGATAATCCTGAAGAATATATTCGAAGAGATATCGAAGGTTCTGATGTGGATACTAGAAGAAGAGCAGCGTGTGATCTAGTTAAAGCACTTTCAAAAGAATTTGAACAAGTCACCATGTCATCATTTGGCTTATATATAAAGGTAGATTTAAATTACTTTTGTCTTGTAATTTAAATTCTGTAGAAATATCCATGTATAATATATTTAACATTTTATTCTTGTTTAGTCTATGTTAGAACAGTATGCAGTTAACGAACAAAATTGGCGCAGTAAAGATGTTGCATTATTTTTGGTCACAACGCTTGCATCGCGAGGAAGTACACTACGTCATGGTACAACTAAAATCAGTGATCTTGTTAATTTAGAAGAATTTACTACTTCACATGTATTACCGGAATTAGCGAATTCAAATAGTAAGTATAAAAAGCCTTTATAAAATATAAATATTTATTAACTGTTAACAATGTTACGTTATGCATTTATTCATAAATGATGTATGTGTATTTTTTATGTGTGTAGTTAATGGAATGCCTGTTATGAAAGCAGATGTTATTAAATACATAGTCACATTTCGTAGTGTATTACCTCCTCAAGTCATTGTTAGCACATTACCAGCCCTTACAAAACTTTTAGAAGCGCAGAGTGTAGTGGTTAGGATTTATGCCGCAGCTGCCATAGATAAAATTTTACTTTTGAAACAACCCGGTACCAAAACTCCTGTGTTAGTATATTTTTATAATAAAATATATAGATGCTTTCATTTTGAACTAATTATTATTATTGTTATTGTTTTAGGGTCACTGTAGCTACACTCTCTCCGTTTGCAGATCAACTAATTAAATCACTATTTGGAATTTTAACAAAACCTGGCTCCGAAGAAAATAGTCACACAATGAAAGGTAACACTAACTATTTTTATTTGCTTTCATTTTGTAACTTTATTATAGATAATATTAACTACAAAACAATTGTACTTAGCTATATTGAGAACATTTTTGACACTGGAACAACAAATAATACCACTCTTGGCTGAACTCTTACCTATATTAACTGACAAACTTATGATTGTTGCACGTAATCCAAGTCAACCAGAATTCAATCATTTTCTATTTGAAACTATTTCATTTTGTGTGAAGTAAGTTATGTTTTAAAATAGAGTTTAATTTTCTATATCGAAATTAAAAATTAAAAAAAAAAAAAAAAAAAAAAATGAATATTGTAAATCCAAGTATATTTGATATGCTGTAAATAAAATATTTTTTTTTATTAGATTGGTTTGCTCTGTAACACCTGAAGGAGTTGGATCATTTGAAGGAGTATTGTTTCCAATATTTCAAATTATATTGCAACAAGATATTTTGGGTATAAATTAAGATGATATATATATATATCTAAATTTTAATCATATTATTTAAACATTTTTTTTTTTAGAATTTATGCCCTACACATTTCAACTATTGGCTCAATTACTTGAATTTCATAGTCCTGGTAATGTGGGAGAGACCTATACAATACTTTATCCGTTTTTACTAACACCTGTATTATGGGAGAAAACCAGTAATATTCATCCATTAGTTAGACTTCTAAGATCTTATGTGTGTAAAACTGCTCCGGAAAATTTTGAAAAATCTTTGAATATTGTAAGTATCAAAAATAGTATTCTCATGTTGTCAAACGTTATTTATCTATTTAATTTCTTAGAATGGACTTTTAGGAGTGTTCCAAAAACTTATTGCATCCAAATCACAAGATCAGGAAGGATTTAGATTATTGAAAACAATGATGGAGCATTGTCCCGTGTTAGTAGACATATTTAAATATGTATAATATATATATATATATTTGATTTAATTACTAATTAAAAAATTACTTTACAGAGAAATGTTACTATCTCAAATGAAAAATATATTTGTTCTTTTATTTCAACGACTATCTTCGTCTAAAACGACCAAATTCATACGTGAATTAATTGTGTTTTTGTTCTTTTGTGTTATCAAATATGGAGCATCACACATGATAGACCTTATAGATTCAATTCAAAACGGGTTTGTATTTTTTACTTTTTTTAAGTATATTATCTTTAATTTACATAATGAGTTTCAAAAATAATATTTTCAAAAACTACTATTTATAACTTATTATATTTTAGTATGTTTGGTATGTTATTGGAAAAATCATATTACCAGATGTTCAAAAAGTAACTGGAAATGTTAATAAAAAAATTACTGCAATTGGTATCACAAAGATACTTACTGAAGCTCTAAAATTAATTGATGGACCATATTCACAGTTTTGGTATGTAACAAAAATTTATATATATATTTTTTTAATAATGTACATTTTTATGTAAAGTATTTTTAAGTAAACGTTATGGAACAAAAATAAAATTAAAACGGAAAATAATATTGCAGGTCTCTTCTTCTTCAGGCTGTCGTTTGTTTATTTGAACTTCCAGAAGATGAAACGGTCTATTCTGAAGACAAATTGCTTCAAGACGATAGTGATAATTCATATGAAGCTGGTTACTCACAACTCGCGTATGCCAGTGAAACTGAATACGATCCTTTAAAAGGTAAATAAAAAAAAATAGTACGATGATTGATAACTATTAATATTATATTGTCAATTTAGGAGTGGAAACTAAAATCGTTCTTAGCTCAATCGTTAATGAAACTAATGAATGAA